>VDFB02075321.1:67019804-67079418 GCA_007258455.2 Sequoia sempervirens
TTTTTGAAGCAGTTCAACTGCCTTGTCTATACTGTGCTTACCATTATCTTTGATAGATCTTTTCCAAGCATCCATAACTTCATTCATAGCCCAATTCTGTTTAGGGTTTTAGCTATAAGTGACAAAGGTAGTGAGCTGTTTGATAAAATGCTTTGGTAGACATGTATGAAAAATGTGGTAGCATCGACAAATGTCACCATTTGATATTTATGTAATTGTAGTATGTTTTGTGCAATGTAATCAGCGATATGAATATAACCAACAAAAATCTATTTTCTATAATTCATGGATTGAACTCTGTATTTTATTTGCTCTCAATGTTTGTATGCTATGGAAATGCCATTAAATTTTTAAAAAAAGTAGTTTCTTACTATTTTTCTTCAATTTTTTATGTTTTTTTGCAAATCTACCAAAAAACCCTAGTTTTTTCTACCAAAAAACAATATTTTGAAAAAAATCAATTAAAAATAAACAAATCTAATTGAAAATTTGATTAAAAATTAAAAATTTTACCTGATAGAGGTGGATTCCAAATCGGATATCGGATTTCGCTCTCCACTATGCGCCCCCCGCCGATGAGCCAAAAATAAAAATGAATGAGTTTTGGTCGCGGCTTTTTTTTATATATACAGTTGACCAAAATCGGATATCCGATTTGGATCGGATATCCGATTCCTTTTGCTTGTGTCGGAATGAGATTTAGCCTTTTGCTTGGGTCGGAATGAGATTTGTTTATACACTGAACAAAATTGGATATCCGATCCAAATCGGATATCCGATTTGGATCGGATATCCGATTCCTAAAACTAAGTTTTCCCTCTGCCTCGGTAGTCACCCCAGCTCCAAAAAGTCAACTCACCATTTTCGCGTTTTTGAGTCGTAGAAACACGTATTTTTTCCTCCATTGCCACTTTTGGCATACCATGATCCTGCACATGCCCATGATAAAGTGTTGTTGTCAATGCATGGTTATTCTGAGATTTGGATATCATGGATGTCCCAACTTATGATGGTGTACATTAACGGTTGATGGTTTGGATTTTCTTTTTCCAAACTTGGGAGGCAAGCAATGGTAGGTGGAATTGGTGATTTGTTTGGGCCAAAATGTGTGCATATGTCTTTTTTGGTTGCTATTGAAGCTTTTTTGTGCACCATTGGACTTTCTTTTACTAAATCTTTCTTGTGCACTATTGGACTTTATTTGATGGAAGAGCTTCCCTTCTTGATTTTTTCCCCATAGTTTCTTTTACTGATGGAGATTGGTAGGGATGTTTTTGTGTTGTATTTTATGGTATCCATCTGCATATTATTTGTCGAATTTTTTGAATTTATTTGTCCCTTTTTTTTTTTTTTGGTGGATGGGATGATGTGTGAATCATGGTTGAAGGTATGAAGTGTGGTAGCATTGATAGCAGCTTTATCATAAGGACTCTACAGTCTCCCAAATGTTGACTCTTTTTTTTTTTTTGTGGAACAACTACATGTACATTTAGGAGTGAGCATCTCATTGGTGGATGGAACAGTAGGTGGTATATGTATATGGTTTATTGGATGTTTGGATTCTTGATGTTGATTTTGCGTGGTATTGCTTGAAATATGCTTTGGTTCATGTTCTTGATATGGATCAATTTGGTAGTATGGATTGTATGCAAAGGGGTTTGGTGTATTTTCATGGAGGGATGGGAAGTGGCTCAATATTGTATTGAATGTGATACAGTCTTTGTATTTCTTAAAAATGACCAATACTTTAGGAGGATTCGCCAGCTTGGAGCAACCAGTTGTAGGAGTATACAAAGCTGGAACATCCACTTGCATGTGATTGCAAATGCGCCAGCTTGGAGCAACCATTTGTAGGAGTATACGAAGCTAGAACATCCACCTGCATGTGATTGCAAATGCTTGGTAAGTATAGAAATAATAGTTTCTATGTATATCAATATGGTAAGATGAAGATAAAAGAAAAACAAATATAGCTTTCTTGAGGGACTGGTGTGTTTATGTATATGTACCTGTACTCATCATAAAGAGAGAAGACGTAGTCGGAGCTCTTCTTTTTTCCTGATAATTGTGAATGGATTATTCTTCATTCTTGAGTATCGATCAAAGGTAAATGGTGGGTCGATCCTAAGTCCGTGTATTGATTTAACTCTAGATATAGCTGTAAAAGTTAATCCTTGTCTTTCTTTTTTGCCTATATCGATTGTTGCTCTTTCGATTGTCATTCCTTGGGATTTATGTATTGTAATTGCCCATGCACTGCAAAGTGGTAATTGCCTCTGAGCACCTAGTGATATGGGTGATATAGGAATAGTTTTTGGGGCATGGATGCTCCAAGGTGGGCCATTGTAAGTATCAAATTTTACTACCACATATAATGGTAAATCTGGTGGTTTGGAGCTTTCCGTGTATACAATATCTACAACTTGTCCAAGAGAACCATTTACAAGGCCTGCTTGAGTCCATAGGTTTGTAGTTAGCATGATGCGTTGGCCTTTACAGAGTAGGAGTTCATGGGGAAGCTTGTCAGCATCATTGTCGATCTTTGATGGTAGGGTTGTTTTTATTGCAATACTAAGTGCAATAGGAAGATTTAATAGCTGTATCATTTTTTTGTTGTGTGTTCCAACCAAGTCATTGGTCGGGAATAGGTGCATTGCTAGGTCGAAAGACTTGTTTTCTTTGTGTGATAACTCTTTGTTTGTGCGACACATTAGTAGCTCCCAATCTTGTTCAGTCGGTTCTGCATTACGGATGTTTTGTAGAGTTCTTCGAAAGTCAATTTGAGCTTGTGTGTCTCCATGTTGTCGAAATATTTTTTCTAGTGTGATAACAATAGTGAATTGTTCCCAAAGGGCTTTCACATCTGTGTGGGCGACATATATAGGTTTGTCCATTACAGGAGGTAGCTGTGCAAAGTCACCTACAAGAATGATAGATCTTCCACCAAAGCATAAGTGTTGTTGGTGGGGGAAAGCCTCGCGTAGCCTAGTATCGATTTTTAAGAATAATTTTGGGCCTAGAAAGCTTAGCTCATCAACTAGGAGGTATTTTATGTGTCTCATGCTATGTTGGAACATTGCAAGCGACTGACCCTTCAATGGATGCATTTCTTTGATTGGAATCTTCAAGGCAGAATGTATAGTTGAAGCATGTATGTTGAATGCTGCGATTCCTGTAGGAGCAACAACAAGGAGAGGGCTGTGTTGTTGTGGCACTAAATTGGAAAGGGAGTGTTTAATGCAATGAATAAGATAGGATTTGCCTGTTCCTGCTGTGCCTTGTATGATCATGTACAATGGTTTTTCTATTTCATAAGAATTGTAGTGGTCCATAACAAGTGTCAAAGCAAGTTGTTGTTTGGGAGAGAGTGGATATGGGAGGTTGCTAAACTCAAAGGGTGTTGGGCTATCATGTTGGTCCACCTTGTTTGTGCATATGAAATGCTCTGTAGTTTCATGTAACGGTTGAGGTATTGTACAGGCATTCCAATTGTGGCAAGTGTCAAAGTCACGTCTTCCAAGCATATCGAGGGAATTAAAATTCCTGCTAGTACCAAGACCCAATTGCGATAAGAACTCCCATTCATTCAATTGAATTGTATTGCCTATATTGTTTTGATCTTCTGGCTCCTCTTCCTCTTCTTGACTTACTTGTTCATCAACTATACGATCAACATGCCACACACAGTATTTGCGTAAATTCATCTCCTTCCAATTTGCAACAATTTTCTCTTTCTCGATACCAATGTCTGCTTCAATGTTGTGAAAGTGCTTGTAAAGAAGTAGTTCACTCCAACAAAATGTTTCAAAATGTTCTGAATCCTCCTTTGGAATAGCAGTAAATCGAGGGAAGACACTGATAATTGCTTTATGTTTCCTTTCTTTCCACTTGTACTCTTTGCGACTTGATGAGAATGAGAATGTTCGTGCAGATTCAAGTAGTGTTACTTTATCCATTTCAAGAGGACGTTGTGTGTATTTATGGATGTAGGTCAGCTCCAATGCATTTGCGTTTTGGTTTGTTTGGATTCGGTTGAAAACTTTTCTACCAACATTAAGCACCATAAAATCACGATTACAAACAACAAGGGGCAACTTTTGTAACATATGGCACGTTTCTTGTGCACCTATATCACGATCAGCAATAATTTCGGACATGAATTTTCTGTATGCTGCAAGTGCCTTGTCTTGGGGTGCTTGCTTTTGACATATGCGTGTCAACATATCAAGGCAGCTCTCAGATTTTCTTTCTGCCTTTGCGGCATATTTTGCAATGTACTTTAGAACTAGTGTTTTTGAAAGCACGGGCTGACAATCCATATTGGCCCTCCATATGGAAAGCATTGCTGGACTATGTATATTCAATCTATCATCATTACGTGCAGGGCAATAGGTTTTTTTCCCAGCTTCGTCAATGCACAATGAAGAGTTGGTACATTCAGGCCAGGGTGCACTATAGCGACACTCCATGTTGTTACCTTTCTTGCGAAGGCAGGTTGATTCAGAACACTTGGTATGTCTTTGGACATGGTTAAGTAACTCTTCATAGTCAGTAAGTGTGTTTGTATCAAATATTTCGGGTGTTGTTAGTAAGCATGGATCGTCTTGCGAAGATCGATGGAATGTGTTGCTTCTATCTCCCAGATTTTGAGGATTCCAAGCACTGACATATCTATCAAAGAATGATTTTGCTATGTCTACATCTGTATGATTGCTCCAGTTAAGAGTGTCCATGTTTGGTGCACCCTCAATCCAAAGGAAGCCATGTACATGTGCAGACCCTCGATGTTGCCACTCATATCTATACCAGTAGTTTGTTGCGCAATATAGTTTCTCTAAGACTTCTTCACGAAACGCTGTGAATCTTTGATGCAAGTATAAGGATGTGGTATGTGGGTTCATAACAATGTTATCTATGTGATCTTTATTGTTTAGTGATGTTTGGGTTGCCCCCTTTGTAAATAGTTGATGTAAATCAGGCCATTTGGTGTCTGCAGCACTTAAGGTGAAGAATAGTGTTGGGGAGCCTATTTGGTTGATCATGTTTGACAATTCACCACGAGACTTATTCCAATATGCTCGTGTCCCTCTAAGGGATGATCCGTAATGCATCAGTTGTTCGGCTAGTTTAGTGTCAGGCAATGTTTGTATATGGAGGCGAAGGCTGTCTATGGTAGTTGGTATGCAGTCCTCAGCATTTTTCTTGACAAAAATGGAGGCAACACCTTGGCTTCGGTGACGCATCAATAGATTCAAGACAAAATATCTAAACCTTGGGTGCCTTCCAAATCTATTATCATGGAACCTCATTAGGTGCAACACATATTCATGCATTTCAATTTGTCTATAGCGAGGTTGTAAATGTAATGCATTGCCATTGGGAAACAAAGAAGGAAAAGCCATGTCTAGAAGTCCTTCAGTATTGTATTCATTAACTGGTGATGACTCAAGTGTTGGCCAATCTATAATGGTGTGATTGTGATCTCTAACTTGCAATGTTTCTTTTATGATTTCTAGTTCACGACGTTTATTTGGTAGCCTAGCCATGAAGGATGAGGAGCAAGTGAATTCAGTGTCGGGTGAGTCTGCGTTAAATTTGGAAGCACTAATTGGAGCAACAATATTGTGATCGTCAGCATTAATATTATGAAGCATAGTGGAAATGTCTGTATTTGTATCAGGGAGCTCCTGGAGGGATGCAAAATCCACCTTGACATCTTTGTAATATGGGTCATTTGTGATTTTATATTTCAGTGCAGCCCACACACGATGCCTACTTACATAGCAGTCATAATGGTCACCTCTTGTATTGGTTCTTCGAACCACCAACACATCCAAGTTTTCTATTTTATGTGGCAAGTATTTTGCTATGGTGTTGATGTCTTGTGGGAAACAAATTGTGTGGCCACTATATTTGTATTGGCCTCCACGAGCATGTGTTACTTGTATTATTGGATTGACTCGTGCTATTAACATTTCTTCGACTTGTGTTAGTGTTCGTAGCTCGTACGGCTGTACTCCTGGGTCCATTAAATTAGTTGCTGAGAAACGATGTCTACCTGTCTCACGGAAGCATCTAAAACAAACTGGACCGGTTTGTGTTGTGTTGGTACGGATTCCTGGGTAGCATTCATGGCAAATTGTGCAAGTTGGTAAGTTGGATAGTTTATCTAGTTTTGAACGAAATCTTTTTGAAGCGTCTATAAAGTTTTGTTCAGAATGCGGTAAGCTTGTGGATTGATTTTGCCGTGTGTGGATTGTTTCATGTGTGCATGCTGACAAACCTATGTTGAAAGTGTGTTCATTTTGGGATACACATTCGTATGGGTCAATGTTGTGTTGGTTTGATTGAAAAGAAGGTGGTGTATTGGCTTCTATTGCTTGTTTTCCTATGCGTTCGAAATGACGGCGAATGTTGATTTCTTCTTTATGTTGCATGTAGTAGTTATGAGTTCTTTTACGGGATTGTATGCTTTTAGGGGTAGAGGTCGCCATCTGTAAAGGAAATATGAACTATAATTATCAAATGAACAATTACAAATACATACAAAATTGAAGAAGGTAAACATTAATTTTGATGAGTTCTTCGATCACTATATTCTATGAAAAGTTGTTGAGATACAATTGGTATGCTATATACATGAGTAATTTGGTAGAAGAAACATATCACAGTATTTTCATATTTTTTATAACATCGATATATTCAATATACATGTGATTTTGAAATTCCATGTATGGAATGAAAATTCTAGAAAGTATACTATATAAGGTGTTACAAAATTTCATATACATTATATGAGTGCTTGAGGTACATCTAAACACTAGCAATATGAGACATAGTAGCGATTTCACTCAACATGAGCAAATTCTCTGCAACAAAATCTAGCTTGTCGACCTTTGTGATTGTTGATTTGACCCGTCCTTGAGCAACACTTGAATCATAGGAATTTGTGATTGTGAAGATAAATTGCTTGAATAACACTCCTTTCACTATGGTTTCAGCTTCAATTTCTGTTCCAGAATTGAATTGTAGCATGTATAAATTATCTGCAGACATTCCAAGGAGTTTGGTAGCTGGTTCTTCAAAAGCAACAACCCATAATATTCCTGTATGATCTGAGCTTTAGCTGGAGTATGTATCTATAGGTACATTTAGGAGTAGTAGCTTTGCACTTGGAACAATACCATGTCTGATCATCATTCTGGACAACTTTCTTTTTACATTGTCTTCCATCTAAGTCAAGGGGGCAAGATGGATAGCATAATGAATTTGTTTTTATGTATTGCACTGATGCTTTTAGAGTGCATTGGAAAGTTTGTTTCACACTGGTAGTTTGCTCTTCAATATCAGCAATTGATTTCCTCATAAGCACGAGAGGTGCATCCAATGGTTGTGTATTCAATGGAGTGACATTAGCCCCATTCTGTTCAAACCATGATTTGAGTTGTTCGGCCTCCTCTATTCTTGGGTTTACAAATAGGTGGGTGCTTGCCAACGTGCTTATGACCTTGCCATTATACTCAGTGACACGGCCATTTTTTATTGCAAGTACAGACACATGTTTTAAGTGATAGCTCTCCTGCAGTTCCTTGCCTTCCTTTTCAGTTGTTGCACCCCATAAAGTAATATTAATGGTAGATGAAGAGGTATCTATCAATTTGATGCTCCTTCGAAGAACTTCAGTCCCATCCCTCCTCCTTATGGTTGAGCTTGGGTCCACACATATGACTATTCCAATAACATCAACAAGGACATTATTGTTCAATTCTAAAATGTCCTTAAAGGGTGTGAAGGAGAACTTATGTTTGGGAATTGCAAGGTCATCTTCTGAGTGAGAAATTTTGGATTCCTCGACTAAAAGGATTTCAAGCTGGCTATTCAGTTTGTTGTACAACCTATTAGCTGACTTAATAGTCCCACCAGATATTGTATATACTTCTCCAAAATGTACATTCATGTAATGAAGGTTTGCAACTTCATTAAAGCATGTTATTCGTATTTCAGTGCACTCACAATCAACAATATCAAAAGAGAAGACCTGCCCTTGTCCCTTATGTGTGTTGAAGTGGTGCATCTATTTTTTCATGGTAACACGACCCTTTATAAGCCACCTTGTCTTAAATGGATTCAAATTTCTAATGGGCGTAATATTGGATGGGGAGTCTTTCTTTTGTAGGGAAGAGGCTAACCCAAACATTGCCCTTTGAGTAGGTGGCTTTGTCACCATAGGAATGTTACTCATGCTTGTAGATGGAGTAGTTGAGTTTGTAGTAGTTACTTTCTGGACTTGCTCTTCAAACAGGTAGGCAGGTTGACCAATGATGTCATGTTGCAAACATGTGATTTCTAATTTTGAGATGACTATCCACCTACAAAGATTAAACGAGTCAGTATTTTGAGTACAATTAAATGTGGTAGAGCTGATAAAAATGCTAGGCTACAAATTGGTAGTTGTGAATTTTGTAGATATGCATGCAAATAGCATGGCTCACCTTGAATTGCAAAGAACAGGGCAACTGTATCCTATCAATTTGAGTATAGATCCTTTCTGGAGTTCTTTAGAAGCTATGCATTGGTTGTACTTTGTTGGAAGTGTTGCCTTCTGCTTATGTACCCCATCGGAGAGATCCACTCTATATCGATCAACCAATTTGAGTGCATGGCCAAACGGTGCAATTTCTAATGCTTGTAGATGGGGTTGCAAGTTTAGGTTACCATTATTCATCAGCTTGATTGCATCCTTAGTCAAGGAATATTTTGTCAGGAGAGGTGGTTGCGGTACTATAACATTGTTATCAAGGCTTATAGGCGTGGCTTGTACTTGTTGGGTTTGCTGTTCAAAGAGGTTGGTGGGCTCGCCAATGATATCTTGCGGCCCACATATGATTTCTAATTCCGATATGACGATCCACCTATGAGTGTAAAATAAAGAAGTATTATCAATAGGATGATATGTAAAATAATGGAGTTCATGAAAGATAATCTAAAAGTTTTGATTTTGCATATTGTAGCAAATTACTAAAATATGATGGCTCACCTTGAATTGCAAAGAACAGGGCAGCTATATTTAATAAGTTTAACTATAGAGCCCTTTTGTAGTTCTTCAGAATCTATGTGGTGGTTGTACTGTTTTGGAAGTGTAGCCTTCTGATTATGCACCCCATCAGAGAGTTGTAGTATATAGCGATTGGTTGGTTCAGGCCCATGTCCAAACATTGAAATATCTATTGCTTGTAGATGGGGTTGTAGGTCTACGTTTCCATCATGGATCATCTTAATTGCGTTCACAGTCAAAGAAAACATTGTGGCAAGAGAGCGAACTAGTCCTTGCAAAAGTAAATTGTAGTTGGCAGCTATTACTTACTTTCAATGATGTATAAAAAGCATACTTTGTGAAGTGTGAAATTAATATGTTGTATACCCAACAAAATATACTTAACTAATTCGATAGTATTTCAGAAAGCAACAATGTTCTTGAATGCGACCATACAACTAGTAGTTTAAATAAAAGTGTGTATAGAAGTTACATAGAGTAAAAGTAAATTTAGAATAATACCTGTAAATGTGATTTTGAATAGGTATGTATGTCAAAATAGTGGCCTTTAGAAGTTAGCTTGCTGCACTTGTAAGGAAAACAAAAAGGGAGAGTGTAGTGAGTAAAAAATTTAGTTCACGCTATTAAGTAATCTAACTAAATTGGATGCACTCTAAATGTTTAGATCTGCATTCTATGCTAAAGGAATAAGAGGAAACATGCTTTCTAACAAATGAGTATAAAAGTAGTGCATTAATAGCAAGGGATAAACAACGAATGAGAATACAATAAGATTAAAGAGAGTTACTTGGTTCATAAATGTTTTAACCTATTATTGGAGAGCACTAATTTTATGTGGATTGTGTTCTGGTTGAGGATACATCTATCATGTATGTTAATATAGTATACTAGAAATGTGAAATATGTTAAAAGAATGGAAGTGAGTACAATATTATCGTTCTACTAAGTGATCAAATTTTAAGGAATGTAGGTGAAAAAATGAGACAATTATTGAAGGAGAGATATAGCATTTGTTGGCGATATATATTTGTTGGAGTGAACACAATGGTTAGACTATGCGTAGTTGAAGTCAAATGAGGAAAGGTTTGCAACACATTATATGCAAACTACTATTCTTAATTATATGCAATTGAACATGGCATTTTTTTTTTGGAATTTCGACATATGGGTGAAGTAAAGATATACAAAACAAAAGCAAAAGTCAAGAACCAAGATGCAAAATGATAGCGAGAGAACAATGTATACATATTTTCGAAGCAAAAAATGTGTTACATGGTATTGTAGTAGGTGACATATTGGATCTTTTTATTGCGAGGAGAAGTGCCTTGTTCATAGTATATTGGAGCTTACATTTGTTTAAGGGAGTTACAAAATATCCAACTATCCATAAGTTGGTAAAAGCTGAAGTTATATTGTTATATCAACTACTATATCCACATTTATAGTGATAATGTATCTTAGGGATGGTTCAAGTAATTTTGGAACGCTTCTTTAATGTAGATAGAGCCACCTTGTCCGTAGAACTCATCCGCTTTCATTTCACGAAGGAAAGTACAAAATGAACTCAACTTCTCACAAGTTGAATGGAACTCATGTACTGTTACTTCCATTGACTGAATGTCCAAATCTTGGACACTTTGCATGTTTTGAACTGTGGCCTTCGCTTGTTGTAGCAAGTCCAAGCAACTAACTGTAATGTCATTTGCAAAATCTTGTATCTGACTTGTAGAGTTTTGATTTCCATTGATTGACGGTGTCGAATTGGCTGACAACATTTGCCCATTGGAACTACTGGAGATATCAATAATATCCATTGCTATTTAATTGACGATGTTGAGTTGTATCTTACAACCTATGCTGCAATAATATATGTTTTGTGTTAGTGTTTAACAACTTCCGTATAATAAACCTTATTGATGAAATCCAATTAAGGAAATTTGCAATTTTGTTTGGCTGCAAAATTAAACTTTAATTGGCCAATACTAATAAATATCAAAAAAAAAATTAACTATATTTCTATAAATGAATTCGCACTCCACATAACTAGTTAATAGATTTATAGTTTTAGTTAGAAATATATATTTTTTGTTCTATAGAAATTAACTATATTACTGCAGGAGGAGTTGAGAAGAAAAGACATAGGCGTGAAGTCAAAAACTCTTATTTCCTTGTATGTTTGTAAGAAAATCCACCCAAAGAAAGAGAACCTAGCCACCATTGATGATGAAAGTTCTCAAATAAATTTAAAACATTTATGCATATAACTTATTATTTATATATAAAATTTACTATATATTTACTATATATTACAAATTGGTAATCTTTACATGTGCAACACTATTCATGATCGAATATCAAGTAATAACTATACAAACAAGTAAATATCCAATTGATAACTATTTGATACTAATGAATATTATATTGTAAATAAATCATTAACTATAACTTTTCCATACTAGAGAATACCAAATTAAATAATAAAAAAAGTAACTTAATTGTAATTGTTCAATATCAATTGATCGTTGATAACTTTAATTCGCCAATACTAATAAATGTCACCAAAAAAATTAACTATATTACTATAAATGAATTAAAAAATCATTCCTATAATTAATGTAAATAATATTAAATAATTAATGTTTTATTGTGAAAACTAAGATCAATGAAAATGTCAAAACAATCTAAATGAAATCTTAAAACACCTATGATTATAAGTCAAGAATAACAATAAGCGTTAGCTTGTGTGCAAATTATCCAAAGTGTTGTGATCACAAGGAAATATCTTTTATTCATCTAAAGGCTATAATCAAGATTGGTTTCCTGTTTAGCATTTAAAAGTCAATGCAACATACCGTGCGCTAGTCAAAGAAGACAATTGTTTATGTACGAAAGTTAAAACACCCAAATAATAGAGCAATATGATAGTGGGAATGAAATAATTTTGTGTCTTGTTTGGTGGATTTTGAGGCACAAAAAAATGCTTTGTTTTCCATTCTTTTCTCCTCCTACTACATTTTAAAAGTATTTTCTATAATTATTGCTTTTAAAGCTTGTCTTATTGTAGGGGTTAGTTTAAAAAAATAAATTAAAGCATATAGTTAGATTTTTTAAAAATAAGGGTAATATAGTATAAGTTCTAAAGTAAAATAAATTAAGATTTAAAAGATTATTAAAGTAAAATATTTTAAAAAAGAAATTTCTATCTTAAAATTTTAAAAGTTGATTTTTTATAAACACTAATTTTTTTTAATAAATAATTTATATTTAGTATTTTATAAAAAGAATTTATAATTAATAAAATATTTAATTAAAACTCACTAAATTAATTATATTGCATGATTAAGATTTTAAAGTAAAAATCTATGAACTGTATAATGGAATAAAGAAAAGTAATGTCGCTTCCTCATTAAGTTCTAAATAATTTAATCTCAGACTTTATTTACAATCGGACGGTGGCTTTGGATTAGCTATACACAAAGAAAATATAAAATAAATGGGAAACAAATCTTCTTTAAATAGAACTAGTTTGTCTTAATACATTACTTTTATTCTCATGACAGTTATGAATAAAAAATTAAAGCCACTACAAAATACTCATTTAAAATCAGACAGGCATATCTATGTTTCACAAGGAAAAGAAGATTGTAATTGAAAACCTGTTGAACAGATAATCATCGTTATATTTACTTATATTCCTAATTAATCATTCGTCCTCAAACTTAAAGTAGTTTTATTTCTACAGCGAGTCATTGTGTAAAAAGAAATGTAAATAAGGAATCCTTATTTGCATCCCTAATTCCACAATCATGACAGAATCAAGGTAATCATCCATGGTTCTTGAAGAACTTGCCTAGAGAATTATTGGAGGGAGCAGAGGCAGGGTACCAGTATGATGATCCATTGCACCCACTTCAGAGTGAGGAGGAAATGATGAAGATTTTGGCGGAGGCCAGAAGCCTTCCAGGAGGAGCCAAGAAAAGCGAGGAGCAGGCTCTTGTTGGTGGCCTTCCAAACTCAGAAGACATGGATGTTGAAGCTGATGATGTTGAGAGCAGTGGAGATTTTGTTTGCGCACTCTAAAGTCTAACATATATCGAAAATTTCGCTTAACATCATTTTCTTCAGAATGTATATGTGCACCTCTTATCTACTTGCCTTCATGATTATTAATCATTTAAGCTTTGCAAAAAAGTTCTTTTGTGGGACAAACTAGGTTTTCAGCTCTCTTGTAGGTACAATCAAAACTTTGTAAGGCTAAGGAATTTCTTTTTTTAAATATCATGCAGGTTGTTACACAAACATAAGAGTCTTTAATTTGGTGCAGAAACTTTCAGCCCCCATCTCCAACAACAGCTTAAAGTTTACAGCTACATATATGAGGCTCCTATTTCTATATTTTTCAATTCAAAATACAAATAAGAGGAAGCCCCTTCCATGGGACCTCATCATAAAAGCTCCTAAGTTGCTTAGAATGATTTTGGTTTACTTGGGATCTAGTTAGCGTATCTTTTGAGATGGATAAACTTTGAAAGATTATTAATATGCTTGGAAGATGAAAAGAATATATAATAAATACGAAAGTTGGGTTCCTTTTGAGGTCAATGATGTCTTAACCTAACTGTTCTTGGTAAGGGATGCACATACTCTACACTGTGACATTCAAATATAATCTTCATCTTTGCAATCATTGATTTACAGGAACACAGGAAACCAAAAGAAAAGGAGTCAATAAAATTTTTAAAGAGGTAAAGCATGGAAATATCCCATAGCATAACTATGTAACAAGATGACTGAAGAATTAGCCAATAGTGGCATAGTGTGATGGTTAAGTTGTGGTGTTGTTGTTCTTGTTATCAAGGTTTAAATCCCATTAATGTGTTATTGTTGAATGTTTATATTGGAGATGAGGTCCCCCATTTGTGACCTCACTGATTCATAGTTCTGGATAAAAAACGTTTACTCCAAAAAAAAAAAAGCATGATTGAATAATTACACAAATTTACATCTCATTCTGCACTATGACAATGTTCAAGACACAGAAATCTCTTAAAGCATTACATACACAGCTTTGCAAATACATTATTTATGTAGATATATCTAATAGAAAATGTAAATGGACAAACAAAGGGTAGATTTTACTACAAAGCACCCACAAATCCAGAGATCTGATCACATGGCATCAACAGTGGCTCCATTAGTTGCAAATGGCAACAACCTCCCTTCAATGGAAATCCCACCACAGCTCAACCGGCAGCTTTACCTTTCAAGGCTTCAAACTCTCTACTACTAACATCTAAATTCGTATGCCTATTAAATGTGTATTCTGCTATCCGGATTTTGAATGAGACACCAAACATAAAATCCCCGCAAGGATGTAATTACTAATGTTCTATGCATTCATATTAGATTAAAAGGCTTTCTCAAACGTGTTTCAAGCTCCATAGTCACTTGGAGATATCGGGATATTGAGTAGTAGGAACATGATGGAAGAGGTGTGCAGGGATATACGAAAATTAAGTATTTACATATAGTAACAGGAAGATTGGAAGAGGGGAGACTGGTCCCTATCCTTGAATCCAAAGTCTCTCGGAGATTATAATCGAAATCCAAGGCATGGTACCTATGTAATGTGATCAGATATGCTTCGGAACTATGAAAATGCAGTCTGACCAAGTGCAAGCTTTTTAATTTTTAGAACGTGAAGGGAAGATCTGGGGATGTTTGTGAGTCAGCCAAATAGATTATCAATCTCAAATTTACCAAATTAGAACATTCATCAACAAAACTAATCTTGGAGCAGAGAGGAACAGAGAGGCTAATTGATTGAAGTATAAAAAAATTCCCATGCAAGGTCCATTGTGGGTTTACAGTTACACACCATTTAAACCTCTTCTTCTAAGTCTATTATGGTATTTTCATATTTTTGTTGTATTATAAGCCTATCAAACATCTCAGATTTCATAACTCATTACCATATCATTTCTATATTTATACATTTTCATATTAAGTATGTTGCATATTTATAGTATACTTACTCAGGTATGCTACACAAATTGCAAAGGCAGCCACCAAGAACAGCTTGGAAATTGAGCTGCCAAAATAAATGTCTTTATCATATAATTTTCAAAAAAAAATGGAACTTCTGATACTTTACTTTTTATGGGAGAAATATCAAATATTTTATTTCTAATTTACTAGTACTGAAAAATAATTCAAACATATCTCAACGGCAATCAACATCAGTACTGAGTTCATTTCTTTGAAATTACAGATTCATCTTCAAGATTTATCTCAAACATCTTTTGTACATTCCATCACAAAAACCTCACATCCCAAAAATTTGGGAAAATTTCGTGTACAAGAACAATAAAAGTACAATTCACATTTTATGCTGTATGTCAGATTATCTGGACCTAATCACACATTTAACTGATTTGAATTCTGATATTGGCTCTAATTTTCATCAAAAAAAACTACCGAGAGAAATTTGTGCTTGTTTATTTGAATACCTACAGTCCTAATTCGTCATTTTTCTAGATAATGGGTCCCTTCAGAAGGTTTCTAATTGGTGATCTATAAAGTTACATTTTAGATTGTCAATCTAACACATCATTCATTTCCAAATTTTTACTCGTAGTAAAAGCAAAAACTATGTCAAAGTTATGTATGATGAAGCTCTTCTTGGCGATTAACCATACTGGTGGTAAAGCAAAAAGAATCTATCTACATGTAAAATAAAATTACGTATATTAAAAATCTCTTATTGGCCCTTAATCATTCATCCTATTCGGGTCCTCAATTACATTCATCAGTTTTTACCCATGGACAGTTGACAACCATATTATGCATGGACGAAATATATTATACAATATTTGAATCTCAGTACCACAGGACTCCACATCAGATGGGCGGATTATAATTGAAGTTAACAAAAGGTGAAATGACGACTCAAAGCAAGAGCCAAGCAGAAGGAACTTTTTTGACACGCTAGGATGAGCTTTTGTGGACAGCGAGGTTCTACTACCAAGTACGTGCGTTCTCCAGAATGTATCCTTTTGATACGTGTCTAAATATAAGCTGAATAAACAGTGAGAAAGCATATCATATGGCACGCAGAGAGGAGAGCAGAAGGAAGGGACGGGGCCAGGAGTCAGTGTGGATATACGCAGTGTGGATATAAGCATAATTCAGTGTCTTGCTGTATTAATTGTTTTCTTTGTATGTTGGCAGGTGAGTAGTTGTTATTTTGTTTGGGTTCAATCAATGACCAGGAATTCTGTGATGGGTGTATATGATTTTCTATTTATGGATGTTCATAGATGACAGCTTGGTGATTAATTGACCTGTGTTTTCCTGTTATGTAAAAATCACTTCCTAGTTCTTCTCCTAAGCTTCGTCCCATGTACAGATTTATCTGTGTCACAAGAAAAACTTTCTAATGAGAAGAAGGTTTATTTGAATGATCATTCGAGTCCTAAGACCTATGGTGGAGGAGTGATTTTGGTAAGAGTTCGACTCAAGCATATGCATGCTAAAGAACAAAAATGGGCAGATCATGGCAATCTCTTTGTAATTATGATTTTGACTTGCCTTAGCTGTGCCTAACAAATGCCTTGTAGTTGTTCTCATCGTAATTGCGATTTTATGTTTTTGGTTAATTATAAGCTATTGTTTACAAGTGGCATGTCTTGTAAGATTTTATTCCAAGTTAACGCCTATTTCTGTCTAGCAATTTTTCTAATTTCTCAAAATATTTCTATTGGGCCTTGTCATACACTCAATGAACCTGTGATAAGATACAGTCCCAGGACCATGCTGCAGGGTCGTTCACCAGAAACTATGCTTTTGACTTAGGCACTTGAAAAGTGCAGGATAGTCAAAATTGAAGACCTATATATAATATAAGACCATGTTGCATGGTTCACCAGAAACCATGCTTTTAACTTAGGTGCTTGAAAAGTGCAGGATAGTCAAAATCAAA
Organism: Sequoia sempervirens; assembly: GCA_007258455.2. Lineage (NCBI taxonomy): Eukaryota > Viridiplantae > Streptophyta > Pinopsida > Cupressales > Cupressaceae > Sequoia > Sequoia sempervirens. The sequence goes on from VDFB02075321.1 coordinate 67,036,841, forward strand.
GTCCATATATAATTGTTCCCGAGAGTTCATTGTCTGCCAAGTCCAACGTCACCAGATTTTTACACTCTCCTAGACTAGGAGGAATCTTACCATCCAGGTCATTTTGTCTCAGATGTAAGAAAATCAGATTTCTTAGTCTCCCAATGGTGATGCGTATGCTTCCTGAGAAATGGTTTCCAAAAAAATCAATCTCGGCTAAATTTGAATACCCCCCTATCTCAACAGGAATAATACCAGGCAGCTGATTTTCATACAGATACAAACTTTCCAGGTTCTCAAGTCGTCCGATCTCCGATGGAATCTCACCACTAAGTTGATTGTAGGGATATTTTCTGTCAAGTTATTGTTGTGCAGCAGAAGATTCTACTATTGCAAGCATGTTGTAGAAATTGTACAAGGCAGATTCAATTTGTCAATATGCAACCGAATTAAACACAAGAATATGAATTCATTTTCCTTGTAGAAGCATGTGTGCAGATCAGGAAAACTGTGCAATATAGAAGAGATAAACTACAATAGAAACTACATATTACCATGGATTGATAAATATCGTTGCCTGAGATCTCGTCTGCCCTCTACTTCAGTGTTGGTGAGGAATATCTGCTTCTGCTCCAATGATAAGTCTCATTCAAAGCATGTTCATTCTAATCAGCCGCTAGCCGACTCATTAAATGCAATAAATTAAAGGTTGATCAATGCTACGGTTTGAATGTTATACTCACAGTCTAGTCTAACAAAAAGCATGCAATCAAGATTTCATAATGGGTCTTGATAAAAGTATTCTTCAATGACGTAATTTGCTTTGAATATTTGTCAGATTTCTAGTAGCTGCAACCACTTGTTACGAAGAAAGCTGCTCTATGTCTTCTGCGGCTATATTGAAAGAATCCAAATAATCTTGCATTTACTTCAAAGACACTGCCAATGTTATCCAGAATAATCTTGCATTTACTTCAAAGACACTGCCGACGTTCATTGCATTAGCTGGAAATTATGACTCATAAAGACACTCCTTCATTGCATTTAACAATGTCAGATCGATAAAGTTAAGCTGCCACAACAGAAGTAAAACTTTGGCCTGAAACCATGGTAGTCTCAGAGCGTGAGACTTGTTTCAGGCCAAAACCCCATCCTTAATATAGCCTATCGGCTATTCCCTCACTGCAAATATTTCAAATTCGTATCATTCTAACGAGCTATTATTGAGCGTTATATGCGTACCTATAGGAAGATTGTTCCGGGCTGATTTCCTTAAAGACGCGGATCTCTCGAGGTTCGCAACGAGCACCAGGACTCTACTAGCCAAATCTATGAACTTGCAAATTGAGCCAATTCGAACACTTTGGAGGGCAAATTATTATTATTGCGTAGATGATATATTTCTTAAATATGTTTCCTTTTGTTTTTGACGAAGGTCTCCCAGTTTGCAGAAACGGTGATGATCTATTTGATGAGGAGTTACAGACCAATGGTGATGAACACGGGGAATGCTTCGATTTGCCTGCTTTAAACAATCTACGGCTGTATTTTACCACACTGTCCACCAGGCCCTCTTGATATTTGTAAACCATTGATTGACAAATTGAGTTCTGAAAGCTCAAATAGAGACACGCCTTAAATTAAAAAACGTAGATCTTAAAAGAATCCTAAACTATGCTTAAACTGAACATGCATTCAAGCATGCATTATTCGCTCAGCTTTAAGACTGGCAAAACTAAGAATAGACCAAAGCAAACTATTACTATCACTAGCTGTCTACAAAAATCTAAAATACTAATTATGGAAACCACCGCTAAACAAGGGGTGCGCATGGAACCAAAGTAGAGAAAACAATAAACTGAAACTGAATTTGTGCATGATATTGCATTTCGGATTATTCTGAGTGAAGTGGTTGAACCAGCATCAGTTATCAACATAATGGAGGCACATTTTTTGTTAGATGTTGTAGTTGCAACTTCCATGATTAGCATGTCTGCAAAATCTGGAAGGCGTAGCAAGGCCTGTCAACCATTTACCAAAGTGCTCAAATGAGATGTGCTCTCATGGAGCGGGATTTGCAGGACATGCACAAAATGGATTTTATGAGAAGGCTAAAAGTAAATGCGAAAAAAGTTGATGGGGAATCTTCAAGATTAGTATCAACAAATTTGATATATGTTCCAGGATTATCCAGCCACATCAACAAACACAACACGATCAACAATGACAACAATTAGATGGAGAAGGAAGAGTTGTACTTCATAATCAACGTGCATTATAGCCAAGTGTGAGCAATGCAAAAATGAAAATGCAATGGTTGCAAAATAACATTTTCTACTTTAGTTTTAGCATGCTAGTAAATGTTCAACTCTAGAATGTCAATGTTGAAATGATGCATCTGTTGTCAAATACTGGTTATGGGCACACATGACCACATGCCATGAAAGACATCACAATTATCCATATTGTAGTGCTTCCTAGACCCTCTTTTCTTTATTGGAAAAAAAAACTGAAAACAAGGCATCATAAAAGCTGTAAGGATAAATATTGTGTTATTTGTGGCTTTGTCCATACTAAATTATCCTCTAATAGATATCCTTGGTCATCAAACCCTGAGCAGCAAAATTTATAAATAATGTACCACTTTCTTCAAAATCTAATAGTCCTATTGAATTTAACATATATTTGGTGGAACTGCTCGTCTCACCTCGCTTGGGCGACTTCGTTTCCGAGTCTTCCTAGTCTGTTGTGCAAAGAAAAAAGAAGGGACTCCCCAAATCATGACCTTGGGTTTTGGGAGTCAAATTTGTCCCCTCTGATTCTAGGGTTGTCTAGGCCTTGTTCTTCTATCGACAGGTTGTCTGTCGACTGTTTATGTTTTGTTTCCGTTCTGTGTGTGGCCTGTTTGGCCTATTTTGCTTATCCTTCTAGTTCATTTCCTATTTTGAAGTAGCTTCATTTTGGCCCTGTGGGCTCTCCGTGTAAAGGGTACAACACCCTGTAAATGCTACTTACTTTATCAAAAACATATATTGGTGGAAAATTATAAAACTTCTATGCTTGATACAACACAACACATGAATGACCTTCAATTAAAAGGATGATTGAACCTACCTCTCCAAATTGTTCACTATAGGAAATTAGAAGTGCACAGGTATCTACGAAAAATTCTATATACAGAACAAGAGCTTTTACTCGTGGGTTTTTCTACTGGGTGTATATTTGAATATAGCATTGACCATTCGGTGGGCCAAGTGGTTATAGAAGTCAAGGTTTTTGTGACGAAAATATTCTAAGTCCATTTAAAGGAATGTTGTCATTTGACCATCTTGGGACAGAGAGAACTTACTAATAAAATCTCTTACCACGAAAGATGTTACAAATTTTATAAGTATCACAAGTTCAACAACCACACGGTTTAATGGATATTGGGGAAGGTAGCAAGTTTCACACCATAGAAATAACCTTGATAATGCACATTATCTCTTCTAAGAGGATCAAGTCTTCCTTTACCCTAAATTTATTTTGCTTGTCATGTTGTTGAGGTATTTTAAACTAATCATAGTTACAATGTCTATTGCGTAAGCACTTCCCTTCATTATAATGAGTTGTAGCATTAGAACAAGGCAGCCCCCTCTTATTTCTTGCAAATTTGTAAGACAAATCTTTTACAATACCTATCAACTTGTCTAACTTCTCATCAATAGTTAAAGGTTTAGCAGGGGTTTGTTTGTTATGTTGATCTTGCCTAACATTTTAACTCTCTTTATATGTTTACTTGAAGATCTTATGTTACTCTTGATGTTGATAGCTATAGTATATGCTTCTTTGAGAGTGTGGAATTTTATCTCTGATACTTTATGTCCACTCTTTGCATCAAATGCACCACAACATAGTACAAGGCACATGAGATCATTAAGTTTGAGATTTGGGGGAAATTTTCTCATTGTCATGATGAACTTGTTTAAATTAGCCAAATGTTTTTTCATTTATCCCCTTCTTGATGGTAATGAACTCATGAATGGAAAAAATTGGGCCAATCACTCATGAATTTATCCCATGTGTCAATATTATTATCATGGAGAGTCATATACCATTCCTTAGAACTTTCCTCTAGAGAGTGCATTAATAACTTCATCATCATCTTCATATTCATTAGTGATATTGACAAAGTTCCTCCTAACTTGTGATTGTATTGTTGTCTTGGAACCTTAGAATTTTTCCTTTGATCTTGAATTTGGAATAGGGTTAGGATAACCTCTAGTATACCCAAGAAATCTAATTGTTTATGTGTATTAGTTCCAAGAGGCTATTTAATCAAAGGAAAATTTTGAGTCATTCTTAGGGCTCACTTAAATGTTCCTCCCATATTTAAATTATTTTTTCCCTGCAATCTTTCCTTTTGGTTAGAGATGTTTTGATGTTGAACATTAAGGACAACTTATGGGTTGACATGAGGATTTTGATATTGAGTATTTTGGTCTTGATAAGTAGGAGGTATTTTCCATGTGTCAAATTATGATATTGCTATCAGGATTCAACCTGTATTTTGGGTCAATGAGTTTGACTCGTAAAACTACACAGTTGAATCCTGATAGCAATATCATATTTTGGTCTTGCTAATTTTGATTCAAGATTTGAGCACACTGAGCATGTTGATTCTTATTTAATAATTGGAAATTCAGATCAAGTTGAGCCTATTGCTTCTCAAGTTGTGCCTTCATTTCAAACTACATTTTTACAAGTTGGTCAATTAGGTCTTCATGATGATTAGTTCTTCTTTCACTACACTTTTTGACCTAATATCTATATTGGTGTGATGGAAAGGGAGATCATACTCTTGTTCAATTATGGTTTTAGACAAGGTACTGATAGGAGAAGGAGGGGTGTCCCTAAGATTACTCACATGCAATGGTGGGGGAAATTTAGGGCTCACACTCTTAGTGTACAACTATTGAGATATTATTTTGTTTCTTACTCCCTCATTTTGTAGATTCTATGGCATGCCATATTTGTGTTTAAAGTTTCTCCTAGTAGATCTAACCATGTTATCAGTAGAATCATCTAAAGGACAGTGATTATTATTTGTCAAATCTATTTTTTTTATCTTAGATGTACCAGCTAACCTAATGCTTTGGGAGTCCTGTAAAGAAAAAATACCTAAATTTTTAGCTCTCCATTCAACTGACCTTCTCCTTACTTTAGTCGGAATCATATTAGGCTATCCTTGACTTACAAATTCTTTTCCTATTTTCATTTATGATTTTTTTAGGCATATTTTATATTTCTAAGTTGAATTCACAATATAGTCACCCTGCCTCTTACTAGAGGAGAATTAAATTTGAATACACACAATTAAAAATTGTGCAATCACAAAATTTATTTGACTATATCATGAGGGTCTTAGAAGTAACCTCCTAATTAATATATCCTTGATAATGGAACCAATTTTAAGCGTAAGTTGATGAGATGCCAAACTCACCTAAAAAATGGCATAGTTACAAATTGCACATCATTGTCAACTACAAAAAACTTCAATGATTGTTTTACCTGGGTATCCAAGATATTTTTTTGATCTTTATATCCCCATTAATGGTGCCAATTTTAGGTCCCAAAACCATAGGTCCACAATCCTAGAATATTCTTGAACATTACATCTTTAGGGCCAGGGATGTATTTGTTACACCATGTTTCTAAGTTACTAGATTACTTTTACCTTTATGAGTAAATATGATTTTAAATGCAAGATTGTGACTTTAATATGTTCAATGGATGAATGAAATATATGAATATGCATTATTATGAGATTTCTTATTAAATGCTTTAATGATGCAAATGATATATGGTGAATATGATTTTCATGTTGTCATCTTTAAACTTCTAAATGATGCACTAAGTTGGATGCAAGACAGGTTCAAACCCTCCAGAGGGGGAGGGAGAGTATTGCCAAGGAGAGGAGTTTGGTATGGGAACCATTATCATGATCATATGAGTAGATGCACACATGTACTGCATCGGGAGGGGAAACCATGTTGAGTCAGTGTCGGTATGTGATAAACCATGTTGTTAATCCTTTTGGGTTGATAGGAATGATAGGGTGATTGTCTTTGATCCTCTTTGATTGCTTAGTCGATTTGAGTCATTGTGTTAAAATCCTTTAATGAGTATGAGATATTTATATACTATGTGTTGGATATATATGTATATGGTCACGTACATATCAAATATATATGTATGTATGTAGGTATGAACATACATAGATACAAATGTCTACATATACCCATATGCAAATACGTACTACATATGCAAACATTCACATATATAATATATATGCATCAATATACATAGATATATGATGAAATTTATATATATATATATATATATATATATATATATATATATATATATATATATATATATAATGTAAATAAATGTGATGGACATTGTAATAAACTAAAAGCATACTTTTGATATTATAAAATGCTGCGATGAAGTGTTTGCATAAGACGAAAAAAGTGTGATGGAAGTTATAGCATATGAAATGCATATTATAGAGGCTGCACTAATAGCCAAGAAGTGACAGGAAAAGTCACGCATGTCATAGGTGTCAATATTATTAAGAGGCTATTTTGAAACCTGTCAAGTCGCCCAGCTTTAAGAGTGAGATTTGCGAAGAATAATGAACAAAAGTGCCACATTAAAATGCAAAGTAAAACAGGAAACTGTGCAACAATATTATGAGGAGTTTTGACTTGGTAAATGAGCATGTGCTAACTAATTTTTACGACTCAACCAAGAGTTGTAAACTGTTTTCATTTTGGACTTTGTATGTGTCGAATAGCTGACTTTTTCTGCAGCCTTAAACTACCAGTAATGATGAAATGTAGCGCCCAGCTTGCTTTGTTGACCTACAGGGTTGTAGATTTGGTTTTGAGTTTTTATTTTTAGTTAGAGAGGTGGCAATAAAAGGAGAAAGTTGGTGAATCTTGTAGCATTTGTTTCCTCATCATTTCTTATAAATAGATAGCAACATCTTAGTATTTGGTTGTTCATTTCTAGCTGAGTTCATTCTGTTGTGATCATTTTGTTGTGTTTATTCGAGCGCATTCGTAGAGTCCATTTTGTGAGTTTGAGAGCATATTGTTGTGTGAGTGGAGAATATCATTGGAGTGAGATTTTGTGAGATTGGAGTATTTATTTTGAGTGAAGAGAAGCTGAATGAGGAGTTAAGAACGTAGGAGGCAACAAGGAGAGTCAGTTGCATTGAGAATTGAGATGCAAGACTTTTGTTGGGAGCTATATTTTTCCAGGTATGCTTGATATATCTACTTCTTTTCCTCCTTTTTATGTTGAAGCTAAGTTGAGTATTGTTTGGAAATGGTTGTGCTATCTTCGTATGCATTCTATTGCTATTAGATAGTTATGAAAGCTTGTATTGTCAGCTAGATTATATATAAGCTGGATTAGGGAACCTATAGAGTATGATAAAAAACTATGTCAAATATATTGATTGATTATTGTAATTATGAAAAAGGGAAATTATTATAGAATAATATGACAATATTCTAAATATAGTATCATATTTACATTGTTGATGAGCTATGATGCTTTGCAATGGAAGGATTGAAATTATAGTAGAAATATGTTTTCCTTTACTATCTATTGAATGAAGTAATATTTCAACTACCTATGTGCATAGAAGTATTATGTCATCATTATAGGGTATGATTTTATGGATACCCACATATGATAGTTTAAACATGGATGGAGAACTTATGTTCTTGATTATTTATAACCCTTGAAAGTAGGAGGTTAATTTATTCCCCAAGGTTAGCGTATACACTTGAATGTGATTATATTGATATTCAACAATAGGGTTGAAAAATGTATTAGAGATATATGTGTTCTAATTACATTTTTAAATGATATTATCTTTTACTTGACCAAGAGTCTAAACCTAGTCACAATATTCTAATCTTAAAGAAGAGGACTTTATGTCTTGAAAAACCAAAGTCATAATGTGAGGAGACTTTAAGGTACAGAAGCATAGACTCCTCTCAAGTTGGAAATATCCTCTAAATTAGATATGAACTTACTATACATTTTAAATATGTGAATATATGAGTCATATTGAGGGAAAGGATATATGATTGTTTATGAACATACAAATGTAAGTACCTTATATAAATGATACAAATGATAACCTAGAAAGAACCTTGGGGAAATTGGAGATTAGTCAAAAGGTACTTAGTTGAATGTTAAATAGCTTATTATGCTAACTTACTATTATTTTCCATGTTACTATAAACATAAGACTTTATATGAGATTTAATATCAAGGATAATCAGATTGGTTATGGCATCCTAAAAGGATGAAGCCATAGTAGATATGACAACAGAGAGTCTGAAACTCAATACAAACACGAGTAATCTTTAAATCAAGTTTAATTTTGAATTATTATTCATATTGACATATTGGTAGTGCTTTAGATTGAGAATAGTTATTTTTATTCCATGACATGGAGTCATCAGTATTTAACTACTTGTATATTAAGTAAGAGAGTATTTACTTCCATGATTAAAAAGAAAGAACTTGAAAAGAGGTAGTAGCCAGGCCCAGAGTGTTACAAGTATGTAACTAGGTATTCAAGAGATTGTGTTAAAAATATTTGGTCTATTAATTCAATATTTGAGTGTCATCACTTTTAAATGGAAACTTGTTTATGATTGTTAAAACCAAGAGAAGAGTTCACTCGGGTCAATAGAGTTCCCAAGTCAAGTAAGGGTGGGTTAACATACGACACCGCTTCATAGAAAGTGGATTTATTAGATATATGAAATGTTTGGCCATAGTAGGTGTAAAAGTCGCTACTTACACTTGGTCGGTTCACTGTGATCTACCTGATTGTGTACTAGTTAGTAGAGTCATACATAGTTGGAGGGTATCCATTGTATGGGCATACTAGATATGTAGGACACAACACCAAATACTCAGATTTTCATTATTTTTGGTTTTTATACCAAACTCTTTGTTGAAGTGTAGGGCCATCTTACTGGGTAAGAAGATGTGTGGGGGACCGCTTAAGTTAGTGGTTGGAGGAAAAGTGCTTGGTGATGCTCTCCCTCTTGTAGTCGGTTGTCGAGTCTTGTGGAATAGAAGAAGCATGATCCATAGGTGGACACCTTGACCTTGAGCTCTTGTAATTCGTGAATTTGTATATGAAAATGATCATGGATCAATTATAAAATGTATTGGAAAATGAGTTTCATCTACTTGGGATTATATAACATTATTTCACTCATGCAATAATATGTGGACAATATTTATGCAATGTGTAATTGTTTTATTGAAAATGAAAATTCTTTATTTTTGTGTTTTTGGAAACTTGTGTTATTCACTTTATAAGTTAAAACATAGGTGGAAATTATTGGGTAAACTTTGGGTATGTTACAATCTTTAAGCAGGTGAAATAAATGTTCATCAACAAATTACAAATGAGTAATAGTCTACTTTGAAAGTGGGTAATCTCTCCTTGACTTTGATCTAATCTTAAGTCAAAGCTCCCCTCAGTTGGATGTTCTTGCACAAAAGTTGCTTATTTATCAATAGGCTCATAATTATTTGATGAGATCGTAGACGAAATCCTTAAGGAACCAGGTGTGGTGGAGGAAAGGTTGAATCCTTTTAAAGAGAATCTTTACCCAATAATTTCCAAGGAAGATTTGATGTCGAAGGGTTATGTGGAAGATAAAATGGAATTGGATATAGTTTTGGAGTTTGAGTTTGAATATTCTCAAACTTTATCTCTAGCACAAATGTCTGTTCATTAGCTGTCTATTAAAAAAACTCCAAGTAAAAGAGGTAGAAAATCAAAATAAAAAAAATTAAGGGAGGAAATTGAGGGAGGGACACAAGATACACTAGATGGAACGTGCTCAGTTAACAAAAGATTGAGGAGAGAATGCTACTCTCCTCATCTGCAATAAAGATAATATCATGGAATGTCAGAGGAATTAATGCCCTTGACAAGAGAGCCCACATCAAATTCCAGATTCATTCTTGTGAGGAAGATGTGGTAGTTTTGCAAGAAACAAAATTATCAACAAACTCACTATGAAACCACTGTAATGAAATAGGGAAAATGGAAATCTCTTCATGTCCCAGCACAAGGAGCATCAGGAGGGTTGATTGCATTATGGAATCCAAAGTCAGTGACAGTAGAAGCTTTGGGAGGAGATAACAATTGGCAACTAATGAAAGTTGAGTCTTTTGATTTATGTTTTAGACTCTTTAATGTTGATGGACCAACAACTCAAGAGAAGAAAAGATTGTGGGATAATTTAACAAATATTATTCAGAGTTTGGGGACTTAAAAAAGTGGAAGTGGTAGGGGATTTTAATGCTATAGTATCTCTTAAGGAGAAGCATGGAGGTATTTGTCCACCTCAGAAAACTATTGAAGATTTTGAGAATTTTATTGTGAATAATTCTCTAAGGGATGTGTTGCCAGAGAAAGGTAGTTTCACTTGGACAAATAAGAGAAGATATTTTTCACAAATAGTTGTTCGGTTATATAGGTTCTTGATTTCTCCAAATTGGGTTCTTGAGCCTTTTCTCTTATCCTCACAAATATTTCCATTTGTATGCTCAGACCATTATGCAATTTCATTATTGATAAAGAACGGGAATATGTCCCATCAACAAAAAGCCTTCCTTCAAATTTGAGAAAATGTGGTTTAGGCATCCACTTTTCCTGCTTTTGCTCAGACAATGGTGGGTGAGTGCACCACATCAAAGGGGCACTAAAATATTTTAGTTATTTAAGAAATTGCAATTTATCAAGGGGCTGATCAAAACCTGGAATGTGCAAGTTTTTTAAAAAAATGCTTTTGAACAAAAAGGGGAAGTAGGAAAGCACCTGGAAAAATTCCATGAGCATATTGTTCAAAATGGAATGGATTCCAATACATATGTAAAACAGAAAAATCTGCAATTAATTTGGGAAGAACTGGGGAAAAAAAAAGAAATTTATTGGCTCAGAAGTCAAGAGAATTATGGTTGAGAGAAGGAGACCACAACAAAAAAAATTTCCATGCATCAGCCCAATAAAAAAGAGTAGCAAAAACCATCTTTTCAATTCAGGATATAGAATCAGGTAAACAATTGACAAGTGCAAATGAAATTTAGGAAGAAGGTGTAAAGTTTTTAAAGCAATTTCTTGCTCCTCTTAACTTTGCTTCTACACAAGGGAGGCAAGATGATCACGAGTTGTTGGCAGCAATACCAAATCCTATCTCTCATGCAAACAATATTGAACTAATGAAGCCTTTTTCATTGGAAGAATTGAGAAAGGTGGTTTTTTCTCTTGCACCAGATAAGGCCCCAAGCCTTGATGGTTTTACTCCTTTGTTTTTCCAAAAATGTTGGGATGTTGTGGGTTTTGATTTTCTCTTAGCCTTGGAGGAATCTAGGAAATCGGGAAGGATATTGAAGCACTTTAATGTTACAAATATTGCTCTATTGCCAAAGACAAAAGAGCCTAAATTTTTTGCTGAATTTAGTCCTATTTCTTTGTGTAACACAGTTTACAAAATTTTCACCAAGGCAATTTATCAGAGGCTACACCATTTAATTCTGAAAATCATCTCACAAGAGCAAGGTGGTTTTGTGCCAGGTAGAAACAATAGAAGGGGCTCTGGTAGCACATGAGGTTCTTCATTCTATTAAAAACAATCATCTTCCATCATTTATTCTAAAGTTAGACATGATGAAAGCATATGATACCTGGTTGATTGGAATTTTCTCCTCAAAGTTTTGAGCAAGTTTGGGTTTTCAGACAAGTGGTGCAAATGGATTTTATTTTGCTTATCAGGAGCATTTTTTTCTATATTAATTAATGGTTCTCCTACGAGATTCTTTAGAGTCATACAAGTTGTAAGGCAAGGTGATCTCCTCTCCCCTTTTATTTTTATAATTATGGCAGAAGCTTTGAGCGGGACAATAAAAGAGAAGCACAATCAGGGCTTATGGCAAGGGATACGTATTCCACAAACTAGTTTGTTGGTTACACATAATCTTTTTGCATATGATACTTTGTTGTATGGTAAGGAAAATGTTGATGAAGCCAAGCAAATTAAAAGTGTTTTGGATAATTATTCTGAGTTTTGAGGACAAAAGATAAATGCTCAAAATTCAAAAGTGTATGTCTTCAATTCTAAAGTAGTCCTAAAAAGAAAGATTATACAAATTCTAGGTTTTCAAGAGTCACTTGCCTACCTTGTAAGTATTTGCATGTATTCCTTTCTTTATGGGTGCTAAAAAACCATCCTTTTGGGATAATGTTATAGAAAGAATTAAACTAAAAGTGTGTGCTTGGAAAGCCCGCTGGTTGTCTTTATCAAGGCGAATTCTTTTAATAAAATCTGTATTAATATCAACAATTCCCAATTATTTTATCTCAATCCTTAAGGCACCTAGATCGGTAATTGATCAAATGGAGAAAGTGATCAGGGGATTTTTATGGAAAGGAAACATGAACGATGTTAAAAATATTCCTAGCGAGGTTCTATCCAAGATTTGATCTAAGGTGATTTGATCAAACCCTTTCAATTGGAATCCTTAAAATGTCTTAAATCATTATATTTTCTAAAAATATGTCTAAAAAAATAAACCACTAAAGAATTCCCAATTATTTTATCTCAATCCTTAAGGCACCTAGATCGGTAATTGATCAAATTGATCATTTTTATGGAAAGGAAACATGAACGATGTTAAAAATATTCCTTTGATCTCTTTGGACTATGTCGTCAAAAAAATATAAAGATGGAGTGGGTTTGCATGATATCTCAAAACGTAATATAGCTTTTGGGGGGAAATTGATTTGACAGATGTATTCTAAACCTAATTCCAAATGGTGTGCACTCATGCAGGAAAAGTATCTTGATAATCAAATCCTTTCAAGAATTCTCACAGTTTCTAACCCACCTATAGGATATGCTATGTGAAATTTTATGTTATCATGCAAAAAAGTAATCATAGATTATATTTCTTGGGAGGTTAATAATGGGGAAGATGTGAATTTTTGGGATGACCCTTGGAATGGCCATCCACCATTGAGAAATTGTCAATATCTCCAAGTAGTCATTCCAATTATGTCTTCTTTATGGGGTTCCAAGTTAATTTATTATGTATGTGCAATAGAGATCTCTTCGGGAAGGGTAATATGGAAAGATTTTTCAAATTCTCAGTTATCAAATGAACAAAAGAACTGTCTCCATCAGCCTCTGGTAGCAAGAACAATCGTCTTATTAGCAAAGGAAAATCATATTATATGGACTCCTTTGAAAGATGGCAATTATTCAGTCAAACAGGGTTATAAGGCGGTCCTTAACAAGGATAGCCCATTGCAGTCTCATAGAACATATTCATTTTGTTGGAACAATATGGTGTTACGAAAGGCAAGGAGTTTTGCATGGCTTGTGCTAAGGAAAAGAGTACTCACAAGTGATCATCTTGTAAAACTGGGTATAGAAGATCCTTTTAATTATGTTTTGTGTGGAAAGTGCTTGGAAAATCTTGATCATCTATTTCTACAATGTTCATTTTCTCAAAGTTGTTGGGAATTTGTCATGCAAAAGATGAGTCTTTATTCTCCATTGCCAAACTCAGTATGGGATCTTTTTTCTTCATGGCCAGTACTATATAAGTCTTTATTTTTTTCTTGTATTTGGCATCTAATTCCAGCTGTTGTCATATGGTCCATTTAGTGGGAATGAAACAAGCACATCTTTAGAAAAGTTTCAGTATCAAATCACTCTATCCATGCAGCAATTGGAAAATAAGTTGTAGAAGCAGTCAATGCATGTGTATAGGATGAAAATAATGTTAGCTCTCAATTTACCTCATGGGACCAAAGTATTCTTAAGGGTTGGAAATGTATTAATCTACCTTTCAAAGGGAGTATGAAGCTGCCTTCTAAATTGAAGGTGAATAGAAGTCTAATCAAATGGCACCCACCACTGGCAAGATTTTTCAAACTTAATTTTGATGGTGCATCCAGAGGGAATCCAGGTTCTTCAGGGGTAGGTGTTTGCATTAGCTCAACTCTTGGGGAAAATTAAAAGCAGCTAGATCAATTCATATACTTTGAGAACCAATAATATGGCAGAGTCAATGGTCATTCTTTATGGTCTGCGGTTAGCAAGACAACTTCAAATCAATAATATTCACATTGAAGAAGATTCACTAGTAATTGTTAACATGTGTAAGGAAAGGCAATGTCATAATTGGAATCTAAGGTATATTTTAGAAAAGGTGTGGAAACTAATGGACGAGTTTGAACTATTCTAGATCTCACACACATGTCATGAGGGGAACAAGCTTGTACATTATTTAGCAAATATGAGGTGTCATAAAATAGAGTTAACTATAATGGAAGATAATGATGAAATAAAAGCCTTTCCTGATTTACAAGAAATCATAAATTGTGAAAGTTTAGGAAATATGCTCCGAGTTTGGAAAGCACGAGCTTGATGTTAAGTCTCAGGGTGAAAAATAATTTCAATAATTTAGTTACAGGCTTACAGGGGAGGCATTCATTAAATAATGGGAGTCTAATCAAAGTCGAATGGAATAATCATAAGAGTCCTTATTTGTTTGCAACATCAATATTCTTCAGAAGATGAAGGGGAGATTAAGACTTACAGACCTTACAACAAAAGAAGAATGGAGTACTTTGGAAATGAGGAGCCTTCATTATCTACAATTGGATTTGGATAGACACAGGGTGGTGGTTGGTGAAGATTTGGCAGATGTTATCAAGAGACAAACTAATGCACTGCTGACTCTGCTTGAGCATGTTCATGCTATACCAATAATTGTCTTTGCTCATCATTTTGATTGTCATGTCTTTGTTCCTCTAGTCCCTGATTCACAATTCCCACAGGTGGCTCCCTTGCATTGTGTTATTTTCTTTTGATCCATTAAGTCTTCATTGCTGTGACATTGCTTGATCAGCAAGATTCAAAAGGTTGTCCCTATGACAACCTAATAGTTTGATGTTAACGTCTTGTTCTATCAACATGAGTTTACTCTATCGGTGGGATTGTGAGTTGTGCCCTAGCAATGGGATGATAATGTTCCTTCAACAATGAGATTGGAGGTCTTCCCTGGGATGTTCAACTTGGTCTCCCTGATGGAATGATGTCTGTGGTTGGACCTGAGCCTATAGGTGGAAAGGAGTAGTTGGAGTTGGCTTGGTTGTGGTATCTCATTGACTAGTTAGTACTTCATCATTGTGAATGTGCTTTATCGCCAGGACTTGAAAGATAGTCCCCCCGATGTGCTGATGGTAAGGATTTGTGTTCAAATAAGGGCCAAGGTTGTGAGGAGTGCCCGATAGATATATGCTGGCAGGGATGGAGTGCATCGGCGTGAGGTTCTTTCATCGGTGGAACAAGGTCACCTATCCTACTTATGGCTCGATGGTGGTTGTTATTGGGAAGACCATTGCTTTTCGCTCGGACTTAGCTAGTAGTCTCCACGATGACTCAACAACTGGTGAGTTCAGTGGTTCTGTTCAACAAGAGTATGCTTCATCGATGAGACTCTATCTCAAGTCTCCCCGATGGTCTAATGTGTGCTTCAGTGTGCGGAGTGTTTGTTGACAGGACTTATTCAGTTTGGTGGGAGTTGATTTGGGGTTTCACCAATGGGGCAATGGTGGACTCAGTGGCATATGCAATATGATGAAAGTAGTGTCTGTTGATAGACCGATGTATTGTGTACTATTTGAATAGTAATGTGATCATTGGTAGGACAGTTTCATTTTGGTGGGACATTTGAAGTTATTCCAGTGACATCCTAATAAGAAAACTATTGATTGACAGTCTGTCTACTGGAAGAAAATGAGGTGCCAGTGGACCAAATGGAAGAATAATGTTTTCTTGAAGTCTGATTTTGCTGACAATATAGATTTTTAGAGCTAGTATTTTGGGTTCTTGAAGTCTATTTTGTTGATAAAATGGGGTTTTATAGTTAATATTTTAGGAGAAACATTTTGTAAAATGCTAGGTTTTTTTGGGTTAATAGCTTTAGTTTAGATACAATTATATTTTAGTTAGAATAGGTGGTGATAAGGGATGAATCTAACTGATAAGAATCATTATATATCAAGCGCTTTTGTAAATTTCCTATGAATATATATAAATATATATAGGCATATTGCCTTTTTCCAAAAATAAATAAATATAACCAACTATAACAATCCCTAAGTTTCATACTTGATCCCTTTTCTATCACTGGGTCAAGGCTAACTCACTACAAATTCCTCTTTTATAGATAATAAATACTTTTTAGATGCATTAATAGATGATAATTGTGTAACACTTCCTTGAGATAGTTTCATTTATAACTTCATAAACATTGACAAATAATGAACATATTGAAAATGATTCAGAAAAAATATAACATTTTCTTACTTAAGATTCAATCCTAGTTTGCAATATTGAAGTATTAATCTATTCTTACTTTCTATACTATGGGTAACCAATTTTTTGGTGATTTGAAATGCATGTGAAATATTAGATTAGTCAAAATTGATGTCTTATTGGGTAACATAGTCATATATAACCATCAAAATAACATACAAGAAGTTACAACAAAGGTATTATATAATGCAAAAACATCTACTTAATGATCCTTCATCAAACTCAAAAATACTTGCATGCAACACAAAAAAGACCAAAACAAAAAAATATTTTACATTGATTTGAAGTGCTATGACACTTATTTAATCTCTATTATATTTTGTAGTGTAGAAAATTGTATACCTTTAAATTTCACACTATGTTTACATCCCCCTAATTAATTGGACTTAATTAAGCTTATAATTGACCAAATTATGCATTCCAAAGCCTTATTATTCCCATTTTCCGAAAGGGGGACCTATATTAAAAACAATTTTTATCATTAATTAAAACATCTTGGAGCATGTGTTTCTTGCACATAGGGCACACGACCCATTCACCCAAGGGTGAATGGGTCCCCTTTAAGTGCCAAGACCCATTTTTAACATTTTTTTGGCAGCATTTTAATTATTCAAATTCAAGTTTCAAATGTTGGCTTTTCGAATCTAATTTTCAAGAAATTAGATAAACACCTATAAATACATAGTATTTTTTTATCAATTCAAGGCTAAAAATTAAGAGGCAACATTATCTAGCATCAAGGAAAATTTCACAAGAGAAAATATTATTGTCAAGAGCATTAAAGAGTAGATTTATTAGTCATCTACAACAACAATCAAGATCATATCATCATGTGAAATCTCATGTGTGTTCATGTTCATTTTTTGGAGATAACATTGTGATGTAGGTTTCAAGCATTCAAGCATCAATCTATCAAAACAATTCATGCAATATCCAAGCCTTAGAGTGATGTGTTTGACTTCAGTCCTCTAAGGGAAGCCATTAAGGGTTTGGTGAGTTGTAACAAGCTTTGTTCATTCATCAATTCCTTCATTTTGTCATTATTTCATTATTAAGGTTTAATTACCAAACATGGGGTTTGACTAAGGAAAACCCCCATTCACCCAAAATAAACAATTTTTCTTCTCTTTGTATGTGCAAATTTATAGGTGAAGAAGGATTAGAAGTTAATCAAAGGAGCAAGTTTGTAAAGTTTCTTTTGTTGCATTCATCATTTTCAAGCTATAGAAACTCATTTACAGATTTTATTTATGGCTTTCTGATAGTCAAACCTGAAGAAATCAAAAGCTTAAATATAGTTTCAGAGGACTGGAAAATTTGATTTTGGAGCCCTAGTCAAGGATTCATTCATCTAGGGGTAAACTAGTCCTGCTATAGGCCCTAAAACCCACTTTTTATGACAGGTGCACACTATCAGGCCCTTCTTAGATCTGCTTGTAAATTATCATTTTTTATTTATGTTATCATAGAATTCTACATTTCAAGTGTCCAAACATATAATTCATTTAGTTTAATACACTTTAAATAATTCCAAAACATTGCAAATCAATCATTTTTGTCATAAAAAGAAAAGATCCAAGGTCCAAAATAGGGTTGACTCACCTCAAGGTTGAAATTCAATCCTATCCCTTTGTGATCTTCTCTCTTTCTAATTAAATTAGAGAGAGGTGTGTTTGAATCCTAGAACATTTCATTATTCCACAATGATTGAATTCATTCCCCCCCTTTTCCCCCATTTCATTTTGGTGAACCTGACGTTGTTAAGGTGTCTTGTTCACCATAGTTCATTTTGGTGAACCCAAAATTGTACATCATAAATTCTGATTTGGAAGTCTCTAAAACCCTAGATCTAGGATTTGCATTAGCTTGTTTGTATTTCATTTAGGGTTTCAAATTGTATTTTACATCATTAAAAATCATAAAAATTTAAAAATATTTCATACATTTTGCATATTAGATGATTTAAAAGTGTCTTTTAGTCATTTACATCAGAAAATTTAGTCAAAATTGCATTAAAAAAGGTTGTCATTTTTCTCACTTTTTTTCATAAGTTTGCATTCACCAAAAAAAAAAAAAAATCTGGAAAACTTGTCTAGTGGAAACAATCTACAACCTGAAATAGTGAACATAAAGAGTAACTCAGACATTGCATTTTTCATTTTCCAAAACCTTGAGAAAGGACCCATTTTCCCTTAGGTGAACCTATCCTTGTATAGGTGTCCTAATAAATTTATACATGCATTTTTGTCTTTATGTTTTCCTTCTATTTATGTTGATTGATCTGTGCTTTGAAATTCTAAAAAATAATTATTGCATAGCACAAGAGAGTGAAATCATGGATAATCATGAAAATCATAATTGTTCTTTTCCTGATACCTCTCCTATTTGTGATGAAGGTATCTTGTTGAAAGGAGATACAATTATTGAGAATCATGATAATTTTGTTTGTCCCTCTCCCAATTCTTCTCCCATTTGGGAAGATATTGTGCCAAATGAATATGATATCACAGATATATTTCTTTCAAAATATAATATAGATGAAGAGGATAATTCAACCTTTGATCGCCCCTCATTATAAAACCATCAACAAGGAGTTGCATTCACTAAATTTATGAATGCACAAGTGTCCATTAGATCTCCCTTAATTACTAGATCTCCAAAGACTCCTTTTGGACCTACTAAGATTTCTCTAATTATTGGACCTCATAAGAGTCCTCTAATTATTAGACCTCCCAAGTCATCTCCTAAGCCACTTCTTATCATAGGACCACCTCAACACCAACCAAAACCTCCAGGACATATCTTTAAATTTGCAAGGAAACTCACTAGTAACAATGCTTCACAATAACCAAGTTATCATATCATTGCTCATACATATAATAGAAGGAAAAATAGGCAGCCATAAACCATACCTACTTCATTACCACTCCCTCAACCTATTTTTCCTAGTGCTCCTCATTTTCCTTTGCATAATGGAAAGGAGTATGATCTTATGGAACAACTTCATAGTTCAATCCTGCTAATATTTCTTTATGTGATCTCATCCAATCATCATCTAATTATCATAGCATGCTTCAAAGTGCTTTACAACAAGTTTTGGTCCCTCCTAGTGCACAACCAAATTATGTAGCATCCCTAATTCAAGGTATGAATTTAGTCAATTTAGACATTAGCTTTCATCAAAGTGAATTACCTCCATTAGAAGTGAAAAAACAAAATGAGGCTTTGATGATAGTGGATGTCATTAATAGGTTTAGTATAAAACATACTCTCATTGATAATGGTTCAACACTCAATATTTGTAGTGTAAACCTTTTGGATAAGATTGGAGTGGACACGAGTAAAATTCAACTAGATTATTGATCTATTCGTGGATTTGAAAATGTGGGAAAACAACCGCTTGGTGTGATAACATTGCCTATTAAAGCAGGTAAGGTTACAATGCAAACTACTATCCATGTCATGCCCCAAGATATCTCATATAATCTTCTCTTGGGTAGGATGGATTCATGGAATGAAGGAAGTTCATTCAACATTACATCATCTAGTGAAGTACACTTACGAAAACAATGTTCACATAATCAAAGTTGACCCACAATCAGAAAGTTGTTTAAAAACTAAAATAGGAATGAAAATTCCTTTGAGAACATTGATACCAACTTCAAAAACATAACTAGTACAAGAAGAAGAACAAGAAAAGTGTTTGTCATCAATCACAAAACTAATGGATGATGATTGGGGTCCATTGGATTTTACACCTACATTCATAGGAAAATACAAGATTACATATAAATCAAGAAAAGAGAAAGAAGTTGTCATAATATTAGCAAAATCTAAGTCATCAAAACCATGTGATTCCACAACTTTTAGCAAAGAAGAGGAAAGCACAAATTATACACCCACATATAATGAGTGTAATCATGAGAAACCAAATTCTCCAAAATAAATGGAAAAAATTTATGGAAGAGGTTATGAGCTTTTGAAACAACTTGGCTATAATGGAAAATTATGTGATGTTAAAGAATAAGGTATGTGTGTCCCTATAGATCCTACCCCACAAGAACAAACAAGAGGTTTTGGTTATTGTATTTCGAAAGAAACCTTATCTTAATATCAATTTCATCATGCAAAACACTCCTAGGATAAATATTGCTTCATCTTCAAACACATGTTTTAGTGATGATTGGGGTTGATTAGATTTTACACCCTCCTTTAAGGGAGAGTACAAAATATTTGTCACATAATAAAGGAGAATCTTCTACTATTAATCAAGAGAGTACCTTTCTGAGGCTTCTCCAAGCTCACTTGATATCTCTCGCTCCAATAACACGAAAGAAATTCTACAACAAAAGCTCATTTTGTGCATAACATCAAGTGCATGGTCATTCAACCAATGCATGTCAGGCCTTGAGTAACAAAATTCAACATCTTAAGGATTTTGGTACTCTTCTTTATGTTGATACATCTAATTCCTCTTATCAATAATTATTTTCATCCTATCATGTTGCTCATCACTATGTGGCATTGGTAGCTTTATGTGTCCTACTCATTGTCATTCATGGTGGTACAATCTTATGTGCAATCATATTTTTCATGGCAGAAACATTATAGTCCTTGGTGGTTGTCCTTGTCTCTATGCTTGGCGAGAAGGATAAATCATTTTGGGAGATGTGCATTCTTTTCAAGGATCCCCTCTTCCTCTCTTTCTACTTAAAATACCAACATAGAAAGTATGTTGACATTTTAAGGGGGGCATATTGTCCCCTAATTATTTTTGCATGTTCCCTCCTTAGTGATGATAACATAGATCTCCTAGGAAGTGTGACCTTTTTATTAAAAGTGTTTCTTTCTTGATCTATGTGAAGTGTCTCCTTTGTGGTGATATTATGCTTGATATTCTACAAGAGTGTGACCCTTCATGGCATATGATATTCCTCTTGGTGATAATGTTATGATCAGTATTCCCTAAGACATGAATCTTTTATTCCTCAACTAGTCCTCTCTTGGTGGTGATGTCAAGTGTGATGTTCCCTAAGGTGAGACCTCTCATGTATTAATAAAAAAACCCTTTGATTATATTTTCAACTTTATTGCATTTAAACCTTTCCATATTCCACGAGTGTCTAGCATAATGCAACTTGCTAGCCTTGTGAAGCATGATCATTTTGTGGCACCTTATCAAAGTTACCAGGGAGTATAAATTTTGGTATAGTTGATATATGGAAGGATTATAGACCTAGCATGACTTTTTCATTTGCCACCTTTCTATGGGTACACACCTTGTAGACCTAGTGTGTTTTTCTCATCTAGCCTTGGGGGCTCACCTAGTGTATACTAGATTGCACTAGCCCTTGTGAGCATATTTTTATGGCCACCGAGAATAACACAACTTGCTTTCCAGTGGATCCATGTGAGTTTATTTGATGGATGTGGCATAATACAACTTGCTAGTTTGCCCCTTTTTGTATTAGCTTTTGCATTGCATGCTTTTGTATCTTGTCTTGTTGCATGGATCTTACACATATGTGTGTGTCCCTTTGTGCTTATGTTGGTTTCCATGGGATCTTAGATCCTAGGGGCTTGCACAACCCTCTTGATCCTTTTTCATCCTATTTCTCTGACATTTATGCACTTGTACCCCTCTTGACATATATTTGTCTACTTTAGTGTGAGTTTGAGCATAAGTTCACACTCTCACTAAAGTTTGGACTAAACATAGTGTAGAAAATTGTATACCTTCACAATTTCACACTATTTTTGGATCCCCTTAATTAATTTGACTTAATTAAGCTTCTAATTGACCAAATTATACATTCAAAAGCGTTATTATTCCCATTTTCTGAAAGGGGGACCTATATTAAGCAGTTTCCATCATTAATTAAAACATCTTGGATCATGTGTGTATTAGACTTAAGGCCCAAAACCCATTTTCTCAAGGGCGAATGGGTCCCCTTTAAGTGCCAAGACCCATTTTTAATATGTTTTTGGCGACATTTTAATGATTCAAATTCAAGTTACAAATATTGGATTTTGGAATCTATTTTTTGGGAAATTACGTAAACACCTATAAATACATAGTCTTTTTATCAATTCAAGGCTAAAATTTAAGAGGCAACATTATCTAGCATTAAGGAAACTTTCATAAGAACAAGTATTATTTTCAAGAGCATTAAAGAGAATATTTATCAATCATCTACAACAACAATCAAGATTATATCATCATGTCAAAGTTCATGTTTGTTCATGTTCATGTTTTGGAGCTAACATTGTGATGTAGGTTTCAAGCATTCAAGCATCAATAAATCAAACCAATTCATGCAAGATCCAAGCCTTAGAGTGATGTGTTTGACTTTAGTCCTCTAAAGGCAACCATTAAGGGTTTCATGAGTAGTAACAAGCTTTGTTCATTCATCAATTCCTTTATTTGGTCATTATTTCATTTTCAAGGTTTAATTACCAAACATGGGGTTTGACTAAGGAAAACCCCATTCACCCAAAACAAACAATTTTTCTTCTCTCTTTGTATGTGTAAATTTACAAGGTGGAGAAGGATTGAAATTTAATCAAAGGAGAAATTTTGTAAAGTTGCATTTATTGCATTCATTATTATCAAGCTATGGAAACTCATTTATAGATTTTATTTCTAACTTTTCGATAGTCAAACCTGAAGAAATAAAAAGCCCAGATCTGGTATCAGAGGAATACAAAAACTAATTTTGGAGCCCTAGTTAAGGACCCATTCACCCAAAGGTAAACCAATCCTGCTATAGGTCCTGAAACCCAATTTTCGTGATAGGTGCACACTATTAGGTCCTTCTTAGATTTGCTTGCAAATTATCGTTTTTGTTTTTGTTATCATAGAATTCTACATTTCAAGTGTTAGGTCATATAATTTATTTAGTTAATGTAATTTAAATAATTCCAAAACATTGCAAATCAGTTATTTCTGTCATAAGAAAGTATAGATCCAAGGTCCAAAATAGGGTTGACTCACCTCAAGGTTGAAAGTCAATCCTATCCCTTTTTGATCTTCTCTCTTTCTAATGAAATTGGGGAAAGGTGTGTTTGAATCCTAGACCATTTCATTATTCCACGTTGATTGAATCCATTCCCCCCTTTTCCCCCCACTTTTGTAAGGAAGTTAAGGTAGTGGAAAAACTTCCTACACTAATCTTGAGAGGAGAAAAATGCAAAAATTTACATATCTTTAACATTTACAAAAACTTAAACACAAATATCATGCATACCACAACATAATGATTTACGTGGGGAAAACCCTTCTGGGAGAAAAACCCCACACTCCAAAAGTTGCTCAATATATTATTCAGAAATCAAAAGATTACAATATACTTGCAAAGCAAGCTTCTCACAGGAGTATCACCACTAGAGATCAAGAGACAACATGATCACTATCAGACTATCAGAATACACCTTGTCTACATACATCCCAACCGCTTATAACAAGATTTTTTGAACCTTCTAGAATTAGGGTTTTACAAGGTCATTTTCATTTGACGTCTTAAGGAAAAAACCTTAATGTGTCAGCTGGAAAAATCTTGACATGTCAATGGGAAAAAACCTTGACATGTTAGCTGGAAAAATGTTGATGTGTCAACAATTTTTTTTCTCAAGGCTACGAGTGTACAGTATTTGCATGATCAGTCGCCACGTACCAACATACATCCTATCAACAATAAATCATACATAATTGCAAGGTTGAGACACATTTTCCCAACAATTTCATATTCATACCAATAAATGTGGTGAAGGAAAATCTTAAACAATAAAGAAATTGTTGTATCCTACTACTCAAAACCTTCAAAAAATGTCTACAACTAATTAGAGAGACATATGATTACAAAAATTTACTTTTGTAGCTATATTACTATAAGTTTTGAGTGTCAACTCTAATGATGGATAGACTACCAACTATGAAAACTCTAAGAAGCTCTACACCTTTGTTTTATGAAAATATGGAGTGAAAATCCCTTTGAATCAATGAAATTTTGTATAGATAAATTTACAACCTGGGTACTCAACTTGTGAAGGAGAAAACATGTAGATCTAGCATAAAAAAGATCACATATTCCCTAGCCATCATGTTTATTAATGATTTGTATAGACATGTCCCTTCAATATTTATACATATATGGAAAATTTGGAAAACCACTTTGCACATTCAACATACCTTTGAGCATTAATGACATGTGCATTTGAGTGCAAGGACAAGAAAATCACTCTTAAAAGATGTACAAATATTTGCTTCAATGTGACATATCAGTTATCAAGATCTACAATAATAACTATTGCATTAATTAGGGAATCCACATTTTCTTTCTTTCATCCCTATAAAATTGTGCCCTTTTGAATAAAATACATCTTCTAGGTTCCAATGGGTGAAATTTGGTAGTTGTAGGGAACTATAGATACAGTAATGACATTTTATTCCTTTTGGGAGGGTAGATAGAGTTTATTTTAGACATGGTGGGAGTTTTGAATTTTTAAAATTTGGGGGTATAACTCAAGTGTTGTGCCTTAATTTGGAGCATTAGGGTTTAGGAATGATAGGGAAGGCATTCCAAAATTGTAGGAGCTGAAATATAGCTCTTAGAACATGTTAGATTCACTCAAGGACTCAAGCCTCCAAGATCATCAGCAAAAGTCAACAAAAACCTTCCATAAGAGAGAAAAGAAAGAACATGAAATTGCAACAATGGATGTAAGATGTGGCCAATATGCAATACTCAAGATTACAATGATGTATTAGACTTACACAACCGAATGATAATTCAATACAATATGCATATGAAGCCTTGCTTATATAGGAAAGGGTGATGATGCGACTACATTAAATGACATGAGTCAATATTAAATAACCTAAGACACAAGCATTAAATAAAATCCAACTAGATAAGATAAGTGACAACTAATGCTTAACTAGAAATATTCCCCCCTAATTAATGCTAACTAGAAAGATACCCTCCTAGGACCTAAGTGGACTTAACAATGTAAATAGAACCTAGATAAGAATAAATAGGAAAATACCTATTTACACCAACACCCCCTTAAGTACAAATTAGGGAGTCAATTATTATGCAAATGATGTAAAGATGGGTCCTATCTATGAGGCCATATTAGGTACCCATGTACAAATGCAATGCAAATAAATCTATCACAAACAAAGAAAAGGAGTTCAAGCCCAATAGGACAAAAATCCTCTCCAAAAGAGAGATGAAAAGATACAAAATACTCTCAATGATGCATGAGAGGGACAAAACCCCATATGAGGAAAATGACCCCTCATAAGAGAGAAGAAGAGATACCACAACCCCTTAGAATGGTGAGTCTCCTACAATAGTAGAAGCTCGACATTGAATGCTGAAGATGATCCAATCTCGTCGAACAATATTCCTCCCCTTAGGAAGAAAAAAAACCAAGATAATATGCATGATGTCTTCCCATTACAAAAATAACATGAGGGAAGAAGAATGATATGTGTTGTCTCTAAACAATGCTCAAGTATCTTCATGTTGATGCCAAAAGCTGGAAAACTCCAAACAAGAATTCTAGGCTACACAACTAAAGATGTCAATCTAGAACCTCCTAGAGATGAATGTAGAACATAATCCAAAGACAAAGAAACCACCTCCTCTGAAGAATCCTCCTCTAAATTTTTCCCAAAATTATCCACACTCATATCAAACTATAAAGAGTGATCATGTAGAGAATGAACAAGAGGGTCAGAGAATTCCCTCATAACAACTTAAGAAGAATCATATCCATCAAAGAAAGATGTATGCAATCAATGGTGTCTCCCAAATCTGAAATGTGAGACTCAAAAAACAACCCACCAATGTTTTTCAAGTATGCATCCCAAGTAGATGTAGCTAGGAGACAATGTATATATTGTTACACTAAATCACAAGAAGCCAAACCTATTCCAATATGAGCATTTTCAAATGTAGTAGAAGACGAAGGAGATGAAATGCAAGGCTCAAGAACAGGATCGGATGTGAGAACACCCAAGTTCAAGAAGCCAAATGTCTCCTCTGAATCATGGTTCACACTAGAAGTGGGATCAACAACCAAAGGAACAATGTCACCATCGGATGAAAAATCTGCAAAGGTATACATTTGAGATGAATGATCAACCATCCTAGTAACAATAATCTCTTGACTCTCCAAGTCACGAATGATAATTGGATTAGGAGTGAACTCCACAGTCCTCCCATCTCCACCATTTGTAATATGATATATAGAAAGAATAGTGTTCATCAAATTAGGAACACACAAAACATCCTAGAAAGTGTTTTCCCAAAAGCTAATAGATCCCTTCCCAAGTACACTCATGTATGTATTATTTCCCATCAAAATAGGAGACATAGCACAAGGATCAAAAGAAGAGAATATAGACTATGAAGATGCCATACATGATGAGAAGCTTCTGAATCTAGAAGTCATCTCCTTGATCTTGGACCTGAAAAAGCACAAAGAGCATGTCCTTTATTTCCTAATGTAGTAGTCAAATTAGCATGACCTTTTCCCTTATTAGACTATTTTAAAGATGAAGAAGAAGGCGGTGACATGGAAATTATAGAAGGAAAATCAATATGATTCTTTTTAAGAAGATGCTTCAACTCATCAGGATCCTTCTTGTAACAAGAATGTTCATCATGCCCAAGCCTCTTGCAATACGAACAAGAAAAATTTTCCTTCTTAGATGATTTATCTAGAAGGAAGAGGATTTATTCTTTTGTTGATCTAAATGTGGATTGTTCTTTAACTTCTTCTGCTTCTTATTAGTAGTATCTGATTCTTTCACTTGACTAACCACAAATTCCTAAGATTTAGAGTACTTGATGAAACCCATTGAGATAAGCTTTTGTTGCCCATGTATCAACATCTCAGAAAATGATGAAAATGATGGTGTAGTATATGCAAACCCCATAGTCAACCTATCAGTGTGAAAGATAGAAACAAAAGAAACATCTCAAAAAATGATGAACAAATCATGTATCAACATCTCAAAAAATGATGAAAATGATGGTGTAGTATATGCAAACCCCATAGTCAACCTATCAGTGTGAAAGCTAGAAACAAAAGCAACATAATCAAAACCAAGTTTGGTCAATGAATTGTAGACCAACTAAACCTTCTTATCAATACCACATGCTTTACATTGCTCCCTTATATTATTAACCCTAGTGATGTAGTCTTGGATGTTGTCAAAGTCCTTAGGATCAAGGCTCATTAGCTCATTATCAAGTTGATGCCTTTGAATTCATCTGTAGAACCATATAACATTTTCAACTTATCCAAAGCCTCATGAGAATTATTGCATGATTTAATTTGGAACAACAAATCTTAAGAAACTAGTTTACGAAGACATCCAAGAGCTTTGGTATGCTCAATCATCCATTTAATATTTTTCTCATCATCGGTAGGTTCAAGTACCTTATTCTCAACATATAGAGAGTGACCCTCATTCATTAGTATACTACATGCATGTTGATGCCATGTTGAATAGTTGTATGGTGTTAACAAAGGAACCTTAGAATGATCCATGGAAAATGAAGAGAGCACTAGAAAATAGATCAAGACAAAGAACCAAGAGACCCAATCAATCAATGATACCCCAATAGCAAGATATGAGGCTGACCCTTTATGCTTAGTGCAATTACAAATGCCACTTTCCAACAACAATGAAGTAAACTTGACCTTAGTGCATGCAGAATGCCAAATTTAGCCACAAGCTTAAAGTAAAATTTTTATGCAAGATTAGATAAATATGATCACACCATTGCAAAGTACATGAAAAATTATGTACTTAAAAAAAATAACTCAAAAATGTTACCGTATGAGCGAGAACGAAGCCTCAAAATTTCTAATAATGAGAATGACTCAACAACAACTCTAAAAATATTCAACTCTATAGAAAACTAGGCACAAAAATAAAAAACCAATTGTAACACAACATAGAGCGCAAAATTCTAACCCAAATATAAATTATTGTAAAAAGGAGTCTGTATGACCAAGTTATGAGCCTCTAAAGCTTTCTCCAAAACGAAAACTGCCAATGGAGAGGGGGTCCAAATGGAGTGACTTGCTAACAATCGTTTGGCCATCAAATTTAAGACAATAAATACTGACGACCGACTAGATGTCAAATTTAACACAATGTTAGATGACAGTGATTTGGCCATCAAATTTAACATAGTGTTTTCTAATGGTCATTTGGTCATCAAATTTAAGATAGCCACATAAAAAAAGGTGAATTTTTTTCTACACAAAAATATGAAGAATTATATATGAAAATGAGGGTTTTTGGGCCTTTTGGATGCAACTGTGAGGTTTTTTTCACCCTAATAGACACCCTACAAAATCTCAAGCTCAAATCACTGTTAGATTTGAGAAGGGGTTTTGCAACTTTGAAGCTCTCATGCCATGTAGGAGATGAGATATAGCTCTTAAAACATGTTAGAGTCACCTAAGGACTCAAGCCTCTAAGATCATCTGAAAAATCCAACAACAACCTTCCACAAGAGAGAAAAGAAAGAACATGAAATTGCAACAATGGATGGAAGATGTGGCCAATATGCAATACTCAAGATTGAAATGATGTATTGGACTTACACAATTGAATGACAATTCGATACAATGTACATATGAAGGCTTGCTTGTATAGGAAAGGGTGATGATGTACCTACATTAAATGATATGAGTCAATATTAAATAACCTAGGACACAAACATTAAATAAAATCCAACTAGATAAGATAAGTGATGTAACTAATGCTTAACTAGAAAGATTCCCCCTAATTAATGCTAACTAGAAAGATACCCTCCTAGGACCTAAGTGGACTTAACAATGTAAATAGGACCTAGATAAGACTAGATAGGAAAAATACCTATTTACACCAACAAAAATGGGATCATGTGGAATAGGGGAAGTTTAAAAGGGGAACTATGAAAAATAATAAAGCTTTAGGATGTTGGGATTGAGGAATCAGGAATATCTTATGATTGGTATTGAGATAAGGAATGGCTAAATTTTAACTCCAAAAGGTTTTTCTATATTGTTGATTGTTTACAAATATTATGCTCATATGAGCATCAACATGAGACCAATACAAGCTCTTGTGAGCACAAATATTAGACAAGTATCAACTCCTTTTGAGAAACCACACTAGAAACCACCTATGGAAGACCAAGATTAATAACTTAGAAACCCACATTTAGAAATCATCTCCACATTAGAAGCCAACTATGGAAGACCAAGAGTCACAACTTAGAATTCCATACTAGATGTCCCACTATGATTTAAACTTGGGTCTCCACATTGAGAAATCAATTCTTTAACCTATTAATCTCAACCCCTTAGACACTTCAAAAGGTTTTTATAAAGGAATGGTGAAGTTTTAGGCTTTAAAGGTGGCAAGAAATGAGTACTAGGATTAAGGGTTGGTCGAAACTTTGAATTTGAAAGAATGAAAAATATTGAAGTGAGAGTTGGGATTTGGGGTAGTATGGAAAAAGGCATTGGGAAATGGATGGTCTACTCCTTTGGATCGATAGACATAAATTTTTGAAGCATGAAAATAGGTATAATTCAACATGTAGCTCTAAGAAAGGATGAGATCAACAAGTATGAAGGTGGCATTAGTACAAGGGATTAGAGTTAGACAAGAAGGTATGCATATACAAGACCAAGTCCAAAAATTTGACACTTTGATAATGGTAATATGGTTTTAAAAGAAATGAAACTCGAGGACAAGAAAGTTTGGCAACCTAATTTGAAAGACAAACTTTTTTTTAGGTAGTGGACAAGGATATAGAGGTTGAGAGGAATGTATGACACCAAGGGAAACCTAGAAAGTTACCAACTCTGAAAAAAAAAACAAAGAACACTATAGAAAACACCAAAAATAACCCAAACTTGAATTTTTATAGATTTTTGCATCTCTTGACAATTAAGGAACCCACTTAGGATATCTTAGGTCAATTATCGATAAAACCTATTACACACTAAAAGGGAAGAGAATCGAGAAAATAAAACACCATGGGATTGAGTTAAAACAATCCAAAATAATATTCACAACCCACATTTGAATAGAATGTAGACGCATAATAGATTCGCCATCTCTATGAAGAGGTTCTAGAAAATATTTTGACTACAAAATACTATTGGTATCAATTAAATTCTTCCTTCTTTCACTCATTTATGCCTTAACCTTGATTTTTTTTAATTTATTCTTATGTGTTCTTTATTTTCTCCTTGGTATGAATTACAACATGGAGGTTTTACCAATACTTATGTATCTACTTGGAACCCATGTAATGGTGAGAATAGAAACTCAATGTTACATTGTTATATTCTAGATGATTATTATTTGTTGGACACACTTGTAATCCTTTTAGTTGATGTTTTCATAAACATATTGAGCTACTCAACCATGTCAAATGAAATATTAAATATTCTTAAGATGCATGATTGCATAAAAAATGATCCTTGTTATATTGCTATAAATCTCCTTGGGATTTATAGCTAGTATCAACTTCACTTATTTCTTATAATGATCATACTACTAAATACATACTCGTTGATTATAATGAAAAGTTAATATTAACAACAATACCATCCTTTCTATTTATTGAGAAAATGTTGACTGCATACTTATTCTCTCCAACCATAAAGTCCTCAACTAGATTGCAAAATATATTGTAAAGGCTAAATGTGTATTAGAGACCTATCATATATGCTCATTCACATCTAAAGTTGTGTTGATTCCAGCACTTACCCACTATTTCTACATTTCACAATTTCCTAATAAAGAGTGTAGTTGATCATGGAATCAATGCCCAAGAACGTTGTCACTTATTGGTAAAACTCCCCTTTATAGTATTCAATAAATCCTTTATACCTTAGAATGTCAACAAATAAACTTTGTTTGTATGACTCCTTGTGATTATGTGAAATAATACAATGCATACAAGCCTTAACCATCATCATTAGATTTTTATATTGGTAAAAGTCATCCTAAGAGGGGTCATACCCAATTTATATTAATCCAAAAATTATCTAGAATGGTCTAAGATGCCCAAACATTTATCTCAAGGAATACATATTCAACAACAAGCCCAAAATCTCACTACATAAAAACTGAGTGTGTCACCATTATTAACAGCTAAAGGTGTTTAGAGATTAAAACATGTTGAAAGATTGAACTACCATCCTATCTATAGAATTTGGAATCATAATAGTGACTCCAAAAAAATTCTCAATAAAAAACAAGTGTTAAGAGACACCACCAAAAACTCTTCCATGACATGATCATTAATATTTATCACTTCTAATATATATACATATAGATAGATAGATAGACAAATAGATAGATAGATATAAATTCTTTTTATTTATTTATATTTATATTTATATTTTGTTTTGTTTTGTTTTAGAGGGAGGATGGCGTTGACGTTGTTTTGAGCAGCAAGAGCATGCTTGCCTACGACTTGTGAGGCCTGAGCTACATGTGTGATTCCTTCAGTGCATGTGTTTGTGGATTGTGGTTGTTGTGGAGGGGTGAGTAGATGAACACAACATGGGTTTTTTCTCTGATTTCGAGGTGGTGTAAATTCCTTTGCATTTATTTCCTTTCTTTTGCTATGGGTATCTTGGATCAAGCCATCCTCTTTGGCTTGGGTGCTTAGGTGCGACATCAACCCTCTTGGGCTTGGTCGTCTTTTATTTTGTTGGTTCAGTTTTATGTTTTTTCCACTTATTAAAGGGCTTTCTTCTTTTATCATGGATAACCCTGGCAAGGGCTCATCAAGTAATAGTGGTTTTTGTTTGTGCAAAGTAAATGAGTGTTTAGAAAGATTGTTTGATTGACTAGTGTTGATAATTCAACCTAATTCTATGGTGAAAGATGTTGAGTACTACAGTAACCATGTGCTAATTTGCAAGTTCATGGGAATGAGGGTGTGGCTCCCTTTTTTGGATTCTTGGGTGTGCAAGACTTGGAATTTGAAAGGTGATTTTGACATAATGTTGGCAGCCAACAACTTTTTCATGGTGGATTTCTCCTGTGTTGCTAATAGAAATCAATCTTTTGAAGGTGGAACCTACTCTTGCAATCATGAGGGTCTTTTTTATTAAACCTTGGCATATGGGTTTCAATTTCACTGAGGAGCTCTCTCTTCTAGGGTTTCAGTTTGGGTGTGTCTTCATCATTTTCCTTTAGAATACTGGAGAAGCAATATTTTGTAGAATGCTCTCATGTTCGGAAAGCCCATTGGGTCCTTGCAACAAAATTTGAATAAAAGGGATCTTTCTTATGCTTGTGTGTGTGTGGAAATTGACTTAAAAAAACTGTTGCTAGATTAGATTGACATGAGCATTGGGGATACCTCCTGGATGCAACAGTTGGATTATGAGACACTACCTTTCCATTGTCGGTTATGTCATGAATATGGCCACCTTTGGTGGAAGTGCCCCAAAGTTGTTAATACTGCGAGTATGGGTAATACTCCTCAATCCACTCAGAATTTGGATAAAGGTAAAGCTCCTACACAGGGGGTTGGTGGTGGATAACGATAGTTTTGTCCCAGTCAAATATCATAATGGAAATAGAGGTCAAAAGAGGACACTCAAGGATAGATAGGAAGAGGAAACATTTAATAGTTTTGATGCCTTAGAGTACTTGATTTAGGGGAAAGCAATTCCTCTTGACATGTAGGTTGTAGATGGTTCTAATGCCGAGAAGCACCTTGAGATTTTTCCAGAGTCTTTCAACAACTCGGATCTAATGGTGAACCCTTCTTTCTAGATGAATTCAAGCCTTCTTTCCTCAGAACCTATGCTTGAGGTGACCAGTTTGGTGCCTGGGACAAATTTGGGGTTAGGGGTGCTTAGTTTTGGACCAGTTGCTGAGAAAGGAGTTGAATAGATTGGTAAAAGTAATGCATCTTCTCCCACTTTGGATCTATAGAAAAAACTCCTTAAAAAGGGTGTCCTTGAGAAGCTCCTTAAAGATGGCAGGAAGAAGGATCAGGAGAAAGTTAAGTTAATTGGAGAAACATTGATGGAGTTCGGTCTGGTGATGACTATTAATCCTCACTTCTCCCAACCTTAATGATGATTTTGTTATCATGGAATGTGAGGGGTATGAATAACATCCCTCAACAAAAGGAAATTCATGTTCACTCTCCTAATGTTGTTTTCCTCCAGGAGACTAAGTTGTTTGTTTCCAATATGTTGAACTTGGCCTCTAAGATTTGGGGATGTTGTATGTGCCAATGTGTGGGAGTGTAGGGTAACTCTAGGGGTCTTGCTTGTTTATGGGATCCACACAAAGTTATTCCTACTTGGTGGCTCTCTTCTAGGCATTCTATTTCCTTTGCTTCTTCTAGTTTGGAGTCGGGTGAGAGGATCCTTTTATCTAACATATATGCTCCTACGAACTTCCTAGGTAAGTTAAATTTGTGGTCGCATGCTAGATATTTGCATTATTTGGAGCATTTTCTTCCTTGGATTCTGGTAGGTGATTTCAATGCTATCTCATCTCTAGAGGAGAAAATGGGTGGTGTTACTTGTCTAGACCCTTCCTTGGATATCCTTAGGGACAATGTGGCTCTTTTGAATTTGGTGGACATCAAACCTAGGAATGGGATGTTCACTTGGAATAATAGGATGATTTTGGAGCCTGTCATCTCTAAAAGGTCAGGCAAGTTTCTTGTGTCCAAATTTTTGGTTAGTGACAGATGGGTGACTAGTTCTGAGATATTGGATTGGTAGGACTCTAATCACCAGTTGATCAAATTTTTTGCTTACTTGTCTAGATATTGTAAAAAGCAGTCCTTCAAATTCTAACTCGTGTGGCTTCAGGTGAGTCTCTTCATGATCTAGTTCTAGGTTGGTGGAGTAGGGGGAAGCCTGCTTTTGGCACTTTTATGTACTCATTTACCAAGAGGCTCCAATACATCAAATTCATATTAAAGCACTGGAATAGACATCGCTTTGGCAATGTGTTCCAAGCTAAAAAGGCTACTCAAAAGCACTTGGACACCATCACTAGGTAGATCAGAGATCAAGAACTTACGATGGAGCTAAGTATGGTTGAAGATTTGGTGGTGAAGGAGGTGGAGGAATGGGAGCTTCAAGAAGAAATCTTTTGGAAACATAAATCCCGCATTGATTGGCTCTTAGAAGGTGATATAAATACTTCTTCCTTTTACAATTCGGTCAAGGATAAAAGGTAGGGAAATATCATTTCTTCCAATTCAAGTCTCAGGAGGGAGATCTTTACTCGACTGATGAGATTTCAAAAGAGGCTATTCAATTTTTCTCTATGATGTTCTATGGTGATTCCCCCTCTGCTAGAAAGGAGGAGGCTTCAATCTTATTTTGTATTCCTTCCTTGGTGACCGGTGAAATGAATGAGTCTCTTCTTAGACCGATCTCCTTGGAAGAGCTAGAAGACATTGTGTTTTAAATGAAGAAGGGTAAAGCTTCAGGTCATGATGGTTTTCCAATAGAGTTCTTTCAAGAGTTCTAGGAGGTTATTAAACTTGACCTCTTGGAGGTTGTCCAAGAGTCTCAAAAGAACAAACAAATTCTAAGGGCCATGAAAGCTAACTTTTTAGCTCTTGTCCCTAAGTGGGAGGGTGCTAAAACTTTGGATGTATTTAGACCAATTGCCTTGTGTAATTTGGTTTACAAAATTATTACTAAGTTGATTGTTGAATGCCTAAAGGCTTAGTTGAGCAGGTTGATTTTTGAGGAGCATAGCAGATTTGTGGTTGGTAGGAAGATTCTTGATGGGGTGGTTATTGTGGCTTAGACTGTGCATTATATGGCGTCCTCTAGGGAAAAGGCTATGTTTATTAAGCTGGATATGGATAAAGCCTATGATCGTGTCAAATGGAAATTTTTGTCCAAGATTTTGAGGGAGTTTGGATTTGACAGTACTTGGATTGAGTGGGTTATGAGCCATGTCACTTCTTCATCCTTCTCTATGTTGGTTAATGGGGAGCCCTCTAAGCTTTTTGGGGCTTCTAGGGGTTTGCAGAAAGCTGATCTTTTATCCCCATACTATCCCCATACTATCCCCATACTTATTCATCCTGATGGTAGAGGGGATTGAAAGATTTATGAGATCCCGTGTGGAGCTTGGTCTTATTTAGGGTTGGTGTTGGGGCAACAATTTACCCCCACAATCTCACCTGAGTTTGTTGATGACACAACTTTGATGAGCTTAGCCAAAGTGGAGGAAGTGGTCAATTTGTGGAAGGCCTTGGATTGTTATTTTGCTGCTTCAGGATAGAGCAATAATGAGGGTAAATCCTCTATTTATTTTTTTAACACTCATAAGCTTATTCAATAGAGAATTTCTAGGATTCTCAGATTTCAAATTGGATCACTGCCATTTTTTTACCTTGGTATTCCTATTTTTGTGTGAGTGCTTCCAAGGTCTTGGTAGGGTGTTATTGAGAAATTTCGTAACAAGGTCAGTCATTTGACTTGTAGGTGGCTTTCTATGGCTGGAAGAGTGACTCTTTTGAAGTCTGTGGTTGAGGCTCTTCTATTTTATAGTTTTTGTGCAATTTTTGCACACATGCCCCCATTGGAGGTAGGGACCTCTTTTTTCTTTTGCATCTCCACATCTTGGATTTGTCAATTTTCATTTTTACTTTTCTTGGGAGGTTATTTTGAGATTGAGTCCATATTTGATTTGATGAGGATAATATTTTAAGGCATCTTGGGAGTTTCAGAGAAATCCACCTATCATGGATTTTAAAAATGGGGATTTTGAAGTGAAATTTCAA
The DNA here is from genome assembly GCA_007258455.2 of Sequoia sempervirens. Lineage (NCBI taxonomy): Eukaryota > Viridiplantae > Streptophyta > Pinopsida > Cupressales > Cupressaceae > Sequoia > Sequoia sempervirens. The sequence goes on from VDFB02075321.1 coordinate 67,073,130, forward strand.
TGCCATATGTAAATATTTTTTGCACCCATGGATAGAGGATGAAAAATTAGGCTAGGTTGCTTTCTGAACTTTTTGAAAATTCCTTCTAGAAAAAAAGTTATGGGGCTTAGGGGATTTTTCCCTATCATGGATTTTGGAAAATCCTTGCCCTGGTGAATTTTACCGAAGAACTAAATTTTGGAAAATCCTTGACCTGGAGGATTTTCCTGAAGATCCAAATTTCAGAAAATCCTTTCCCTAGTGGATTTTCCCAAAGAACCCAATTTTGGAAAATCCTTCTCCTAGCGGATTTTTCCAAAAAACTTCAGAAAATCCTTGTCCTCAAGGATTCCCCTAAAACCAATTTTGAGGTGAATTTTGGATATCATTTGTAAATATTTCTTTCCTATGGATGGAAAATGAAAAATTAGGCTAGGTTTCTTTTTGAACTTTTTAAAAATTCCTTCTAGAAAAAAAGTTATGGGATTTAGAGGATTTTTCCTTGTCATGGATTTTGGAAAATCCTTGCCGTAGCAGATTTTCCCAAAGAACCAAATTTCGGAAAATCCTTTCCCTAGAGGATTTTCCCGAAGAACCAAATTTCAGAAAATTCTTGCCCTAGCGGATTTTCCCAAAGAACCCAATTTCAAAAAATCCTTCTCCTAGTAGATTTTCTCGAAAAACAACATTTCAGAAAATCCTTGTCCTCAAGGATTCCCCTAAAACCAATTTTGAGGTGATTTTTGGATATCATTTGTAAATATTTCTTGCACCTATTGATGGACAATGAAAAATTAGGCTAGGTTGTTTTTTGAACATTTTGAAAATTCCTTCTACAAAAAAAGTTATGGGGTTTAAGGGATTTTGCCCTATCATGGATTTCAGAAAATCATTGTCCTGTTAGATTTTCCCGAAAAACCACATTTCAAAAAATCCTTGACCTCAAGGATTCCCCTAAAACCAATTTTGAGGTGAATTCTAGATATCATTTGCAAATCCTTTTTGCACCCATGGATAGAGGATGAAAAATTAGGTTGGGTTGCTTTTTGACCTTTTTGAAAATTTTGTCTAAAAAAATTTTATGGGGTTTAGGGGATTTTGACCTATCACAGATTTAGGAAAATCCTTGCCCTAGCAGATTTCCCTGAAGAGCTAAACTTAGGAAAATCCTTGCCCTAGAAGATTTTCCCAAAGAACTAAACTTAGGAAAATCCTTGTCCTGACATATTTTCCTAAAATCCATGATAGATCAAAATTCCTGAAATTTCCATTTTCGAAAAATCCAAGATCCATCAAAAATTTTGAAATTTTCCAAAAATGGAATTTTTTTTTCCCAAAATGCATTTTTTTCTCGAAACAAAAAATTTCCAAAATAGATTTATTTTTCATTTTTTTTAAAAAGTTCCCAAAAATGAAAATTAAATGGATTTTTTTTGAAAAGCACAAAAATTCCAAAAATGGAAAATTTTGTTAAAAGGCCAAAATTTTCAAAATTTTATTCAAGTTTAATTTGGATATTTTATGGATCTAGGATTTTTAACATGTGAGCTACTAATGATATCTATTTTTCAAGAGTAAATAAATCAAAAGGGGACTTGCATATGGATTTGTGCCAAGAGGAAAATATGGAAGAGTTCAACTCAAATATTAAATTTGGGGCCTACATAAGAATTTGTGCTACAGCTGTGCTAGCTAGAGAAGATGTCTAGAAGGTGCCAGATCACATGTGAAGTTGTTTTATTTCTCCAATCAAAATTTTAATCAATGTCTAGGTGGCAGATTGTTTTTTCTCATTGCTCTTGGCTATAACTGAATTATGTTAATTAGATGATGATGTACCAAGGATTGTAAAACTTTATGTAACCTCTCGATGCTTCTAGAGGAGTGATCTATGCCCTTGGATTGTGTATAAGAGTGAATTTTCACCCCATGTGCAAATCCTCTTTTTTCCTTTATTCACGTTAGAAAAGCAAGTTCGGAGGCTTAATTCCACCTAAGCCCGCTACTTGCATCACACTTGGCCCCTATTTTGAGCATCGATGGAGGTGTTTCTATCGGGGACGCCCACGTGGTACATAGACGTCCACGTGGCATGATTACGTCCCTAATAGATTCCTATGGCTGAACCTACAGAGGCATTACACTTCCCATTGGGGGTCGACTTGTAACGCCCTCCTCAGTCGACCAACCTGAATATGGTCGTTTCCTTCATCTCCTTCAAATTCACCTTTTCTTGATCTATTTTCAATCTCTAGCTCTCTCTGAGCCCTCTCTTAGCTCTCCAAACACTTTACACTTCATAGCAGCAACATTAACACTCCACCACTTTAGTAGAGCAAGTGTGGAACACAACACCATTGCAGCAAAGGCTTGAGTTCCTCTCATTTTCTTGCCCATTAGCCTTGAGCGCTCTTGGTGGAGGTGGTAAGCTTTCACTCCTCTCCTCCATTACTTGGTTGAGTAGCATAACACTGTTTTGTAGTGCTTTAGTTCTCTTTACTTCATTTCTACTTTTCTCTCTATCTATCTAGTTGTCTGTGGAGGTGGGAACACCAAAATGGTGTCTAACTGAGGCAGGCCCCTATACAACCACCCAACAATTTCTCTATCCCTCTTGTGTGTAGGTATTGAAGATGTTCACATGCTGGAAGCTTCATCACTTGCGTGGTTGTAAGTATTTCCTTTCTTCTCCTTATCCTTTATACTCTACTTTATTTCATTTCTATCACTTTCTACTACTTTATCGCATTATGTTAGTCCTTAGTAATTTGTTTGCTAATAGTCATTTAGGTATTTTCTATGACATTCTCGCTCTCTAGTCCATACAAGATGCCAGTGCATCACACAGTCGTCAGCATTCTGCGTTGACGTCCTTTGGCCAAGAGCTTGTCAGTTTGCCTAGAAAATATTTGTGACCTACTCTTTTAGATTATAGAACTATCATTGTTCCTGAGGTAGATTAGGGCAGTTCGCCCTGTGAGGCTCTCTGAATGAAGAGAACTCATGAGTAGCAAATCCCCCTCTTCTACAGATTGCTTTAATCCTAGCCATTGATTCTAAAATGTAATATCTATAAAAGGCCTTTTCCTTCTCATTTGTAAAGAGTTAGAACTTGAGTTAGAAAGCCAAGATTGGCAAGTAGATTTCAGGAGTTAGTTGTAGGAGAGGAGAGAGAGAGCTAGAGAGTATTATGTAAATTCTAGAGAAGTTAATGCTAATGGGTTGTTGATTTAGAAAACTTTGTGTTCAACTTCAACAATTATATGGTTTCTTGTTCTTGGTTCTCAATGTTAAAGGTTAGTTTTCAGTTCTTTTGCAATGATGGTGAAATGTTAATGACATTGATCGATCTTCGGTCCATACTTTTGACAATTTGTTGATTGTAGATTGTTGTGTAAAGTTAGTATGGACCCTGTATGGTGCTAAGTTTAACTGTGAATTCTTGTTTATATTCATGGGTGTTCATAAATCTTTCAGTTTCCTTAGAAGATTGCACCATTTCTGTGTAGTTGTAGGCTTGTCCTTGATCAAGCAAAGATTGGTTTTATTGGGATCTATCCATTTGAAGCATTAGCCATTGTTGTGATTGATATTAAGAGTTAGTTTAGAATCTCTCTGAACCCTTATCTCTTTTGATCTTTCTTTGAAATTTGGGTTAGTCTTAGGATTAAAGGCATCATTACATTGCTATATTAGATGATAAGGTACACTTCCAACATTGTTAATTTGTAAGGCCCCTTGTGATTACTAGCATTTTCACATTTATCACTGAGTTGTTTTCTGCATTGTCAAGACCTAACATTAGAGACCTTGGGGTTATTTTTTGAGGCTTGCTGATAGAAATTTACCTTTTAAGAGAGATAGGATACTTGTATTCTGTCTAAGTTGTTACAATGCTAAAACCACCATCAATAGGTGCTTTGTGTTACTGCCCTTGTTAGCTTTTTTAATGATATTGAGCATTTATTTCTTCAGTTCCTTTAGTCAAGTAATCTTCTCTTGAGGAAGTGGAGTCTTGTTAAGTGGGAGGATGTATGTAGGAAAAAGCTAGAAGGTGGTCTTGGGTTGTGATGGGATGATTTAAATGGGCAAGCTTTGGTGGCTAAATTTTATTGGCATTGGTGTTCTCAATAGCATCAGACTTAGGCCAAGATCCTTACCTCAAAATACCTTGGGGTGTGGAGGATGTGGATGTTCCTAGATACAACCTTTTGAGTAAAGGCTCAATGGTTTGGAGTACGTTGAAAAGGGGAGCTAAGTTGATTAAGTAAGGCTTGTTTTGGATTTGCAATAGAGGTTTGGAGGCTTTTTTTGGTTGGACTCAGCTGGTGGATTTCAAAACCCCTCAAGTTCTTTCTCAAGCTACTGTGTATTGGTTGAAGGACCTACAGGAGCGGCCTCTTGGGGGGTGAGTTTGAGGATCATTAGGAGCTTGCTCGCATTCTTTCGGGTCGTGTTTACAACTTTCTTTTGGGTAGGGATGTTTTGGCCTAGGGTCAATGACCAGAAAGGTAGGTTTTATGTTACCTTTGGTTATCAGATGTTGGATAACCAAGTGTTTAGGGGAATGGGTGTCACTTGGTGGAAACGGATCTGGAATAAATTATCTTGGCCCAAGTGCAATTTCTTCTCTTGACTTATGGTGCATGGTAGATGTCTAACCTAGGAGAATTTGTGGAAGCATGGTTTTCAGGCCCCTCCATATGTGTTTTATGTTCTAATAGTGATGAGACCATTTCTCGCCTCTTTTTCCAGTGCTTTTTTTCTAGAGATATTTGGCATCTATGTTGGGAGGCCTGGAATCAACCTTGCAGGAACACATCTTCTCTGGGTGAGTTTTGACTCAAGTTGGGGAGTCCTCCCGCTAAGACTTCTTTCCTCCACATTGCTAGGATAATTGGTCCCAACCTGATTATTTGGCATATTTGGTTGGAGCGTAACTGTAAGATCTTTTTGGATACCAAGCTTTTGGTGAGGCAGGTTTGGATGAGGATTCTGGGGGTTATTCAAGAGACTTTACTGGCCAAGTGTGATCTTTCGGTTCCTATGGGTCCTGATGACATGGGGGTGGTTTGAAGTATGGGACTTTCTGTTGGTGATAGAGGTAGGCATGGAGTTGTCATGTGCCGAAATATGAGAGGGAGAGTCCTGAGGGATGGCTACTGGAGGCCCCCTCTTCTTGGGGTGCTAAAGTTTAATATTGATGGGTCCTCTAAAGGTAACCCAGGTCATGCTGGTGCAGGAGGTATTGGCAAAGATAATTCTAGAGTTGTGTTCTTCTTCTCGGAATATAGAGGTCAACACTCTAACAATTTCATGGAGCCTTTGGCTATTCTTTGGGCTTTAGAAAGGGCTTGTACCCTTGGGTGGAGAAGGGTAATTTGTGAGTTGATTGACCTATTGAATAAGCATCAATTGGAGGAGGTGAATTGGCAGTTGGCAGTTGTGGTTAGACAAATCATTTCTTTGGGGGGAGTGCTTGATTATATCACCTTTTCTCATATCCCATGGGAATGGAGTAAGGTGGCTGATGGACTTGCTAAGTGGGAGTCTGAGGGGGAGTGTGATTGGAAGGTGGATGATTGGGGCAAAAACTTCTTGGGAATCTATCTTAGGAGCTGGAGGAGTTGGTTTCTAAGGATATGAGATGTTTCTTAGGTGTTACTTGATGGTTCTTTTGTTGTCCTTAGGCCTGGGTGGGCTGGTTGTACTTTCTGGCTTTGTATTTCTTTGTTGATTTAATAAAGTTTTTACTCGAGCTTTTTATTAAAAAAATATCACTTCTAAAAAAGAGGAGAAATATAGCAAAAGACTAGCATATGTAATCAACATAGAGAGGACACCACTGAGCAACTAGGAGTAGAGCAAGTTAGTTACTATTGTTTTAGCTAGCAATGTCAACCACCACCACCTCTAATATACACAATTTTGCATAGGAGGAAAATGTCATGAACCTCAATTCTTGCCTTAACTTGTATGAAGTTATAAACATCTTTCTCATGAATAATTAGTGCATTGTTAAAACCATCCAACACACCATAATCTGATCGGAAATACCTTGCCCATGTCATAAGATCCTATGTTACAACCATAAATAACCATATCCAATTCCTCCAATAGAATTAAAAGGTCCTACACAAATGTATTTATCAACAATTTAACCATATTCACATCCCATAGAAAATCCATCACAGTCAACCAAAAAAATAGAGACTATATCTCAAACTAGATTCTTCTACGAGAATTCCCTTAGAGTATCTTACCCTATAATCATTTGAATTGCTTTTTCCACAAGAGAAGAATCTATAAG
>VDFB02075321.1:67079518-67368883 GCA_007258455.2 Sequoia sempervirens
TGGCTATTGCTGCAGGACATTCTGCTGCAAGACTTCTTGCTTATGCTGTAGGAAATCCTAATTTTCCTCAAACTCTTTTGCAATGTTAGCAAGATCAGCTAGTGTTATATTTGTTGCTCTCCCAAATATATCTTCTTCTTCAACATTCTTCTGCCCCATTGGAGCTTCAGGGTCCTCGTGTGATGTCTCGCCAGGTTTAGGGCTTTCCTACGGAGGCGTACCAATCAATAGCTCAATTGGTCTTGATTTCATGGGAGGTTTCTCACGCTTTCCTTTAGCTGCAGGATGAACAGAGTCAACCTTCCTCTTTTTAGAACTTGGCACCTTTCTTTCTATAGGCTGTGTTTTGGCCTTTCCTTTTCTCATTTCTACTTCTCTCTTTTGTGCCCTAGTTTTCATCAGGGTTTCAAGTGGAATGTCATCATCAGAATCGAAGGAAGAACTTTCTTTCTCTAAGAGCTATGTTCCAGAAGAATTGATTTCTATGGGTTCTTCTGCTGCAGGAGGATTTACACAAGAGCCATCACCAAAGGTTGAAGCGTCAAGAGGGACTTCAGCCATACTCAATCTCCTACTAGACCTATGGGGTTGAGGTAAAGCCCTAGGTTGCAACTGATTAGGTCTAATTTGATCAATATTTATAAATTCTTCCCAGGTTATTGTAGATACATCATGCAAAGACTTTTCAACCAACAATTTAATCAGACAATGGTGGGAAACAAAATTATCCCTACCTTTTTGGGTCTCGTTTTCCATGATTGAGAGAATATTGTATAGCACATTGGGCACATTCATCCTCCTTCTATTCCTCATGTGATTCAAAAGCTTGAAGTGTACGGAATGAAAATTTGACTGGCCACCCTCACAGGTGATGTATTTGATAACATAAACAACTATCTGCTTCCATGGTTCAGGCAAATACATTCTCTTTACATCCTATTTATCAATGCTCAATGGGGGGTCATTCAACTCTATAAATTTGGCCCTGGCTGATCTGGCATCTCTGGAGGTAGGGTAATTTTCACCATTAGCTAGTAACCCTGTGACCTCTGCAATTCTTTCCTCAGTTGCCACAACTTCCAACCCTTTTACTATGGCTTTCCCTTCAGAAAATGTCTGGGCGAATTCAAGGGCAATGCTTTCATCAAAGCCATCTAGTTTTAGGAAGTAATCTGACCATCCACAATTTCTAAATTCGGCCAGGCATTGTGCATCCTGCAATAAAACGTCATGCACTGTGGGTTCATTTTGAATTAACCCACCTCCCATTGTCTGCAATCAAACAGATGCTCTACAACTTCTTTCCTGCAGTACCTGCTAAATTTCCAGTGCCAATATTGACTGAATTTTCTTTTCTTTTTTTTACCCTTTTGCTTGCAACTCAAGATTACGACAGGGGCAATAATGGAAAGAAAATGAGCGATAAAGGGGAACTATGATGGGAAGAAATGGCGGCCACAGTTAATGTCACTTCACGCATGCAAGCCGTCCTCTCACTCAAATTTCAAATCAACTCATTTTAAATTTTCTAACATAGCCTAGCATAAATTGATACATGGGAAATATGTTTACATCATTTTCTTTCCCCTCCCTCCAACCTAAATTTGGACATGTGTCCACACATGCAAGATGGGAGTGGTGATTTGATAGGGAATGATGGCATTTTATGTATAATTCTATACAAACGTACAATAATTAAATGAATGCACTTAAAAGATGATTAAATATAGCAATTAATGCGCACATACCTGAATGTGTGGAAGATTTGCTGCAAAGATCATGGAGAAAGTACCACTCACCTTGTGGGAATAAATTGAGCAATTAATGAAATTGAAGTGGAGTGAGGTGAGGTGGAATGAAGTGATAGAAGAGAGAGAAAGGTGGTGATGGATGGGTGGATGGGTGAAGAAATGGACTTCCATGTAAGTGAAATTCTTTATTATGAGAGAGTACGTACCTTAATTAGCCAGAAGGAGGGACACTAGGTCGATTCCCTTCAACTGTAAGAAGCTCGGGTGCTGAATGTTGGGTGAATTGTTGTAGGAACTCTTCTTTGGAAGCTTGCTTGTGATATAATCTAAGGCGATGACCATTGAGAAGTAATTTGAACTTGACAGGGTCAATGGTAGTAAGTTGAATAGCTCTATTAGGAAATACCTCAACAACTTCATATGATCCTAGCCACCTTGTCTGCAATTTTCCTGCATTGTCCTAGTATCTTGAGTCATAGAGTAGAGCCCAATCTCCTGGTTGGAATTTCTTGTCCTTGATAAATTTATCATGCCACTTGATTCTTTGATTCTGCACCACTTTTGTATGTTACATGGTTGCTCTTCTTATCTCATCCAGAGCGTTTAGCTGCATGATTCTTTCTCTTTGTGCCTCAGAAATATCCATCCCAAAATCTACTGTAGTCCACAGAGTCTTATATTTAAATTCAATTGGCATCATAGCTGTCTTTCCATTCAACAACTCAAATAGGGTGAAGCCTATAGTTGTTTTCCAGGTTGTCTTATAGGCCCAAACAACTTCTGATAATCTGTTTTCCCAATCCTTTCTATGAACAACTACTATTTTATTTAGAATGGCTTCAATCTCTCTATTGGTCACCTTAACTTGGCCATTAGCCTATGGGTGATAAGGAGTAGACTTCTTGTGCCTTATGTTGTACTCATTAACTGGTGCTGCAACAAGGGTTGATGTGAATTGTGCCCCTTGATCAATCACTATTTCTCTTGGGACTCATATCTTGTGAAAATATCCCCATAAAGAAATTTTGCAACCTTGTTATCCCTTGCATGCTTCACGGCATTAACTTCTACCCATTTTGTCACATAATCAATGCATACCAATATATAAGACTTACCATTTGATGGAGGGTCAATGGGTCCCACAAAATCCAATCCCCACTTGTCAAAGGGAGTGATTACTACCTGAGGACACAGTGGCATCTCCTCAGACCTAGTTGGTCTGCCCATTCTTTGACATCTATCACATTTTTTGGTATACCTTCCTGCATCATTGTGGAGTGTTGGCCAGTAATATCCTATGTTCAAAACCTTCATTATTGTCCTCTTGGCTGCAAAGTGTCCTCCGCATGGTTCATTGTGGTATGCATGAAAAATGTCATGTCTCATCTTCTCTCACACACCTCCTCATGACATGGTCAAGTCCAGTATAAAACAAACATCCAACAATCCAAGAGAAAGGAAAATATTTTTCCATGAGTGCCCTTTTCTCTCTTGGAGAGAAGTGAGAAGGAATTCTACCTGTGACCAAGTAATTGGCTATGTTAGCATACCAGGGTGTTTGTACACTGAGGGAGAATAGATTCTCATTAGGGAAAGAGTCATCTATGGGCTGATTATCTTCTGATGTAGTTAGCCTTGAAGGAAAATCTGCAACAACATTGGCCTTCCCTGACTTATCTACAATGGTTATATCAAACTCTTGCATCAACAATAACCATCTTTCCAATCTACCTGTGATCAAAGGTTTATTCATGAGATATCTAATGGCTACATGATCAATGTGCACAAAGATTTGGTAGCCTATTATGTAATTTCTGAATTTGTTTAGTGCATAGATTACTGCCAACATTTCTTTTTCTGTCACTGTATAATTGAATTAAGCTCCTTGTAGATTTTTGCTGACAAAGTAAATGGCATTTTCAACAGATCGTTCTTTCTATCCTAAGACTGCTCCTATGGCATAATCTGATGCATCAATATGGATGTGGAAAGGAAGCTCCCAATTAGGCCCTTTGAGTACAAGAGCATGCGTCAAAGCTGCCTTCAAGTTAGAAAATGCCTTGTCACAAGCTTCAGTCCACTAAAATTCAACATCTTTAGTGAGAAGAGTGTACAATGGCACTGCTACCTTGCTGAAATCCTTGATGAAACACCTATAATATCCTGCATGGCCCAAAAAACTCCTGACATCTTTCTATTTTGCAAGTGTGGGAAAATTTGTGATTACCTCAATCTTTGCAGGATCGACTTGAATTCCATTATGGGAGATCTAGTGGCCAAGAATGACACCTTCCTGCATCATCATGAAACACTTTTCATTGTTTAAGGACAAGTTTTGGTCTTCACATCTTTGTAGGACCCTTATGAGATTTTCCAATGCTTGATTAAAATCAACACCATAAGTGGTAAAGTCATCCATATAAATTTCCATGCAATCATGAGAAATGTCTGAGAAAATGCTAATGACTGCCCTCTAAAAAGTTGCAGGTGCGTTGCATAAGCCAAATGGGAGCACCGAATAGGCATAGGTCCCCCATGGACAAGTAAATGTAGTCTTCTCCTAGTGCTCTAGTGTAATTTGGATATGGTTGTAGCCGTTGAATCCATCTAGAAAAGAAAAGTATTTCTTTCCTGCAAGTGTGTCCAAAAATTGATCAATGAAGGGTAAAGGAAAGTGGTCCTTCTTGGTGACAACATTAAGTTCCCTATAATAAACAAAAACTCACCATTTTTGTCCCTTCTTGGGCATAATCACTAATGGAGACACCCACTAACTATCTAAAATGGGGTAGATAAATCCTGCATCTAGTAATTACTGCAGTTCTCCTTTCACAATCTCTCTTAGTGCAGGGTTAATTCTTCTCTATGGCTGTCTTACTGGGGTGCAATAATCTCTGATGTAAATTTTGTGTGTACAAAGTTTAGGATCTAATCCCTTCATAGCATGATAATCCCATGCAAATGCATGCTGATGGGTCCTTAATAGGTTTGTCAATAACAATTGTTGTTCTTCATTCAATTTACTATTAACATTCAAATATTTTCCTTCTGACACTTGTAATTGTGTAGTTAACTCTATCATGGCTGCTTCATTAACACTTGGTACCTTTAGTTCATATGACAACAATGTATGGGACATACCTGTTGCTGCAAGAAAGTGGCTATAGGAAGTCTTCCCGCAAGAACTATTGCTACAGGATGGGCATTTGTAAGAAGAACATCTGCAGGAACAATGGTTGAAGGAAGAGTAGGCAAGAGTGTCTTGACTGGAGTAGCAGAATGAGAAGATGATGCTTCCTCCACTTCACAATGGTTTTGAAGGATGTTAGCCAATACTTCATCCTCATCTTGGAGTTGCATGAAAGAGCTTCTACCTAGCATCATAAGTTGTGCCACAGAGGTAACTTCCTCAGCCTCTTCACCAACATGTGGCCATGCGGGATTATCTTCATCATGAGATGGCTGAGTAGGCAGATAGAGAACAAATTTTTTAGTGTCCCTCCCATCTGAAATGGTCATGTCACCTGACTGACATCCATTGTATGGATCTTCAGTTGCTAACCATGGCCTTCCAAGAATAATGGGATACCCACTTAGTGTAGCTTTAGGAGAAAGAATCATAAAGTTTGCTGGGTACTCCTAGGAGTCTAGAACTACTACAAGATCCTCCACTACACCACCAGGCTTAACAGTAGAGCTATCAACAAGCTGCATGACAGTAGGAGTGGACCTCATGCTTGCGATATTTAGTTGTTGCAGGATGTCTTTGGTCATTACATTTATTGCTGCCCCTAAATCAATCAGAGCATTCTTTACTTGGATTCCGTTTATAAAAACTACTACCATAGGATTGCCTGGATCATTATACTTGGGAATAGTCACTTTTTCCAGCATGATGTTAGCTAGCTGTCCCACCACATGAACTGTAGTTGGGTCCTTTTTCCTACCTAGCTTCTTAAGACATGCCTCCTTGATTACCTTGCCGTAGATTGGAACATCCTTTATGGCCTAAAATAGAGGTATCTAGACACATATATGTTTCAAGTGATCCAAGATATCAAAAGTTATATCCTTCTTTTCTTCCTTCTTTTTGGTAACTTCCAATCTTTGAGGAAATGGTGGCTCTTGTTCAATCTGCTTGGCTTGGACTGGTTCAAGATTTTTAGGTACACTAGGCTGAATGGGATCATGCAGAGGCTCCTCTTCCTCTTCCATAGGGAGCTCAGTGATAATGGGCTTGGAAGGGGCTGGTAGAGTAGTACTTGAACGCAAGTGGATATCACTTACACTCACAACATATGCAGGGAATTGATTTGAATCAATAGAGTAGGTAGTCTACTACTGTGGTTTGTTATTTGGATTGGATGTGGGCTGAGCTAGTAGTTGAGTAGGTTTAGGTGCATTTGAGCTGGGATTAGTAGGTGGAGGAATTATAGTAGGCTATTAAGGCTGAGAAGGTGGCTGCATGTAACTGGTTTTCTGAGTAGGCCATTGCTGCCCTCCTCTCCATTGATTCATTTGCTGCCAATTTCCTAGAGGTGACTGCCAATGTCCTTGAAATTGTTGCCAACTCCCCTGAGGTTGCTGCCACTAGGGTGGAGAATTCTGATGACTGGTCCAAGCATTTGGAGGGTTACTCCAAGGATGTGGTGGATATCCTCCATAACTGGGTGGATATGGGGGCTGCCATTGGTTACCAGAGGAATAGGAATTGAAATATGGCCTAGCATAGGATAGTGGATCCGATGGTATACCTTGTCTTGGAGCCCAAGGCTTCCTTTGTGCAACATAGTAGACTTGGTCTTCTTCAATCTGGATTGGCTTGAACTCAGAAAAAACCTGCTTACTTTCAAGATTAGCTACCATCTTACATCTGCAGTCCATTTTCTTTTTTCTGCAGTGGGGGCAATACTTTTTCAACATTGCCTATGCCTCATCTTACTTCTTCTTGGCCTAAAGTGTATCTAGCTAAGTAGCCAGCTTATTGATAATGTCTTGCTTGAAGTCTGCCAACAAATGAGTAATCTCCATTCTTGAGACTCCATTGGTAGTTGACTTACCCATGGAAGATTGGTAAGCTCTCCCTTTCTTTGAAGCTTCCCTAGAGTAGTTCTAGAATATTTTCTTGATATCTTCCCAAGGAACTTGGGAAATATCTCCTCCTCCCATGAGGTCCAAGGAATTAGTGTAGCTATCATTGATTCCTCTTAGGAAAAGCAACTTCTATGAGTCTTCATTAAGTGTATGGTGTGGAGATTTTTGTAGGCAAAACAAAAACCTTGCAATGTAGCTTTCCAAGCTCTCATTTTCCTTTTGCTGCATCCTAAAAATGTCACCTTCCTCATGTCACTACCTCTGCAATATTCCTTGTATTTCTTAAGGAATTTTGTCTTCATGTCTTCCCAAGTTTCCACAGTATCTTTTCCTAGGCTCATGAACCATCTTAATGCAACCTCTTTCAAAGTGGTAGAAAATAGCTTAAGCCTATGGGAATCAATAGTATAATCATAACTCCTGCAGAGTATGTCAAACTCAAATAAAAAGGTATTAGGATCTTCTGTGACAAGTCCATATAACTTTGGGAGTGTTGAGGTAGGAATGTTCTTGATGTTGTCAACTTCATTCTGGTGGGCAATGGGGAAAGGAAAAGATGGCTAGTTAGGTATGTTCCTATTTGCATCACCCATGTCTTCTTGATGTTGTTCCAAAGCAAAGGGGTTCTCAAGTTGATTTTGATCTTTAAAGAAGACTTCAAAACTAGTTAGATCAAGATATGCATCAGCAAGGGGTGTGGATCTTCTTCTTCTTCTTCTTCTGGTAGATTCTGATAGTCAACTAGCTGGAATGGATTAGGATTGTTAGGAAGGAATATCCCATAAGCATCCCTTCTCCTTCCTCTATGCATGCGGTATCACTCACTATCATTCAACTCACACAAAAAATTGGTAAAGAATAAGGGGGGTCATTACTTCCTAAATGAGGATATACTAAGAACAACTTCCAGAAACACTACAGCAAGAAAAACTACCAATGACTCCAAAAGACTCCCTAGTTTGACACCATCCCCGACAACATCGCTAAAAATGTTGGCCTCCTACAATGATCTTAATAACTAAGCCTTTACAACCATGATTTAGAGATTGGACATCTAACCTGAATAGCCATTTCAATCATCATGAATGTGCATTTAACTTGTCAACCCAGGGCCGTGAAATTGAAAGGGGTCAGCACAGTATGTGTACTAGGAACTCAAAGTAGCCATTTCATTCTACAGCTAAGGAACACACAATACTAAAAGTAAATTGCTTGAAAAGAAATGAAACAAATGTTGAACATCAATCAATGGCTATGCTAAGCTGAAATGCATAATGTGAATAAAAATTTGAGGAACAAACAGGACACTACTCTATCTGCTTTGGTTGTAGGAACAGTCACAAAATGAAATTCTAGTGGCTACAAGAATAGTCGATACCATATTTCTTACTAAGTACTAAACACCAAGTAATACTAAACTAATGCTAAACTAAGAAGATGGATTACTCACCAAGTGGCCCCCCTTGGATAAGTATCCTCTAAAACTAATGAAAGCTCAGATGCTCAAACTCAAAACTTTATTTTATTCACCATGAATCATGAGTACAAAAGAGTAATGTATATATATTACTGAAAAATGGAGGGTGCAAGTACAATATAAAATTGTACAACCTTATGAAGAAGGAGGATCAAATCATTATTTATACTAACAGCTAAAGGAGGCAGTCAACTCCACGACTGGGAGGATGCCATTTAGGGAAAACAAAGGAAATGGAGCGATGGTGGTTATGCGTGCATGGAATCTGGTCAGACATGCAGGTCCAAACATAGATTCAACTCAACAGTAACACCCATGCATGCTTGATCATTAAATCCCACTACAAGGCAGTTACGTTTAGTTGCATGAAGAATCTTCTGCCATCGGCTGCCTTTGACTTGGAGTGATTCCTTTCCTGGACGTTATGGTGCATGCCTAGCTGGTGGTGTCAACCTGAACTTAGCGTATTAAATCTGCATGGAAAGATCAATACACATAATAACTGCACATCTATAACCACTTTAAGGAACATTCATTAACCACATGCAAAATCAATATAGAAAATCCACATATTATGCCAAATGTCATTAAAGCTTGCAGAAATAGGATTAAGTCCAATGCCAATGGTTTGAGGGAAACATTATGAAAATACCAACATTTAACATTAAAGTCCATGACTTCTACCAACAAATAAACTATAGATTCTACCCAAAATTGGACCAAAAACTAGGCTCATCACTACATGTATAGGGTGGATGAAGTTGTCAATTCCATCAGAGGTTGGTGGAAATATAGATGAAGATGAGGTGGTAAAGAAGGTACTAAGAACTCTTACTAAATCCTATAGTCATAAAGTTTCTACTATTGAGGAAGTTCAAAATTTGAATAATTATTCTAGAGATGAATTGTTTGGTGTATTAACTACTTTTGAACTGAGAGAGTTTGGTCAAAGTGATGTATAAAAGGAGACTACTTTTAAAATTGGCAAAGCAGAGAAGAATGAGGAATCTGATCTAGATCAATTTGATGAATTAGAAGAAAATTTTGTGAGTAAATTGAAAAAGGGAATTAGAAAATATAGAGGTAAGTTATCTTTCAAATGATTTAATTATGGAAAGATTGGTCATTATGCTTCAAGATGTCTTGTCAAAGCTTCAAGAGATAGACCTAAGGAGAATAAAGGTAAATCAATTAGGAGAAGTTATTATGTTAAAGAAGATTCCAGTATATCTGATGATGAGTCTAATTGACCTAATGATGAAGATGATGAATGCTTGTTCATGGTTTTAAATGTTGGAACTAATTCTACTAACTCTGAGAGATGTATGAAGGAAAGTGCTCCAGAAGCAGGTCATAACATTAGAAGAGCAATGCTGACTTCTTTTCGTGCTAAAGAAGAGAATATCAACAAGATCATTGATAGTGGATGCTCAAATTAGATGATAGGTGATAAGAGTAAGTTTGTTAAGCTTGAGAAGTTTGAAAGTGGTTTAGTAAAGTTTGGTAATGATACATCTACTAAGATATGTGAAAAAGGTTCAATCAGTTTTGATGACAAGCATAATATAGATGATGTTCTTTATGTTAAGGGTTTGTGACATAATATTTTGAGTGTAGGACAAATGTGTAGCAAAGGATATAATCTTGTGTTTTAGGAAAATGGTTGTGAGACCAAAAAAGGCTCTAGAACTATGGTTGCAACAAGAAGGACAAATGGAAATGTTTATCAAATTAAGGATGTAAATGGTCAATGCTTTATGACTTAGATTAATGAAAGTTGGCTATAGCATAGAAGAATGTGTCACATCAATTTTTATAGCCTAGTGAGGATTAGTTCAAATCAAGCTGTGAGAGATCTTCCAAAGATTACAAAGCCTATCAATGACATGTTTGCAAGGCATGTCAAATTGGGAAGCAAGCTAGAAAGAGTTTTAAAGTCAAAGAAAAATATACTACCAATCCTTTGGATTTGGTGCATACAGATCTTTATGGATCTACTAGAATAATTTTTTTTCAATGTGATAGGTATTTCATGTTAATAATTGATGATTATTCTAGAATTACTTGGGTTATTTTTCTCAAAGAAAAATAAGAAGCTTTAGATAAGTTTAAGGCATTCAAAGCTATGGTAGAGCATGAAATGGATATGAAGATCAAATGTTTGAGATCTGATAGAGGTGGAGAGTTCACCTCTAATGATTTTAACACTTTTTATGAAGATCATGGAATAATGAGGCATTTGTTAGCCCCTAGGAATCCTCAATAGAATGGAGTTGTGGAAAGAAATAATAGGACTGATCAAGAAGTAGCAAGGACAATGATGAAGAAAGTAAATCTACTAGATGTCTACTAGAGAGAAGCAATTCATACTGCAGTCTACATAATTAACAAAGCACAAGGAAAGACAAATAGTTCAAAGATTCCCTATGAGTTATGGTATGGAAGAACCATTACTATGAAATACTTCAGAGTGTTTGGAAGCAAATTCTATATCAGAAGAGATGAAGAGAACTAAGAAAAATTTGATAAAATATCTGATGAAGGAATCTTCTTTGGATATTCTACAAAAAGTAAGGCTTATTGGTGCTATTATAAAAGGCTGAAAATATTGTTGAAATGCAAGTGTCAAAGTGGATGAAGACTTACACAAAAGTTTAGTGATGATAGATGGATATGAATAAGATGAGTCCTCTTATAGAGAAGAAGAGAAAGATGAAGGTAAGGAAAAGGAAATGCAAGTTGAAGAGGAAGAAGCTCTGAAAAAGATCCCTAAGACCCCTAAGTATGTGTGTAAGAATAATTTAGAAGATTAGATCATTGGTGACAAGATTAGAGGTGTGCTAACAAGAAGAAACGCTGCTATGATAGAAGAACAAGTAAAATTATGTTTACTCTCCAAAGTTGAACCTAAAATAGTGATTGAGGCATGCAAAGATGAATATTGGATCAAGGATATGGAGGAAGAATTGATGCATATTGAGAAGAATCAGACTTGGGAACTTGTATCAAGACTAGCAAACAAGAATGTGATTGGAACTAAGTGGGTTTTTCGATACAAACTAAATAAGAATGGAGAAGTGATAAGAAACAAGGCAAGACTTGTGTGTAAAGGCTACTCACAAGTAGAAGGAATATATTTTGAGGAGACATTTGCTCTGGTGGTAAGAATGGAAGCTATTAGGATGTTTTTGGCTTTTGCAACACACAAGGATTTCAGAGTTTATTAGATGGATGTGAAGTCTGTATTTTTGAATGGTGAGTTAGAAGAAGAGGTTTATATTGAACAACCGAAAGGATTTCAATTAACAGATAATCTTGATATGGTTTTCAAATTGAAGAAGGCATTATATAGACTCAAACAAGCTCCCAAAGCTTGGTATGCAAGATTGGATAGGTACTTGCTGCAACAAGGATTCAACAAAGGTACCGCAGATAGTAATATTTATTTCAAAGTTGAAAAGATCAAATATTGGTTGTGGTTGTGTATGTTGATGACATAAGCTTTGGAGGTAATGAAAGTATGTACTAGAGATTTGTAGAAGAGATGTAATGAAAAAGTACCGCAGATAGTAATCTTTATTTCAAAGTTGAAAATGATCAAATATTGGATGTGGTTGTGTATGTTGATGACATAAGCTTTGGAGGTAATGAAAGTATATGCTAGAGATTTGCAGAAGAGGTGCAAAAAGAGTTTTAAATGTCTATGTTTGAGATGAATTTCTTCCTTGGACTTCAAATTAATTAGACAAAGAAAGGGATATTTATTTTACACTCTAAGTATGTCAAGGAAATGTTGAAGAAGTTTGGGATGAGAGACTCTAAACAGGCATGCACTCCCATGGTCACTAGTTGTAAATTGAGTAAGAATGAAGAATTTCCTAACGCTGATAAGAGCAAGTAAAAATCAATGATAAGAGGACTTCTATATCTAACTGCTACTAGACCAAATATCATGCATGTAGTTTTTCTTGTGGCTATATTTTAAGAAGATCCCAAAGAGTCACATGTGGTAGTAGTAAAGAGAATATTCAAATATTTGAAGGGAACTCTGAAATATGGTTTGTGGTATCCAAAGGATATTGATTTCACTTTAAGTACTTATATAGATGCAGATTGGGAAAGTTGTATGGATGATAAAAAAAGTACAAGTGGTGGTGCATTCTTTCTTGGAGATAGGTTGGTATCTTGGCTAAGCAAGAAGCAAGATTTAGTGTCATTATTTAATGCAGAAGAAAAATACATTGCTGCAACATCATGCTATACACAAGTTTTGTGGTTGAAACAAACCTTGAAGGATATCAGAGTGGTAAATGATGAACCTATTTCTATATTTTATGATAATACAAGTACTATTAATATTTTAAAGAATTTGATAATGCATTTAAGGACAAAACACATTTCAATCTGGTATCACTTCTTGAGGGAAAATTTTGCAAAGAATGAGGTGAATTGGAGTATGTGTCTACTAAGGATCAAGTTGCAGATATCTTCATGAAGGCTCTTCCTAAGGATACTTTTGAGCATCTCCCAAAGAAGTTGGGGGTTATTGCCCCTCCTTCTTCCAACTCGATGCATAAGAATATGCATCAATCCAATGGATCTCAAGATTCATTCCTTATTATGGATTGATGTTGATGGCTACCTCTCAAGGGGAGTAGGTAGTGGCATTTTTTGTTGTTGCAGTCAAAGGGAGTAAATGTTGTCATTGTGCGGTATATGGGTGTTTTTCTTTGTTAGTTGTGTCAAAGGATATGTGCAATGGGTGCTAGTTGGTGAAGTATGTTTTGTAGTGTGAAGAGAAGATGTGAAGAAAACAAAGTTTAGTAAAAGAAAAAGTGGTTGCAGAGCAATTGTTCTCCCTTATAGGTGTTGGCTTTGGGAAAGAGAAAGTATGTATGATGTCAAAGGGGGAGAGATACAAGTGTGTTGCCCTTTTCCATTGATGTCAAATGGGGAGAAAAAGTTAACTGAAAAACCATATGAAGTAAGGAGGAGAGAAGTCATGTGAAAGAAAGCATAGATGCTTGTGTAAGGGGGAGTAGTGTGCACAATGGTGTAGTATATGAGTTAGTGATTAGAGTTGTTTTTGTTGTTGACGGTTTTTCCATGTGTTGCCATCAATGAAAAAGGGGAGATTGTTGGAATTTTGTGTTTTCATTGATGTCAACAAATCTTTGTTGTTTCATTGATGTCAATTGGTGTATGGGGAGATTGTTGGAAGTCTGTGAAGATGTTTTGATTAGTTGCATTATGTTTCCATTATTAGTATCATTGATGTCAACCTCTAGTGTTGTTTTGATGAGCATGTGTTGGTGATGTTCAATCTATTGTGTGGTTGAAATGCTGAGAAGGTGTTCTAGATGTTGAATTTGAGTTTATGATGCTTGGTTACCAAGTGATTTTGAGAAAATTTGAATAAAAGAGGAAACAGGGTGGTGAATAGTGTTCAATATAGTAGAGTGGTGTTCAGTTCATGGATGAAGATTTGCTTGTGCAATTCAAATATGTTGATCAGAGGTGTTCATATGTGTTATATCTAGAGTTTTAGGTTTTGAATTGTTGTGTAGAGAAAATTGTGTTGATTAGTGTGTGAACTGTGTAAACAGTGTTGTTTCGGAGAATAGGTTTTGCTTTGCATTTCTCTACATTTTGATTTCTGGTCTTGAAGATCTCGAAGTGTGCTTATATCAATTGTTAGTATCTATCTTCAATTTGAGTTGTTTTTTTTTTGGTGCTTTGTAAGGTTGGATTCAGGTGTTGCAACATGTGGAAGGTTAGTTGGTTGTGCAAAATGAATATGTTCTTCTAGTGTATGATGTTGTGAAGGAGTTGTTAGATTTTAGGGTGTTGATGGAATATTCTAGATGATGTTTAAGTGTTGTGTGTGGTTTGTGATTCATCTTTGGATCAAATAAATCATGTACTTAATTGTTTAATGGTGTTAACACATGAGGTTCGACCGAACTTGAGTATTTACACTAATTGCGAGTATGCTTTGGTGTTTGTGAAAGCATGGCATGGAATGCATGTGTGTATTTGGGTCTGAGTTAAGGTGTGTTGTGGTCTGCCTTCATTCCTTTCCACAACGGGAATGTTTTGGTGTCGACCTAATTTGAATTTGCATGTTTGAGGTGCATAGCCAACCTTGTGAATTATTTTGAAGATTAAAGATGGTATGTATGAGTGATGATTTGATGAAGGATGGATTCAAGTGAAGTGTGTAATGCGAAGTTTTGAGATGTGAAGTGCGAAAGTGCGAAATGGAGTGTGAGCTTTAATGCTTAAGACTACTGAAAGCAGTGAGTAGAACGTGTCGACATTCTACAAAGAGAGTGAAAATGTTCTGGTGAAACAGTGGTGGAACTTTTCTGTTGCTCTAAAATGGATTTCTCATTGTAACAATCTTCTTTCTTCTTCTTTCTAATCTAGCAGTGAGCCATTTTCAGTGAAACCTTCTTTTCTTTCGGGCAATGAGTCCTCTGACAGTGAGCCTATTGTATTCAGTGTTACAATTACTTTATATTGTGAGCTAATCCTTACCGTGGTTTTTCCCTTCTTGGGTTTTCCGCGTAAATATGGTGTTCTCATGTGTTTGGATGTATTTGCATTACTGTTTCTCATATTTACATTCTACTAATACATGATAAGGGTTTAATGGTTGTTAAGGGTCAAGGGACTAATGCAAATCTGAATGTTAATGAGGGTTTTGATGTTTTAATGTACAATTGATTTACACCCCGTTGCCCCCCGCCCTCCTCTCCTGCCCCTCTTAGTTGTCTTGTGCATTCAACACAACACTAAAGTAAGATTGTCACTTATGTATCCATTGAACTCTTTAATTGTGCCAATTACAATGCGCAATGCACAAGCACCTAGATTCCCAACCATTAGAAAGACACCAAACTTTAACACCTATCATCCCCAAATGCATATATTTCCTTGTCGTTTCTTATAAAAGGTTAATTGTCTTAATTGAAAATAATCTAAGATCTATTTAATGTCTAAATAAAAACCTGTTAAATTTAAATTTAAATGTTGAAATGATAGAACCTTATCAATAATATAAAAAAAGTATCAATAATTATAATTCTGGATAACAATTTTTTTATTTATGAAGAATTAAAAAGTTAGAAAATTATTTTAAAAAAATCAAGATCACCAAATTTTTCACAGTTAAAGATGTATTCATCTTAAGAATGACTTATAGACCAAATAAAATAATCTCCATAAATATATAATAATATAATTATTAATATTAATAAGAGTTTTCTTTGTAGCAGGTTTTTTTACTGCCCTAGAAATAAGATTGTAGATCTTTATTTGTGAATAACAAATATATATTGTTTTGTTCAACTTTTCCAATTCTGACTTGGCACTGGTATCAGCGCAGACAATTATGTGAAAATAATGCTTGTGATTTGCAGAGAGAAGAGATTTCCAACACAAACTTTAAAAACGGACAGTGTAGAAGGAATCGCATATTATCAGTTAAGGAAAAGTAATTTTAATAAGAGAGAAATACAAATTTGTACGCAGGAGTAGCAGTGAACCCTGTCACTGTGACAATGAAAGCGACAAGGAGCAGTGCTTTAAAAATCTAAACACAAAAGCTGTAAAATAAATTTCATTTTTGAAATTGGAAAATACAAATGGCTTCCACAAATATTGCAGGTAATTTCAAAATATATTTTTAGTTGCTACTTTTATTTCAGGAAAATCCAAGCAATTTATAAAATCAAGGCACAAGATCATATACGACAACAGAGTCACTAAGCGACAATATTATATTTACTTTTTGATTGCTGCAAAGATCGATTTGTAGAAAGAGATAAGGGTTTGGAGCATTTCCTTACAGCCTTGACTGAATATATACGGCAGCCCTACCACATTTTCAGAAGCTTCTCACCGAAATTACATTATTGGCGACCAGTGGAGGTTATCAAAGTGGAATGCAGGCGCTTTTAAAGGATCGAATCACTCTGCTCCAATAGCTGCACCGGCGCGGACAAAAACAAATCTCGAAATTCAGTAAAATATCAATTTCCTAATCTGTCCAGCAAACATTGGAGACTAGGGGGAATCTTTTTACAGCTGCTGTAAATAACGAATGGTGAAAGAGGCATTTTATGTCTTTGGACTGTTCTGGTTGTCAGTTGCCAGCAGAGGTTTTAGTGCTGTTTGTATTTTTGTTTTTGAGTTTTTCCTCTTTACCGCATCTTCGTTTGGTGGCTATTAATTTTATTTTAATTAGTTAATTAAAGAAAAAGTTTTGAATATATAGTTTTCATTGTGTACATTTTGTTCCAAACAAATTTGTACTTTGCCAGCTAATAGAATATCACTTTTTCTTTTTTTTCTTTTCTTTTTCACTCATATTCTTATGCTTATTGTTTTATTCTCTTCTTTATTCATTATTTTTATCTAAATACACTATTATGATTCAACTTGTTTCTTATCCTAGAATTAAGTCATCAATGCAAGCATAAACTTGATCTACTTAAAAGTAAAATTCAAAAATTCAAATTTGTTATCTTTCTACACAATACCAAATAATCACATATTTGTGTGATTCAATGCATACGCTAGGACATTTGTTTGTAATTATTCTAATAATATCTTATCTTATCATCATCAAACATTCATTACTAAAATGATACATTTTAGAAGAGCAAATCAATAGTGAGAGAATTAGATTTGGTATTTAAAATAACTAAATGATCTACATTTTAGGGCTTGCTTGTTGTCTTTAATCTTGTCTACTAACAATTTTAGGGGTTGTTTATCTACTTTCTTGTTTGTGTAATAAACCTTCTTGATTACTACATTTTTTTTGATACAGACTACTACCTTAACAAGATGATTGGAGTTTTTAAAAACACTCTTAAATGTAATAACCCTATGACCAAAATATGCCCGATATCGATGTAATCCAACAAGTTAAGGAAACTGATAAAATCAAGAGTATTCCCAACCTATCCAATTTGATAGTATGAACTATACATTTCAAATCATATTTATCACATAAAGTTGTAGATACATGATATTGTGCCTAATACTCATTCTCAACTACCTTCATTTATTGAAAAGGAAATACCAATAATAAAATAATTCATACCTTTGGTTGTTCTAATTGCAAACAACCTAGCTCCTCAACCTTTGCTTTACTGGTGGTTCAGGCTAGGGTGCAATGTGATCTAGGCAACCACATGGATAATAGCTCCTATCCACCCCATCCACGTGGATTATGTAGTTTGTGGAGAGAGGCTACCATTACCAACCATTTAGTGTGCAAGGTGTACCTATTAACCACCTTTATACCAAGGTTTTTCCCTTCCTACTAATTTATATCACAACCACCCTAGGAAGGAAGATGCAAGGTTACACATGTGATTCAACCCGACCTCTTAATTAACTAATCATCCTTTGTGATTGCTTTCTCCCATCAATCCATAATATTGCTAAATGATGGAAAATGGCATCCCTCACTTATATGCCATTGACTCTAAGGCCTACATGCTATAGGAGAAATCCATCCAAGCTTTGTGAGTAGCTCTTGGAATCCATCACCTACATGCCTAGATGATAATTGAAAACTCTAAGATATGGCCAAACCAACCTATATATAGAGCACACTCTTTAGTTCTTGTTAAGCTAGAGCATAAGTAAGCTTATCTATAGATGGGTCATAGGATTTAATCTCTTGGTGATCGCCTCAAAAGAAGAGAAACATTCTACATATTATGAGTTATACAACCCTCTATGTATATGCCCTTGTTGAGTCCTTACTCCAACCATCTTTTTCTTGTATAAGTTGACTCATGTGTATCCAATGTGGTTCTAAAATGGGAAGATTTCTCTCAAAATGAGATATGCCCAACCATAGCCCTGAGGGTTGTTTCATTCTAGGCTATCCCTTTAGTGTTTAATACACATTTAGGTAATGGTAAATGATACATCAACCTAACCCAACTCTTAATAGTATCACTTAATAGGCATGTAATTCTCTCAATAAACATCATCCTATAAATTGATATTAATATCAATACCTATTCCCAATCATTTTAATTGAATAATTTATTCTATCATAAACATGTACTTATGAATAAATATCCAAATTTATTAAATCTATACACCTATTCATGGTTACAAGATAAAATTTATTTGCAACCTACCCTTAGTTCTCTTTTCACAACTATGAATATGTCTCATCCTTGAGTTACTAAGAGAGTATTCAAGGAACTTGGGCCTTTAAACAAAAAACTTGGGATTTGGTAACCAACTTATCTATCATTTTACTAATTCCCCTTCCATTTTGTATCAAGGGATTTAGTTATATGTTTAAATGGAGCAAGACTTGAATACTAGTTATTGTACATGACACCTTGAACCCATTTATAAACTAAATTAGAATAGGATAACAATGATATGTATTCTAGAAAGAAAAAACATTTGATTCACAAGTCTATTCTATCACTCAAAAGATCAACAAAGTCTTGTAGCTCATTTTAGACTTGGTAAGAGGATATAATCCCTATGTAATGGATGAGAAACCAATTATTAAGGAGTCTCTATTGTTTAACAACCAATTATCTTATTTACAATTGTACCCGCCATTCATTAACATAGTTTCAACTCTAAAATTGTTGGGATAATATGTATCAACCTTCCAATTACATAAGGTATTGTTGATATGTCGACGATGGGAGGCATAGGGGGTTTCCCCCTTGCGAGGGGTCCAGGGGCAACGTGCCTTGGTGAGGGCTTAGGAGTAGCGCCCTCGAAGGGAAAATTTTATTTATATTTTACTATTGTAAATCTAGACCATTCATCATTAGGTCTTACATCCAATGACTGATATGTTATTAGCTAGACTTGCCCTAGAAGACAACACTATTTTATGAGGGCATTGTATTACAACTATATATTGTGATGTACTTTGAGAGCTTGATAATGACCGTGTTGCCTCTAGATCTCTGGTTAGTGATACTCTTGTGAGAAGCTTGCTCTGCAAGTACATTGTAATCTTTGTGATTTCTAAATAATATATTGGGTGGCTTTTGGAGTGTGGGGATTTTTTCTCGAAAGTATTTTCCCCACGTAAATCACTATGTTGTGGTATGCATGATATTTATATTTATTTCTGTTTGAGTTCCTATAACTGTTAAAGATTTGTAAAAGTTTGCATTATCCTCCTCTCAAGATTAGTGTAGGAGGTTGTTTCGCTACCTTAGCTTCCTTACAAGTGGTATTAGAGCATGATCACGTTTGGTTTTAGTTGTGGGTTGTGTTTTTTGAACTAATCCAGATTTGAGTGGGAGTTTGTGCAAAAGACACTTCATGATCTTGTTGTAGGAATTTTAAGATGGAAAGTTTATCAAGGAGAATAGAGGTGGATAAATTTTCTAGAAATAATTTTGAAATGTGGAAGTTGAAGATGGAGGATTTGTTGATATATAGAGAGTTGTGATATGTTGTTGATGAGAATATTTCAAGGTCTGTAGATCCTACTCAGGTTGCTCAATATGATGTTATGGAATGTAAAGCCAAGGGTCTAATTAGATTGTGCTTGGTAGAATATCTTGTAATCAATGTCCATGAAGAGACCTTTGCACAAAACCTATGGAAGAATCTTCGTGAGATGTATCAAGCCAAATCTTTAGTGAACACGATTTTCTTGAGGAAGAAATTGTATTCCTTGAGAATGGAAGAGGGTGGATGAATTGCATACCACTTGGAAGCATTCAATATATTTTTGGCTCAATTGGCATCAATTGGTGTCAAAATGGATGAGGAGGAGAAATGCCAAATCTTGCTTTGTTCTTTGCTTGATTTGTGAGATTCTCTTGCTATGGCTATTGGGAGTACTTAGATGTTATATTGAAGATTGAAGATCTGGTGGGTTCTTTTCTTTCTAAAGAGACGAGGAGGAAGGTATCCATTAGTTCCAAGGAAGCCCTATGTGTTCATGGAAGACCTAATGGAAAAGGAAAGAAGAATGAGAAGCGTGATGAATCCAAGTCCAAGGGGAGATCCAAATCTCTTGAAAAGTCCAAAGTTGTTTGCTAGAACTGTGGTAAGCCTCGACATATTCGTAAGGAATATAAAGAAGAAAATAAGAAGAAAAAGAAGAGATTCAATTATGATTCTAAGTCTGAGAAGGAAAATGGTGATGCATTCATTGTAGCTTTGGAAACTCATGTGTAGATAATGTTGCATGGTTAACTGAATCATGTGCATCTTTCCATATGACCTTTAACTAGAGATTGGTTTTCAAAATATGAAGAATTTGATGGAGCTAAGGTGAACTTGGGTGATGATTCTTATTTAAATATTGTTGGATGTGGTAAAGTTAGAATCAGGTTTCCTAATGGTAGAATAAAAAGAGTTAATGGTGTGTTACATATCCTTGGATTAGCACAAAATTTGTTATCTGTGAGAAAACTAATAGATGCAGGTGTGCAAGTAGTATTTTTTGATACAGGATACAAGATGGTTAGAG
Organism: Sequoia sempervirens; assembly: GCA_007258455.2. NCBI lineage: Eukaryota > Viridiplantae > Streptophyta > Pinopsida > Cupressales > Cupressaceae > Sequoia > Sequoia sempervirens. Next base: position 67,100,340 of record VDFB02075321.1, read on the forward strand.
GTTCTATGGTGATTGCTAGGGGTGTTAGATATGTCACATTGTATAAGCTTAATTCATGCACTATTGAGTGCAATAGTACTTCTATGAAAATTGAGTCCGTGGAAGAGGTGAGGGTTTCATCTTCAATAGAGGGTCATGGCTTTTAGGTACCCAACAATGCTCTTTCTTCTAAATCAAAGTTACCTGCAGAGAAAGCTATGTTATGGCACCAGAGACTTGGCCACATTGGAGAAAAGGGTCTAAGGACCTTGAAAAATAAAAAACCTTGTTGAAAGGTTATATGTTTGTAATCTTGAATTTGATTTATGTGAGCATTGCATTTATGGATTCAAACAAAACCACATTTAGTTTTAGGTACCCAAGTTCTCATGAATCTTGTGGTATATTGGATCTTATTCATTCTGATGTGTTTGGTCATGCTGATGTTCCTTCAATTGGAAAATCCACATATTATGTTTCATTTATTGATGATTATAGTAGGACATGGGTACATTTTCTAAAGAGTAAATATGAAGTTTTCAGTCAATTTAAATAATTTAAAGCAATGGTTGATTTGCAAACTGGAAAGAAAATAAAATGTTTGAGGATTGATAATGGCGGTGAAGTTTTCTCTAATGATTTTGATAGATTTTGTAAATATTTTGGTATTCATCTAGATAGAAGACAACTCCATATTCACCATAAAAGAATGGAATTACAGAAAAAATAAATAAGACATTGATGGAGAAGGCTAGGAGTATGTTGAGTGGTACTGGTCTAGAATAAAATTTTTGGGTTGAAGTTGTTGTCACTACTTGTCACCTGATTAAAAGGTCTCCTACATCAACTCTTGTTGATAAGATGCCTATAGAGGCATGGTTAGGTCACAAGCCTTCATTAAGACATCTTAGAGTTTTTGGTTGTGAGGAATTTGCACATGTGCCAAAGGAGAAGCAAACAAAGTTGAAGAATGAGGCTATGAAATGTATCTTCATCAGATACAAATATGGTGTCACAAAAGGATACAAGCTCTGGGATCTTGTTGAACAAAAGGTAATACATAGTAGAAGTGTTATTTTTAGAGAAACTAAGCCTTCTTCTATTACATTGGAACCAAAAAAAGTAAACAGGAAGATGCAATTCAATTTCCTTCTACACCTGAGAAAGTTTAATCGAGGCCCATGGATAGACAAGAATTTGAGGAGATCTCATCTAGCTCTGAATCTTTAGAAGAGGAGGAAGAACCTCCAGCTCAACTTGTTCATAGGTTTACAAGGAATAGACAATCACCTGAAAGGTATTTACTTGATGATTGGATATGTATTTTTTCTTTGAATACTAACATGGATGGACTCAGATCGGTAGAAGAGGCATTAGGTATGAATGATGTAGAGTACTGGAAGATTTCTATGGATGAAGAAATAACAACTTTGAAAAGAATGATACATGGGATCTTGTACCATTGCCAAAGGAAAAAAAAACTTGCTGGTTGCAAATGGGTGTTCAAGAAAAAGATTGGTTTAGATAGAGGTATTGAGAAGTACAAAGCAATATTGGTTGCAAAAGGTTACTCTCGGGTATGTGTAGAATCATCATGGAAAAAACAGGCCCTTAAGTGGCGAAAAATTTAGAAAAATTAGAGTTAGGCAACTTGGCGTGAAAAAATGAATAAGTTATCTATATTATTTCAAAAATATGTAAGAATAGAATCTGTAGCAAATTGAATGTAGTTTCTAAACTACTAGGTTTATTTTAAAAAAAAAAATCTATTTGGTGAAAATTTGAAATTTCAATGCAGTAGCACTTAAATTTCAAGGAAAAAATAAGAAGTAGGTGTCTGTCTGACCACCCTAACCACAATAAAATGATAATATATTTTTTTAAGATTTTAGATATAAGTAGAGGACTCATGTCCCGATGTGATGCATATTTTTTGTAATTTTTTTCCAAGTAAATAATTAATTATGAATTTTTATTAGAACTTTTAAAAAATATAAAAACTTGAATGTCTGATCACCTTAACTTGGTCAAAACTTCATGAAATTCAATTTTTTTTTAATCCTATAGTATGCGAAGCATAGAATGTGACACATGTTTCAGATTCAAAAAATGTGATACCGTTTGAAAGCTATAGATGTTTCTCAATCAACCTATCAATCAGGACTTTAGTCGTAATTAAAATAGAAAATGAATAATAATTATTTATTAAATTCAAAGTAAAGCTTAATTTATATTGGTGGAAAGATGAGAATCTCCTTTAAAAACCCTTTTCGTTTCATCAATTTTAGGTAAAAAAAAGTCGTCAGCCACATACCCTACACATACCCATCATATTGCCACTTTTTGGCCCATGATGATCTTGCACATACCGCTTAAGTTGAGGGTATTATTTATGGTGAGATTTTTCTCCTATTGTAAAAATGGCATCCATGAAATTTTTCCTCTCTATTGCTATTGCTTATGATTTAGAGGTTGAGAAAATGGATGTGAAAACTGCTTTCCTTCATGGTGACTTGGAGGAGGATATTTATATGACACAACCAAAGCACTACGTGGTGAAAGGTAAAAGTAAGTTGGCTTGCAAATTGAAGAAATCTTTGTATGGCCTAAAATAGAGTCCTAGGATGTGGTACCATAAATTTGATACATATGTGTTGAGTTTTGGATTTCAGCGTTCTAAATTAGATCATTGTGTTTATTATAAAGTTGATGGTGATCATTTCTTGTTTATTGCATTATATGTTGATGATATGCTATTTATTGGTAAAGGGAAAGGTATGATTTCAAAACTAAAATCTCAACTTGCTGCTAAATTTGAAATGAAAGATCTTGGTACAACTAAACACATTCTTTAGATGGGAATTAGAAGAGATAGAGTGAACAGAAAGCTATGGCTTGGAAAAAGTAAGTATGTCAATTCAATTTTATAGAGGTTTGATATGCAAGATTGTAGACCATTATGTGTTCCTATTTCAGCTAGAACAAAGTTATCTATTTTAGATTGTCCAACATTCCCATTAGAGATGGAAGACATGAGTAGAGTACCTTACCAAAGTGCAGTTGGGAGTTTGATGTAAGCTATAGTTTGTACTAGACCAAACATTGCCCAAGCAGTGGGAGTTCATTCCAGATATATTTCTAATCCTGGTAGAGTTCATTGGGATGTAGTTAAAAGAGTCTTCAAATATTTATGTGAAACTTTATATTATTTCTTGTGTTATCATAACAATATGAATGAAGAGGATATTTCCCTTGATATTCATGGTTATGTGGATTCAGACCGGGTAGGTGATGTTGATAGCAAACGATCCACCAATGCTTATGTGCTTACTTTACTTTGAAGTGCAATTAGTTGGATGAGTAAGTGACAGGTTGTGGTTGCTTTGTCCACTACTGAAGCTGAGTACATGGAAGTTGCTCATGCTTGTAAAGAAGCCATTTGACTTAAGATACTATGTTAAGATATTGAAATAAAACAAGGTGTAGTGATAATATATTGCGACAACCAGAGTGCAATATGTCTACCTAAGAACCTGAAATTTCATGCTAGGACCAAGCATATTGATGTACAATATCATTTTGTTAGAGATATGGTCGAAGATGGCAGGGTGAAGCTAGTTAAGGTAGAGAATTTGATGAATGTTGGTGATTCTTTAACTAAGCATGTGAGCATAAATAAGTTTAGATGGTGTTTAGAGACTATGGGCCTTTCGACCCCTAACAATTAAGAGATGATGTTTTCACACCCTCTTGTTGCTTATGCAAGGTGTTCGACAAGTGGGAGATTTTTTGGGATAATGTGTCTCAACCTTGCAATTACATAAGGTATTGTTGATACGTCGGTGACGTAGGGCCACAGAGGAGTTTTCCCCCAATGAAGTGTTCAGGGGGATCATCCCCCGAATAGAGGTCTGGGGGCAGTGCCCTCGAAAGGAAAATTTTATTTATATTTTATTATTGTAAATTTGGACTTTTCATCATTAGGTCTTAGATTTGACAACCGATATTTTATTAGCTTGACTTGCCCTAGAAGGAAACCCTATTTTATGAGGGTATTGTATTACAACTATGTATTGTGATATATTTAGAGAGCCTAATAGTGGTCATGTCGCTTTTGGATCTTTGGTTAGTGATACTCCTGTGAGAAGATTTCTCTACAAGTATATTGTAATCTTTGTGATTTCTGAATAATATATTGGGTAGCTTTTGGACTATGGGGTTTTCTATCAAAAGGGTTTCCCCCACATAAATCACTGTGTTGTGGTATGCATGATATTTATGTTTATTTCTATCTAAGTTTTAGTAACTGTTAAAGATTTGTAAAATTTTTGCATTATCCTCCTCTCAAGATTAGTGTAGGAAGTTCTGCTACCTTAGCTTCCTTACAAAAATTTCCCACTTAAGTATATACTTTCATGAGCCACAAGAATACTTCCTCAACAACCTAACTGACTAAGTATTTGGGAAGGGAATAACATAATATTCATTTATAGTAGGACATAAAAGGTGGTATCATAGGAACTTGATAGTGATATGCAATTTTTAATTTTAGAGGTAAGTTTCACTTTTATTTTCAAGGAAAAAAATCAACCTAATGAGAAATGTACGAGTCTCCATGCTAGTGTTGATTGAAAGAAATAAAATAAATCCATCATAGAAAATTAATTCCAAACCAAATATTTATTGAGTGAAAGTAGCCATTAAAGGGCGAGTTAAGTAAAGCAAGGCGTCTAGGTTTTTTAGCCAACATCCTAATCTCATTTGGGGCTGAAACAAGACCTTCAGACCTAAGAAACAATTGTGATTTTAGCAAGTACATCTCTTCAAGGTAAAGGAACTTAGGCATAGTGTCTAGTGTTAGCTAGATAAGAAAACAAAAAAGTAGATATTGTTTATATAATAGCTAGAAAATATAAATAAAACTCTATGATGTTAAGTTTATTTTTGTTTTAAAGTTGTATTCAACTACTTATTGGGTGTAATATGTCAAACTTTCACTAAAGTAAATTTCCTAAGTTTTTACTGTGCAAGTAAAATAAACCATGTAACAAGCCATTGCAATAATTTTTTTTCCTTTCTTTATTGAAAATATATGAACAAAGATATTGAACAACTTACAATAAGGATTTCCATTCCATTACAATATTACACATAGTACAATAGTTCCAAGAAAGTACAAAAATACATACATAGCTCCTTCAATCTTCATAGCATAAGATATAGATGGTCCAGGAATCTGCCTTACAAAACCTTGGTCCCCTGTCGTGTGCTGAGGAGGAGAAGCATCACTCAAGTTCTTTCCTACCAACCACAAACTCATATGCAATCCCCCTCACATTTATCAATGATAGATGGGCCTTCCCTTCGGTGAAGGTATTGGTTGGGTAACCCCATACAACATACCATTCTGAGCTTAGTGTTGTGTCCTACATGACTAGGATTTACAACCTATACCTGGTAGCCCTCATGCATTTAAATGGACATGGTGAACTAATAATGGAGTCTCGACATCACACTCTCTATAGTGGAGTCTCGGAAATTCACACTACTTTGGCCAAAGTGTTCCCACTCAGTATAATCTAGCGATGGTCTACCATTGACCTACACTATGGCAAGCTCATTTTGACTTAAGGCCATTATATCTATACTTAGGCAATCCCTATCCATGGGCAAGCTACACCCCAGGATAACCTATCTCTTTAACACAACCTGAGGTAACAAAACTCAGTAAGAAAAGTACAAGTTCCCTCCCTTCACTGGACAACATTCCCAAGAGTAACCTACTAGCCATCTAGCATAATTAATTATCTAGTTATGAGTGTTCCTTAAGCTTGTCTATGTTTGATCATATCTAGTATAATAACAATACCTATGATAAATATAATTTTTTACCCATTTCTACTCATGTCTAGTATAATAATACCCATGAAAAATAGTCTCTCCTATCATGGAGTACTTATAAACAATGCACAAATAGTTTCCACTTTTCTTTCAAAGTAAACAATACTTTCCTCTATGTGCAAGTAACAACAAGAGTAGTTTAATCTATCAAGACATAGCTCATTAAAAAATAGAATAATCAAAAGTAGAATATCCTCATGCCTATGTTTAAGTTTTCCAATTTGATTGGATGTAGTCACAACACTTTTAGAAAAACAACTATCTCAATATTGATCCTCCAAAAAAGTCTCACAAATCTTAACTCTCAAGTTGGCATTTATGCTTCTCCTCAAAGAATAATAAAACTCTCTCACTACTCAAAGCTCTCCCTCACTATTTTGACAAAATATTGCAAATAGAAAAGCATACAAAATGTAGCGACTTTTGCACAAGAAATAACACATCGAAGAAGAATAATGATGCATCGAAACAAATGAACTCATGTTGCTATTTATACAACAAGTAGGAGATCATACAACCTATAGATTAGGAATGTATAATGACAGAAAATTGCATGCACAACAACACATCTAACTCAACTAAAAGGTGGCGAATAAGAAAGCATTTAATCAACTCAAACAACAACAAATCAACTGGGTTAAATGATAACAAACAAAGACTATTTCAAATCTCCATATAATGGAATTCGATTGGCAACTTAAAGAAGAATTCTATAGTTTAAAGGATTCAAAGGTGGTTCCAAGCATTATAATGCTTTCACAAAGGTGGCACAATTACTTTCTTCATAGAAACAGTCAATAACAAAAGTGTGCCATCAAACTAAAGTATCGAGTAAGTCATGTTGAGTATCAATTCACTCACTAAACCGGTTTAGACAAAGTCATCGATATGTTTCCATACATTTACAACTATTTGGTTGATGCAACATATCATGGTAATTATTTTGACCAAGTCCATGGTTCAATAAGGCATTAACTTATTCTCATTATCGACTTTAATGGTTGCAAAGTTTACGGATTCAAACTCTCTTTTCATTTGACAACAAGAGTATAAAATGTGGCTCAAGAAATACAGTCGTAACCATCTCAAAGTTCGGCCACTAAGTTGTCCATGATAATTGACTTCAAAGCCAAATGTATAAAGCATTATAATAAACTGATAATCATTGCTTTAGATATTCAATCTCAAAGAAAATAATATTTAAATATAGATACATAACTTAAAAAATATATTTACTTGCATATATATATTAACATACACAAGTATATATATATACACGTATATGTATATATGTATATGTTAGTATATATCCAAATTTAGATCATATGTCAATAAAACATGTCTATATAATTGATATACAAAGGAATACATATAATAGCAATCACATTGTTATATTGATATATCAGTTGTGTATATATATATATGCCTCTATGTACACATGCATATGTATACATGTATCGATACATTCATATGGGGATGTCCATTTTCCACCATACGCATATATGGATACATTTATGCATATGGATATATGCATATACATTATATATATACACACACATTCGATTCTCACACCAAATCATAGACAATTACTTTGGTATTGATAAGAGACTATGAGCGATATGTCTATACATATACATATGCATGTCGTTGGTTCCGTCGGATAGTTCCATGCACATAAGCAACTTGTACATGAGTGTTCATAGGTACGTCTACCTATGTACCCTTATGTACGTGTTCCTTTGTGCATATGGTCTATCATTGTCATGCATGTGTGTACGCATACACATACCTCGTATGTTTCACATATCAATACATAGTAACAAGGAAGGAACTCTCAAGATCAAACAGATAAGCATTATTCATGCATGCACTCAATAGTAAACTAAACTCTTACTAAAGCATACATACAAACAACTAATGACTTACCAACTTCCCACTTAATAACTCGACTCAATTATTCTATTGTGGTGTGTGTAAGCTCAGATAGGTTGCATTACTAGTTACCCGACCAAGACCTTCTTCTGAGTGATATTTCCCCTTTGCCTGGAGGAATTGAACATATACGTGCAAACACTAACACATGCACACAACAGTCAACTGTTCACAAAATATGTAGTATACACATTACATCTCCAAAGTTAGATAATCAACACAATATTCATCCAATCACATAAATGCATTCCTTCATATAACATTAAATGAGACGACATTCGTTCATTAAACAAAGATAGCAAAGTCCACACACAATTTATTCATCCATGGAATTCACATTTTACCCTACATAGTCATAGTAAATAGTAATTGCAAAATTGGGGTGTAACATACTCCCCCCCTTGTGAATCATCATCCCTGATGATTTTATGTAGCAACATACAACAAAAAAAAATCAACATATTGTTCAAGCATTCTCATAAGTATCTAAAACGTGAGGAAAATTTTGTTGAACTTCAACATAATCCTCCCAAGTGGCTGATTCTTCTGCATACTAGTCCCACTGGACTTTGCACTGCATAACCTCACTGTTACGCAAGCGAAGCTTACGTGTTTTGAGCACCTTGACGTGATCGAGTGTTACCACTCCAGGGTCCTGTACTTGTAAAGTAGTCCAATCAATCACATTATTATCACTGAGTACATACCTCTTAAGGTAAGACACATGGAAGACATTATGCATTCTGCTAAGAGCTTGTGGAAATGCTATTTGATAGGCTACTAGATTCACTTCCTCAAGAATCTCAAAAGGTCCAACATAACACGAGGCTAACTTGGAAGACTTTCCAAATTTAATGGAGCTCTTGTGAGGTTTCACTCTCAACAACACTTTGTCACCTATGGAAAATTTTGGGGCACTCTCTTAGCATCGACATAAATTTTCTGACGATCATTAGCTTCAACCAAACTTTGCTTCACAATATTAACTTGCTCATCCATTTCAACCAACATCTCTAGCTGAAGAGTCACTCTATCCTCAAGTCTATCCCAACTTATAAGAGTTCGATACTTTCAACCATACAAGGCTTCAAAAGGAGCCATCTTTATCGTAAATTGATAAGAATTGTTATAAGCAAACTCAACTAAGGGTAAGTAGTCTTCCCACTTGTATTGTTGATCCATGCAATACATTCTTAGTAGGTGTTCCAAAACTTGATTCACCCTTTCCATTTGTCCATCCGTTTTTGGATGATATGCTAGGCTAATATTCAATTGATTCCCTTGTGTAGAAAACAAGGTTTTCCAAAACCTAGAAGTGACTCGTGCATCCCTATCTGAGATAATTTTCTTCAGAATTCCATGCAACCTAAACACTTCTTGCAAAAAATTTCTTGCTATGACAGGTGCTCCATCAGATAGATTCTTGGGTATAAAATGTCGTGGTAAGCTTATATACTACCACAAGAATGGCATTGTGCTTATTCCTTGGCATAGGAAATCCTTGCACAAAGTCCATACTTATGACTTTCCACTTCCTCTTTGGTATGTCATGTATATAATAAGCCTGCAGGATGATGATGATCCACTGTTACCCTTTGAAATTCTAGACACCTAGCCACAAAATTAGTAGCATCTCCTTTCATCCCTTTCCAAAAATATAATGGTTTCATATCCACCATCATTTTGGTCACTCCAGGGTGTCCAGAGTATAGAGCTTCATGTACTTCTTTCCATACCAAATTCCTTAACTCCACTATGTCAGGTACATACATCCTACCTTTATATCCAAGTAATCCATTAGGTTCAAAATTAAAACCCTCATACCTAGAATCTTGTGGATTATTAGCGAGTGTTTGCTTGAATTTCAAGTAGTACTCATCCTCTTTGCACTTTTGCAACACTTGTCCCTTAAAGTCAGTTTGAATGGTTACTATTGAAGCAATATGATATCTTCGACTCAAGGCATTGGAAACCCTATTCTCTTTCCCTTTTATATAACTGATATTGAAGTCATAGTCAGCTATTAACTCCAACCATCTTCTCTGCCTAGCATTTAGATTAGGTCGAGTGAAAAGGTACTTTAACCCATTATGGTTAGTTTTCAATTCAAAGGGTTTTCCTAATAGGTAGTGCCTCCACATTTGTAATGCGTGAACCACAACTGCTAACTCTAAATCATGCGATGCATAATTTTTCTCATAAGGTTTCAAATTTCTAGATTCCTAAGCAATCACTTGCCCATCTTGCATTAACACACCTCCTAAACCTTCTCTGCATGCATCTATGATAATCGTAAAGTTGCCATTAGGATCTGCTACTTTCAAGATTGACACAATTTGGTCGACTTCTCTTTAAGTCTAGATCAAAGGCTTCTTGGCACTTCTCAGTCCACTCATATTTCCTCCCTTTTCTCTGTAAAGAAGTGATTGGAAAATAAATCTTGGAGAAGTTTGCAACAAAATTTCTATAGTACCTTGCTAGACCCATAAAACTTCTTATCTCAAAAACATTCTTGGGTACAAGCCACTCAAGTAGTTCCTTCATCTTAGCGGGATCTACGAAGATTCCATCCACCAAGATTACATGCTCTAGATAATGCACTCTCCTTTGGAAGAAAGTACACTTAGAGAGTTACCATATAACTTGTGTTATCTCAGACATTGTAGAACTATCTCTAAATGTCTACAATGATCTTCCTCATCCTTGGAATAAATCAAGATGTCATCTAGAAAAGCCAAGACAAATTTATCCATGCAATCTCTAAATACACTATTCATCATATTCATAAATACAACGGGTGCATTTGTTAATCCAAAAGGTAAAACTATGAACTCATAGTGTCCATATCTGGTTCTGAACGTAGTTTTAAAGATATCTTCATTTTTAATTCTCAATTGGTGATATCCAAATCTTAGATCTATCTTTGAGAATATGGAAGCTCCTCTCATTTGATCAAAAATATCATCAATGCATGGCAATAGATACTTATTCTTCACCGTGGCTTTGTTAATCATATGATAGTCGATGCACAAATGCAAAGTGTCATCCTTTTTTTTCACGAAAAATAATTGGTGCTCCCTAAGATGAAACACTTGGTCTTATCAACCCTTTCGAAAATAGTTCATCCAACTGTGCCTTAAGCTCCATTAACTCGGTTGTTGTCATCCTATCTAGGGCACCTTGGAAATAGGTTTAGACTCTGGAATTATATCTATAGAGAAATCAAATATCCTCTTTAGTGGTAACCCAAGTAACTCCTCTGGAAACACATCCAAAATTTTTCTCAATATAGGATATCTTTCCATGTCCATCATTCCCGTGTCATCTATTTCACCGTCTTCCATCTCTTGGAAGGTTTGGAAATCCAAGTTATCAAGATCTTCTCCAAGTTCTTCTAACTTAACAACAAAGAGCTTGCACCCTTTCTTCTTAGACCTCACTAGTTGCATTTTTGAGATTTGATGAATCATTACCTCTCTAGGTATCCCTTGGAACTTTACACGGTTACCAAGATCATCTAGGAATTTCATAATTTTTGCATGAGAATCTACCTTAGCCCTATGTCTCCACAACCAATTCATACCTAAGATAACATCATAGGATCCTAATGGTGCGACATAAATGTTTACTTCAGTAGAGAAACAAGGTAGCTCTATCCTAGCCTCAAACAAACATTGTTCCACCTTTGCTCTTGTTTGGTTTCCATACTCTACATCCCAAGACGTTACCATGTGTCCAACCTTTATAGATAATTTCTTAGCTACTCTAGATGATGAAATTCTCAGTTGTACTAGTATCAATGAGAACTGAAATGGGTAAACCAAACAAAATACCTAGAGTTTCAATGGGAATTGCTTGATACTCTGCTTGGTGGTCATCCACTATTGCATGTATCCTCTATTGGAACATTTCCCATTGAATAGGTAGTGAACTACCGAAAGGCCTACCTGGAAAATCTCTAGCAAAATGGTCTCCCCCACAAGTATAGCATCCTGTAAACGGTACCTTCTTCTTTGCAAGTACTCTAGATCCACTAGCATTTCCACCAACGTTGTTGGTATTTACTCAGTTGGAAGCATTCATTCTTTGCTCCCTTCTCAACTCTTTTCCACTATTGCGGTTACATTCTTCTCCTTGTTTAGGTACATTTTGCGCAACCTCCACCTTCTTTGGAGTTGGCTTATCAGGAATTTCTTTAATCTTCTTACGGTTTTTACTTTCCTGTCGGTTGGAGATAGCCCTAAGCTTTTGCTCCTGCTTGATTGCTTTTTCGTATACAAGATCATAGTTGTAGGACCATGCATATCCACTTCTCCCTTGATTTGATTATTAAGTCCCATTATAAATTTTCTAATGCGGAAGCATTCATCCTTGTGATATATAGGAACATAACATAGAAGTCGGGTAAACTTCTGCCAATATTCGTTGACCAATATATTTCCTTGCTTCAAACTCTATAAATCCATGACTTTTTGGTCATAGTATAGCTGGGGTAACCATCACTTGCAGAAAATCTCAACAAATTCCCCCCATATCAGCTTCCATGAGTTGATATTGAGTTCCAACTTTTTGTTCATTCACTAGGTTGAAGCTTCTCCAGCTAATTGGTACACACCCCAAGCGGCTTTAGTGGTCTCAACATAATTTGGGATTTTGAAATAATTTTCCATTTGGACAAGCCATACCTCAACTTAATCCCTACTGGCGCTTCCCTCAAACTTGGGTGGAACAATCTTCTTCATATCTTTGGAAAGTTTGGAAGCCATACATTTCTTATTTCTTTCCTTAAATGGTGTTGGCGATCTTTCTTTTTTGTGATCATGGGTTTCGTCATGTCCATGAGAAGATTTTTCACCTTCATTATCAGTAACGAGAACCTCTTTCTCAACCCTAGCTTGTGCCTTTTCTTGTTCAAGATTATCTAACCTTGCCAAAATTTGGTCAAGCCTAGCTTCAATTCTTGTTGGTCCTTTCCCAACTTCTTGGCTACTGCCAGGATTGGTTTGTGTCCTCACCATATTCACAAGATCAGGTTTTACTTGAATGTTTTATCCATGTTAGACTAAATTACATTATCAACTATCTTATGGAAAACATTAGAAATGAAATTCATATGCACATAAATAATTCCACATAAGATTAAGCACATGCTTTTGATAAAAAAATAATTTTATTCATTTCATAAGGATTTCAATATCATTTGATTACATGGAGCGACTATTCAGATAGTCGAGTGGACATTATCCTTCATATTCACTCTCTGACACATAACTTAATGGAGTATATCCTATAGACTGAGATTTTTGATCATCTCTATCTTTCTGTTCATCCCTTAATTGTTCATATCTATCTCAAAATGGATAGTAGCCTTCGGATTTATCATCTGATACATAGTTATGAATTTCAATGCCAATATGGTGTTCATCAACAATGTAGTCTACCCTTTTTTGCAAACATTTGTTCATGAGACCATTTCACATTTGGCTGATCTCGAGGTACATATCCCTCAGACTCATTACTTGAGAAAATTACTATTACTTTTGCCAATGGAAGAACTCTAGGATCCCTAAAGATGAATGCTAGGTTGACACTTCCTTCTGAGGGCATATCCCTGGAAAGTGATAATGACTCAAAATTTTCTAGTGAAATGGAAGGTAGATTGTTGTACATAGCCTCGATCTTCGTCTTCCTCTTCACATCATTGATCTAAGAAAGTGCGTGAATAAATATTTCAGTGTCACTCAACCAGACGACATTGTCATAATTGGTTCCCTCTATTGTTCTAATGATGGCTTCTCTTTCCTTCTTCGCCTTGAGGTAGCACTCATTTTTGATTATTGACTTTTGAGTCATTAATCTAAGATGCACCATCTTGGCACAAGAATTTACAACATTAGATAACATCAATTGGACAAAAAGAATGATGAGCTCATAGGTTCCAGAGCTAAACTTGGTAGCTCTGATACCACATGGAATATGCCAAATATTCACTGAAGTAAATTTCCTAAGTTTTTACTGTGCAAGTAAAATAAACTATGTAACAAGCCATTGCAATAAAAAAATTCCTTTCTTTATTGAAAATATATGAACAAATATGTTGAACAACTTACAATAAGGATTTCCATTCCATTACAATATTACATAGTACAATAGTTCCAAGAAAGTACAAAACTACATACATAACTCCTTCAAGCTTCATAGCATAAGATATAGATGGTCTAGGGATCTTCCTTTCAAAACCTTGGTCCTTTGTCACTTGCTGAGGAGGAGAAGCATCACTCAAGCGCTTTTTCGCCAACCACAGACTCATATACGGTTCCCCATACATTTATCAATGATAGATGGCACTTCCTTTCGACGAAGGTATTGGTTGGGTAACCCCGTACGACATACCATTCTGAGCTTAGTGTTCTGTCCTACATGACTAGGATTTATAACCTACGCTAGGTATCCCTCATGCATTTAAATGGACACGGTGAAATGAAAGTGGAGTCTTAACATCACACACTCTACAATGGAGTCTTAGACATTCATACTACTTTGGCCAAAGTGTTCTCACTCAGTATAATCTAGCGATGGTCTACCATTCACCTACACTATGGAAAGCTCATTTTGACTTAAGGCCATTATATCTATGCTTAGGAAATCCCTCCCCACGAGAAAGCTACTCCCTAGGATAACCTATCTCTTTAACACAACCTGAGGTAACACAACTCAATAAGAAAAGTACAAGTCCCCCCCCTTCACTAGACAACATTCCAAGGAGTAACCTACTAGCCATCTAGCATAATTAATTATCTAGTTATGAGTGTTCCTTAAGATTTTCTATGTTTGATCATATCTAGTATAATAACAATACCTATGATAAACATACTCTTATACCTATATCTACTCATTTCTAGTATAATAATACCCATGAAAAATAGTCTCTCCTATCATGGAGTACTTGCAAAAAAAGCACAAATAGTTTCCACTTTTCTTTCAAAGCAAATTTAATACTTTCCTCTATGTACAAGTAATAACAAGACTACTTTAATCAATCAAGACATAAATCATTCAAGAATAGAATAAAAAAAAGTAGAATATCCTTATGCCTGTGTTTAAGCTTTCTAATTTGACTGGCTGCAGTCACAACACTTTTAGAACTATCTTGATATTGATCCTCCAACAAAGTCTCACAACTCCTAACTCTCAAGTTGGCAAATGCTTCTCCTCAAAGAATAATAAAAATCTCTCAATACTCAAAGCTCTCCCTCACTATTTTGACAAAATAATGCAGATAGAAAAGCATACAAAATGTAGATACTTTTTCACAAGAAATAACTCATAGAAGAAGAAGAATGATGCGTCCAAACAAATGAACTCATGTTGCTATTTATGTAGCACATAGGAGATCATACAACCTATACATTAGGCATGTATAATGACAAAAAATTGCATGCACAACAACACATATAACTCAACTAAAAGATGGCGAATAAGAAATCATTTAATCATCTCAAACAACAATAGATCGACTGGGTTAAATGAAAGCAAACAAAGAATAATTCAAGTCTCCATATGATGGAATTCAACTGGAAACTCAAATCAGACTTCTATAGTTTAAAGGATTCAAAGGTGGTGCCAAACATTATAATGCTTTCATAAAGGTGGCGGGTTTCTTCCTTCATAGAAACGGTCAATAACAAAAGTGTGCCATCAAACTAAAGTATTGACTAAGTCATGTCGAGTATCGATTCACTCATTAAATTAGTTTAGACAAAGTCATCGATATGTTTCCATATATTTACAGCTATTTGGTTGATGCAACATATTGTGGTAATTCTGTTGACCAAGTCCATGGTTCAATAGGGCATCAACTTATTCTCAATTTTGACTTTAATGGTTGCAAAGTTTTCAGATTCAAACTCTCTTTTCATTTGACAACAAGAGCATAAAATGCGGCTCAAGAAATACAGTCATAACCATCTCAAAGTTTGGCCACTAAGTTGTCCATGACAATAAAATTCAAAGCCAAATGTATAAAGCATTATAATCGACTGAATACCATTTCTTTAGATAGCCGATCTCAAAGCAAATAATATTTAAATATAAATACATAACTTATACATATATATATATATGTAAATATGTATATGTTAGTATATATCCAAATTTATCACAAGTCAATAAACCATGTATATATAATCGATATACAAAGGAATACATCATAATGACAATCACATTATTATATTGATATATCGGTTGTATATACATATATATATATATATTCATATATATATATGCCTCTATGTACATGTATGCGTATGTATACATGTATCAATACATTCGTATGGGAATGTCCATTTGCCACCATATGCGTATATGGATACATTTATGCATATGGATATATGTATATATATATACACATTTGATTCTCACACCAAATCATACATAATTACTATGGTATTGATAAGAGACTACGAGCGATATGTCTATACGTATACATATGCATGCTGTTGGTTCCATTGGATAGTTCCATGCGCATAAGCAACTCGTGCATGAGTGTGCATAGGTACGTCTACCTATGTACCCTTATGTACTTGTTCCTTTGTGCATACAGTCTATCATCATGATGCATGTGTGTATGCATACACATACCTCGTATGTTTCACATATCAATACAAACATAGTACCAAGGAAGGAACTCTCAAGCTCAAATGGATAAACATCATTCACGCATGCATTCAATAGTAAACTAAACTCTTACTAATGTAGACATACAGACAAAGAATGACTTACCAACTTCCCACTTAATAAATCGACTCAATTAAATTATATTGTGGTGTGTGTAAGCTCAGATAGGTTACGTTACTAGTTACCCGACCAAGACCTTCTCTTGAGTGATACTTCCCCTCCACCTGGAGGAATTGAACATGTACCTGTAAACACTAACACATGCACACAATAGTCAACTATTCACAAAATATGCAGTATACACATTACATCTCCAAATTTAGATAATCAACATAATATTCATCCAATCACATAAATGCATTCCTTCATATAACATTAAATGAGATGACATTCATTCGTTAAGCAGAGATAAAAAAGTGCACACACAATTTTTTCATCCACGAAATTCACATTACATTCACATTTTACCCTACATAGTAATTGTAAATAGTAATTGCACAATTGGGGTGTAGCATTGGGAATGAAATGTTTAAAAGGAAGAGAAAAACATGGCATATGACATCTAACCTAAAAGATCTTGGATACTAGTTGTAATTCTTTTCCTTCTTATTCACACATTCTTCCCTTTTTTCCTCCCTTTTTTTTATCCCAAACTCACAAATTTATCTTCTCTCTAAACCTTGTAGTTGGAAGTTAAACAAAGCCATATTTTCTTAGGTAGGATGTTCAATTACAAGGTATACACTAATTTTTTAATGCATAACATGATCTCCATGGGCACCATGTTGGGAGGGGGTCGACCAAGCCATAAATTTTAGCTACCCCATTCACTTCTCTAAGTCGTAGCTCTTTGATTCTTTTTTATTTGTTTGATTTGTTTCTCCCTTTTTGGTTAATGGAACTCACATCATGATTGAATACTTAGTCCTTTTTAGGATGAAGGTAATATTTACTCTTTTATAATTTTATTATTATTATATTTGTATGTATATTTTAATAAAAAATTAATAATAATTATTATCCAAGATTGACGAAGAAGTCAATTTGGGTTAACATCATTGCCCCCATAAGGTACATTTGAAAGTGAATAACTTAATAATGTGATATGATCTTATATGTCAAGTGTTATTATTTCATCAAAACCAATGGATTCAATCTATCAAATAATAAATTATATTAAATACTATATTTCATACCAAATAACATGTTCAACAACCCAAAGTTAACCAAGATATAAGTGTCAACATCTTCAACATTGGTTAGCATTATGATCTTTTTATCTATATTAATGGAACCATATAACCCACTTCATCTTGCATGTGCTAGTACCTGCAATGACAAAATATTCCTCACACAATTCCATCACTCAAGGACTAGTCTAGACTATTTCAAAATATAATCAATACATTATTTATCTAACATGTAACATAGATAATATTTATATTCATTAATAATAGGAATTATAGACCTTCATAAACACACCCACACACACACCAATATGATAAAATATTATGATCATTGGTTCTCGTAGTTCAAATTATAACGGGGCTAGGGGTTCTTAGTAAAAGAGGTTCTTAGGGAGATGTGACATCCTCCCCTCCTTATGGTTAAGCTGAATTAGCTTAATTAAATAGATTTGGATATTGTATTTTAATTACATTTTCATCTTCCTACGTAGCTCCTTGTTCCCTATATTAGTCCCAAAGGACCTTAACTTGCTACATCATCTAGTTGTATAGTTATAGGATGTGCATGTCTATGATAGTGAGGGGTTAGAGATGGATATACCTAGCCTCTTCTACTCGCAAAACTTCATAGTCAATTACATGTGCAGGGTAAGAAATATATTTGTTAAGTAAATACATGTGAAACATATTATGAATGTGAGAGATATGATCGAAGAGCCAGTTGGTAAGCCACAAGAATTATATTTTAAAGTATCTCAAAAGGTCCAATGTATCTTGGAGCTAATTTGATAGTCTTGCCAAAATTTATTGATCTTTTCTAAGGTTTGACACAAAGAAATGACCTATCACCTATTGAAAAATCCCTTGATGTATTGTTTGTGTTTGCATAACTCTTTTAGAATGATCTAAAGCTTCCTTCTATCTTTCTGTTATATTTTTATTTGATTTTTATACTAATGGAGTAGTTTTGGCCCAATATTCATATGATTGTCCAAACCATCCCACCCTATAGGGTTTTGCACCTTTTTACATACAATGATTCAAAAGGAACCATTTGAATGGAGTGATAGGAGTTATTATATGAAAATTCAACCAATGGTAGATACTCTTCCCACTTATAAAGTTGATCCATTGTGTACGTTTAGAGCATATGTTCCATAATTTGATTAAATCTCTCCATTTGGCCATCTACTTTTAAGTGCTAGGTAGTACTAAAATTGAGTTAAGTACCTAGATTCACCATGAGCATGGTCCAAAACCTAAAGGTAAATATCTTATCCATGTAAAAAAAATCACCTCAAGCATCCCATGCAAACTAAATATTTCTTTTATGAATCCTTTAGCCAAAATCAGAGTATTATCCTTAATGTTGCTTGATATAAAGTGTGCTACCTTGGTCAAATTATCAACCACCATCAAAATATTATAATGTTAGTTTTGAGTTTTGGGTGATCTCGTCACAAAATCCATGGAACTTATTGACCTTTGTGCCAAGGAAAATCATGAGGATATAAATTTCTTATAGAGTGACATAGTTTGACCTTAACTCATTGGAATTCAAATAATTTGACAAAAAAATTAACTACTTCCTTTTCATTAATATCCAAACATATATTTTTTCAAATCCATGTACATCTTAGTTGCCTCAAGTGGGATAGGCTTGATACACCAAAATATGGATTTTTGACCTTAAACCTCCTTTTTCAGGTACATAAATTCAACATTGATAACAAAGGATGTTATCATTTCCTACATGATACTCTTTTGCGCTACTCCGTTGCTACAATTATAGCATTATTTGTTGGAATAAGATATCCTTGTCTTGCATATTTTTAATATTTTCTAGTAGATTGAACCTTAGTTACGTGATTGCAACTAATTTAAATAGCCCTATGGCTTAAGGCATCTACCAAATGATTTTGATTTTGTTTGACATATGAAATATCTCTCTCATAATTACTTTCAAATTCCAATCACCTTCTTTATCTAGCATTCAATTTAGGCTTTGTGAATAAATATTGGAGTCCTTTGTGATCAATATGGTCTCCCCACCAAATAGCGCTTCCACACCTTCAATACATGCATAATTGCAACAAACTCTAGGTCATGGGTAGGGTAGTTAAGTTCACGATCTTTCAATTTCTAAGAATCAAAAGAAATTACAAACCTATTTTACATTAAGAATCCTCCTACTCCATCCAAATAATCATTTGTTGAAACTACAAACTCCTTTTCTAGGATCAGATCTTGTCAAACTGGTGCAATGGTAAGATCTTCCTTCAATTGCTCAAAAGTAATATTATAATTTTCAATCCACTCAAATATTTTTACTTTCCATTAAAGAGAGATTATAGGATTAGCTACCTTGAGGAAATTTTCTATAAATTATCGGTAGTATTTAGTGAATCTCACAAAGTTTCATTCTTCTACTACATTCTTGGGAATAGGGAAATCTATAATTTCTTGAATTTTCTTAGGGTCCACAACAACTCCATAGGTTGATATTATAATAGGTTTAAGATAGTGTACCTTGGGTTTGAAGAAATATTATTTAGAGAATTTCTCACATGGCATATTCTCTCTCAAAATTTATAGCATAATTCTCAGTTGCTTCTCATGTTATAAATTATTGAAATAGAGTAAAATATCATTGATGAGTACCAACACAAACTTATCCAAGTAGTCATAAAATATATGATTCATAATCCTTATAAAGGTAGATGGATCATTTATTAGACCAAAGGGTACCACTAGGAACTCTTAATGGCCATAATGGGTTGAATTTTTTTTCTTGGGGATATCCTCCTCCTTGATCCTTAATTGATGATATCCCAACCTTAGATATATTTTAGAGAAGATAGTATCTCCCTTCATTTTTCCAAAGAAGCCATCAATTAAAGGAGGGGGTATTTATTTTATATGGATACTTTGTTCAAAATTTGATAGTCAATACATAGTCTTAGGGTCTTGTCGTTTTTCTTGATGAACAACACTGGATCTCCCCACAAGGAAACATTAAGTTGAATCAAACCCTTCTCAATTAGATCATGTAGGTGTATCTTAAGCTCCTAAAATTTAGTTGTATTCATTCTATAGAGATCCTTCAAAATAGGCATAGTCCTTGGAAGTAGGGCAATGGAAAAATAAAATTATTTCTTAGGAGGTGAGCCAACAAATCTTTGGGAAAAGCATCTTGAAATTCTTGACTTGAACTAGATGATAATATACTATTAGTTGGGTTTTCACTATCCTCCTTTACCTTCACTAGGTAGATTTTGTTTCCCCTTCCTTATTTCCCTCTAAGATTGCATTGTTGAGATTATTCTCACAACGTTTGGACTTTGGATTCCCTAGAGTATCACTAGTTTCCCTTGATCATCTAGGTGTTCAATCTTCTTGTTATAACAATCGAAATCAACATGGTATTTCCTAAACTAATCCATCCCTAGGATTAGATCATTAGACCCTAGTTTGGTGACCAATACGTTTACCTTGGTTTTATAAGGCCTAGGTAAATTTTAGCTTCTTTTAGTTTGAATTTAATCTATTGATTCTTACCAAAGACAAACTCTACATCCATCTTGAATCTTGACTTAGATTTTTAAGATCAATATTATATTTACTTGGGTAAACCCACAATAGTGGGTTACAATGTTTTGCATGAAGAAAAATTAAAAATTCCCATCAAAATAATTTAAATGGCTTACTCCTTCAAATGAAGGGGGTTTGATTGAACCCCCCCACCTTCTAATGAACCCCCAACCCCCAACCACCCCCACCTTCTAATGAACCTCCCCAACCCCCCCACCACCCCCACCTTGGAATGAACCCCCACTTGCACCATATAGGGGGGTTCGAATGAACCCCCCTTCTAATGAAGGGGGGTTCAAATGAACCCCCATTTTTTAAACTTTTCTCCTTTATTTGCAGAATTAATGTATTTTTTGACTTTCGAAGCTCAATTTGGAGATGCAAATGGAGTCAAATAGATGAACCAAGTTGGAGAACCATAGTCCTCAAAAAAAGCTTCCCAATAACTATAAATTTGATATATTTTTCTTTTATTTTTAAGTTTTACTGAACATAGTTTTTTCATTGAACATCAAGTTCGGTGAAAAGCCATTGTGGAAAAATAGTAAATTAGTGATTTTTTTTTGAAAAATATGTACACACTTGGTATTGATGTCCTCATTCAAACAAAAAAAGAAGAAATAATTTCAATGCACATATAAAAAAAGTTATGCGATTGAAAGTGCACCTTTGTCTAAATTGTAATTGGTTTGACTTCAAAACTTAATTAAAAGAAAAATATTCAACAAATCATTATGAAAAGAAATGGAAGCACTAGATATCAATGTTACCAACCTAAATTCAAAAGAATCAAAATTTTATCCTCTGTAGAAAAAGTGTTATGTGATTGAACGTACATATCACTTTTAAAAAATGTTGTTTACTATTAAAAGCTAGTTATCAAAGGAGATGAAAAAAAAATACAATTTTTCTTTTTTTTAAAGAAAAATACATTTAAAATCTACAAAAAAAATCTCACAAATCACTAGTTTGGATCATCTTCAAATTCCTAACAGTTTGCCTACTATAGGTGTCAGAAAGTGAAGATTTTGCTCAAAATGTTGCTTTCAATGTCAAGTTTGGCCAAAAAGTGTAACCCATTATTGTGGGATGACCCATTATAGCATGTGGCGCCTTAAAGGATTTTTTTTAGTATTTCCTTTTGAATAATTTGATTACTCAACGTCCCTCACCTCCTTGAGAATACAATGATGTTAAATACAAGCATCATATGCATCTATATAGAAGGTTTGCTATTGTTGAACAATTACAATAAAATAACATTGCCACCTATGTGTCCATTGAATTCTTTAATTTTGTTAATTACAATGCACAAGAATCTAGATTCCAATCCATTAGAAAGACACCAAACATTAACACCTATCATCCCAAAATGCATATATTCCCTCCTTGTTTCTTATAACAACTTAATTGCCTTAATTGAAAAATAATCAAAGATCTAGTGAATGTCTAAATAAAAACGTATTAGCTTTAGATTTAAATGTTGAAAGGTATGAGATAGAAGCTTATTGATAATATAAAAAAGTATCAATGACTAGCATATATATATATTTAATAATCTATATAAAGTACATTGAAAGATATCCTTTTCAAGGCATTTAATTTTTTTTCAATTAGTTATGTTATATTAATTTTGTGGGAAAAAATTAAATACCTCCAAAAATATATCTCAATAAATAGATCTATGAATTTTTTCTTAGCCATTTTGGAATATTTAAAGAAGAAAGACTATTTGGGATGGTCTGTCAATAGGAGAATGATTAGACATATTATATCATTCCTTCTTTACCGCTTTTTGAATGGAAGAAAAATTTGCTTGCTTTGAATGATATTAATTTGTGAATAAATAGTTCTATCTATTCATTTATGCTTGTGGGTGCGAGGGTTGTGATTGAGTGTTGGCTATTTTGATATCAAGTAGTCCATAAAGAGATACCATTCGATCTGATACTTTCTATGAATGGCACTTTCTTCTCTAACTTATACAAAGAAACTAACCATGAATGTAAGTGACCAAATTGTATTAAGCCATTATACTAATGTGAATTCTAACACTACGTATCTCACAAAATACCCTAAAATACATAAAAATAATAATTCCCAAGTGAATTCAATTTGAAGATTGCATTAGTGCAAGTCTTATAAGAATGCACCTATAATTAGAAAAGAAATAACTCTTTAGAGATAGCTGGAAATAATGGATTTCTCATAGACTTATACTTTTTTTAATAACATGGCTAGTTATAAGAAAATTATTTAAGAATTTAAGTTATGATCATGTATGCATTTTAGATGTTATTAATCACTACTCTATTCAAAAGATAAATGTGAGCTTTGCTTGGAAAAAATTGGTGACACCACATGTTGATTGTAATTCAAAAAGAAGTGGGCATGTAGACAAGGCATAACTCACTTCCAACACTATCTGTACCTACATTTGAAATTTAAAAATGTGACCATTTTTAAAAGGAATTTCTATTTGATGAAATAGAATGGTACACATAACTAAAAGATTGAACATATATCTTTAAAAGATTGAATTTATATGTGAATAAAGGATTCCTCACCTAACCAACTATATTAACTTAACAATGAGTAAAAAGTACAATCCATTTTTTCCACACTTTACATAAATCAAATCCTCAAATTATATCAAACAACAAAATGGATTGTGGAAACTTGATATCCTTAAACATTTTACATAATTAATGGTTACAATTTTAAGAGTTTTTATGTACATAAATGGTTGACATCCTATATGGCTGTGACTGTAGGGTTAGTCTCTTTGTGGAATTATATTTTTGGATGAAATGATAGAAAACTAACTTATCTATATTAAATAATCTATATAAATAATGTTGAGAGATATCCTTCTCAAATAAATTGTTGAGAGATGGATTTCTCTTGGCATTATATATAAATAATTTAAGAGAGATAAGCTAGTATACTTGTACAATATACTTGTATTATATAAGACATGAATTGAATTTTCATTGATATTATTATTATTTTATAAAATCTTATATTAAAATTATAATTGTTAATTTTATTTATTTTTATTGTATGATACAAATGTAGTATTATTACTGTAATATGATTAATATATATAATATTATTTAATAATTTAAAAATGTTTTTATTTATTATTACTATTATTAAAGTAATCTAATTATTTAATTATTTATTTAGTAAAATAAATGAATTAGATAATTACTATTTATTGTACATCTATTATTAGAATATAAAATTATGAATTATTGTAATAATACAAAAAATATAATGTTAATGAATAATTAAACAAACAAAATTTTATATTTATATTATATTAAATTTAATCTATTTGTTATAATACTTTATTTTATATTATATATAAAGAGATCAAAAACATAAGCCCCAAGGCATCACCAGGGAACGGAAAGTACGGCTCAAGAGAGGCAAGGCCTCACATCAAGAGCACACAGAGAACAGTAGTACAAAAAATATATATACAACCTATGCACAACACGAAGAGAAGCTGATGCAAAACATAGCAACCACTAGCATAAAGTTACATCGATGCTATCAACCCAACCCACCCAACCCAAGGCACCTTCCATCCAGGCAATGTGCTTGGTCTCCTGAATCTGAGCCAACATCAGGACCTGTTCCTTGTTAACTTTCCTGTTGTTCTTCACTTCTTGGGTCAGGGTCTTGCATGTTTTCTCAAAGAGCTGCAGATTGTCCATAGTCTGCCTCCAAGCATAACCTCCTTGCATCTCGTATATGAAGAACGTGGCGGAGCCATTTTTGAGGAACCTTTTGAGCTTCTCTTTTTCAATCAACATAGTAGTGCGGACCTGCAAAATTTTTTTTGGTGATACGTTATTTAGACTCAAATAATAACAAATATATATCATTCTGTTCAGCTTTTAATTATGTGAAAATATTGCTTATAATTTGCAGAGAGAAGGGATTTCCAACAGAAACTTTAAAAACTGAGTAGAAGGAATCAAATAGGTATTATCAGTGAAAAGGAAAAATAATTTTAATCAGAGAGAAAAACAAATTTGTACGCAGCAGTAGCAGTGAATCCTGTCACCATGACATTGAAAGCGACAAGGAGCAGTGCTTGAAAAATCTACGCATAGCTGTTTCAAAATAAATTTTGTTTTGGGCACTGATGTTAGGAAAAAGGTGTTCAATTTTTTTTTTAACATTATATTTGATAATTATCTTTAAAACTTGAAGTTTATATTTTTGACTCTGTGAATTACAACTTGGAAGTTTCTATTTTCGAAGAGTCAAGTGGAAAGTTTTTATTACAGGTGGAGTTGTGTATGAAGGCAATTTTTATTTCATGTTGAGTTTGCATGGAATGCAAGCACTTTGGAGGTGCAGTTATATTTTGGCGTTATGCACGTTTAGTGGTTTTGGTATTTTCCATATTGCATCTTCAGTCTTGAGTGTTGGATTTTAAAAATGTGTAATTAATGCATTGTAAGCTCCTATATATAGAGCACTTGTATTTTGGAGTTGTATGTTACTGTTGTACCATTGTACCATTATATTGCCGGAATTACTCTAAAATTGAGAAGAAGTGTGGATACTCTTGCAAGAGCATAGCTCTACAATTATATTGTAACTTGTTTATTGTTGCTGAATAATATAATTGAGCAATGTTTTGGAGTGTGGGGTTTTTCTCTTGAAAGGGTTTTCCACATAAATTTTGTGTTATGTTTTTACTGTTTATCTGTTTATGATATGCACGTACATTTAAATCTTTAATCGTTAAGGTGTTTAAGAAAGTTTTGCAACTCTCTCTTGCTTAGATTAGTGTAGGAAGCATCTTCCACACACTTGACTTCCTTTCAATTGACAAATACAAATGGCTTCCACAAAGATTGCAGGTGGTTTCAATATATATTTTTAGTTGCTACTTTTATTCAAGGAAAATCCAAGCAATTTATAAAATCAAGGTGCTAGATCATTATTTTTATCTAAATACACTAATTTAAATAAGATATTCATTATCTATTATGATTCAACTTGTCCCTTATCTTAGGGTTAGATCATCAATGCAAGCATGAATTCGACCTATCTAAAAGTAAAATTTAAAAATTCAAATTTTTTATCTTCCTCACAATGCCAATTAATCACGTATTTGTGTGATTTAACACACATCAATATTTAAAGACATTCATTTGTAATTATTCTAATAATCTCTTATCTCATCATTAGATATTCATTTGTAATTATTCTGATAATCTCTTATCTCATCATCAGATATTAATTATTAAAAGGCGACATTTTAGAAGAGAAAATCAATAGTGATAAAATTAAATTTGGTGTTTAAAAGAAGCAAATAATCTACATTTTAGGGCTTGTTTGTTGTCTTCAATCTTGTCTACTAACAATTCTAGGGCTTATTTGTTGTCTACTTGTATATGAAATAACCCTTCTTGATTACTACAATTTTTTTTACACAAATTGCTACCTTAACAAGATGATTGGAGTTTTTAACAACATTCTCAAAAGGAATAACCCTACAACTGGAATAGGCTTGATACCAATGTAATTTAGAAGTTAAGGAAACCAATAAAATTAAGTATTTTTGGAATGTGTCTAGTTTGATGATATGAACTATACATTTCATATCATATTCATCACATAATTTTGTAGATACATGGTATTATGCTTGATACTCATTCTCAACTACCTTTAGTTATCGACAAGTAAATGCCAATAATAAAAGAATTCATACTTTTGGTTGTTTTAATTGCAAACATACCAACTCCTAAACTTATTCTTTATTGACAATCCAAAATAGGGCATCATATGATCCTACCTATGTGGATAATAGTACCTATCCACCCCCATCCAAGTGGATTTTGTGGTCTACAGAGAGAGGTTATCATTGCTAATCAATTAGTGCACAAGGTAGGACCTATTAACCATCAACATAGTACGGTTTTTCCCTTCCTACTACTATGTGTATACACATAAAAATGGTCATGTCTATAATCCTGACAATTAATTAAATATTTATTATTTAATTAAATCTAAAAATCCTCTACATATGATTAAATTTAATTAATTTAATTATATTGTTCATTCATCTTATTCTTTCTTCATGATTAAATAAATTTATTTTATTTAATTATTTTCATACGTCCACTTAATTAATTAAATAAATACATTTTATTTATTTAAATTAATTATCATTGTTTGAATTTAAATTAAATCTTTTGATTTAATTACTTTTAAATATTTCTCTTTCTTCTATTTTAATTCTTCTTCTAATTAATTAAATATTTCATTTAATTAATTTCATAAAAGTGGTTTAATTAAATAAACCTTATTTAATTAAATATCTTTTGCTTTCTTTCTAAATCACAATTAGATATTTTATTTAATTGTAAAATCTTCTGAAATCTTCTCATATCATAATTAAATATTTTATTTAATTATGAGATCTTCTGCTTTCTTCAAAAAAATCCTGATTAAAGCTTTCTTCTTATCACAAGACTTTCTTGCTTTTAAAAGCTTAATTAAATATTTTATTTAATTAAGAAAAAGTGAATATCCTCCACTAAAATAAATAATTGAATTTTTAATTCATTATTTATCAGCTTTAAATCTTTCTTTTATTCTTTTAAAGAAAGATGATTTCTTATCTTCTTATCTTTTTCCTCTTTCATAAAAATAGAAAAATCTTGTTCTCAAGTTTTCTTCTATTTTCTCTTTAGTTTCATCCTTCTTCAACCATTCGATCTGTCAGGAATTATCACAACTGTCAATCAAGACAACCAATTAGAATCATTTGAAAAACTCTATAAATACCTGTGTGAATCCAAGCATTGGTAATAGGCAATTAATTAGAGTTCATGCATTTAATTCATTTAGTATTCTCATATCATAGCATCATGTTTATTTCAAGCATATTAGTTCAATTCAATATCATAGCTTAATCTTGCATCATGCATCACATTTAAAATCTTGTTCTTTAGGAAGACAGTTTGTTGAGCCTAGCCTACAAATCTGAGAGCAAAAGCTGGAATCGACAAAAACACTGAAGATAGAGGACAATAGGACGAAAATTGAAGCAGAATACTGAGTTTGCATTTATTTACTTTTTATGTTCTATTTTGATACAATGTCTTATTGGTGTGCTTGAATAGTATTTATTTTAATTCATTTATGCATATTATTTTCGATCACACACTATGTATCATAACCACATCAAGAAGGAAGATGTAAGGTTACACATATGACTCAACTTGACCTTTTAATTAGCTAATCATCCTTTGTGATTCTTGTTAGTGTGAAAAGTGTCTTTATGCATCTAGTTATCATTTATCTAGTTCCTACACCTAATAGTCCTATTCACACTAGTTTAAGTTCACTTAGTGGTTTAGTTTTCTCACCTAATAGACACTTGACACATGCCTTCACACTTATCCCAAGTGTTTTGCATGTGTCACATCACTTGGAGGGTTAGTCAATCTTTTTGTTTCACCTTCCTAGCTCCTCCTTGTCCTATATAAACAATGAGTGGTCATTATATTTTACACATTTTATGATAGTTATTTGGATTTTGCATTGTGCTTGATTCATTTCATGATAGTTTGAATATTGCATTCATTATTTACTTCTCCAATAATTATTTTCTTCCATCAATCTATATCACTGCTAAATGGTGGAAAACATCCCTTGTCTACACACCACTAGCTCTAAGGCCTACATGTTATTGGTGAAATCCATCCAAGCCTTGTGAGTAGCTCTTGGAATCGATCACCTGCATGCCTAGGTGATAATCAACAACTATAGGATATGACCAAAGCATCCTATATTTAGATCACACTCTATAGGTCTTATCAAGTTAGAGCATTAACAATATTATATGTAGATAAGTCATAGGATTTACCGTCTCGATGATAGCCTCATAAGGAGAGGAATAACTACATATTAGGGGGTTTACAACCCTCCACCCTTGTAGAGTACTTACTCCAACCATTTGTATTGGGTGATTGATGCTAGGAGCTACTACTATATCATTTGGATTTTCCAGCTTCACCCATAAAATAGAGATGAAGAGTGCACATAAAGATATCTTAGTTGTAATACTATAGCAGTTTAGCAAGTTATTACCAATGTTGTGTAGGTAATAAATACTAGGAGCTAACCATTGTATCAAGGGGTTTAGTCCACTATCACAAGTGGCATGGAGGTAGCTGATGCCATAGGCTACCCATTCTGTGAAAGCGTTAGTTGATAATATCACCAAGGCCATGTGGTGTTATATGTTCGGTACTACTCCCTTCTTGGGTGGAAAAATTTATCACTAGTGGCTTAGGAGTGATAGACATTGGAATCCACCATCTTGGAAAGGTTCATCACTTGTGAACATATTACTTTTAGTCTACATGACCATTTCAAGATTGGGGATGGACCCCAATGTAGTATAAGATACAACTTATTCCTCTTCATACACACCTCCTTGAAGAACCCATATTTACTCCTTTCCCATTGTCTTTGACCTAGACATCGCACTTAGATTGCTCTTTGAATAATTCGTTAAGCTCACTTGGTTGGGGTGGACATGGTAGCTATCCATGTAGTTGGGTTTATTGCACCCTTGGGTTAGGCAACAAGAACCCAAGCATCCAGTTGATATACATGACAACTTAAGATCTTTCACATCTCCAAGGACTCTTAAGTTATGAGCATTGTGTTTTGATAGAACTTACTTATTCATTGTTGAATGAATTGGACAATGTCATATTTATAAATGTAGTTAGATAAAATGATTTATGTGTTTACTATTAATAGTTCAAGCAATGTTTTTCTCCTATGGTTGTTTTTTATGAATTTATATTCTCCTCTTTCCCCAACTTAGGATAATCGAACTTCTGCCATTTGTTGGTTATTCTTGTTTCCATAGCTAAAATGGACATACTTAAACATTGTCAAATAATTATTGCAATCACTTCTCTACACTTCATTTAATGGTAGACAATGTTTCAAATTGGGAGAGCATAAAGAATCATAGAAAAATGGTTCTCTTTTTGGTTCAATACAAGCCTTCTCTATGATTTGCATCATAAATTCTTCCCATGTGTTGAGGTGAAAATCATAGATAATCTCAATTGTAGAATACTTTGATGATTGGTAGGTAGCTAGGCTTTTGTGTTACTCATAAAAGGTGATGGGCTGATGACTTTGGAAGATGGATTTCTTAAATATTTAAAAAATCAAAACATAAAGTGAGTGCTTTGTTGTGTAGGGTCATTGACAATTCCAATGCCAAACACTTCTTCCCTTGGATGTGCTTATTCATGTTGTCCATTAATGATGTCAAGAAAATTGATTGGGGAACCATCATTAGTGAAAGCTTCCACACCCAATCGATTGAAGTATGGAAGAGAAATAATTTATATATGACCTCCTACCTAGTCTATTTGCAAGTTAAAAGAGAAAATTTTCCAAGATTGACAAAGGTAAGAAGGATAGCACTAGGTGAAACTTTGATCTATGATCATTACTCTTAGCTAGAAGTGAAAGATATGTAAAAAATACAACAAAGATTAATGATGTGTTTGTATTATCCATCATTAGATGCTTGGAGAATGACTATCCAAAAAGTTGCCCTTGGAGGAAATAAAACTCTAATAGACTAGGGAAGTTGGTCTATCCAATTCAAAACCTTCTCTTATATCAAAATTGGGGGATTACACAAGGTCCATTGAAGCTGCCCAAGTAGCCTAGTGACAAGTTGATATTATTGTAGATTTGTAGGTAGGTTGTTGAGGTACAAAGAATGATAGTAAGGAAGCACCACCATCCTATTTGCCTTGGGTGGGATGAAATAAAGTTCAAAACATTCATCATGCCAAAGTTGTAGAGCAAGAAATGACATTACTTCCTATGGAATTATAGATGATTAGGAGCAAATTTGATCCTACAAGAAAGATAGGCCCCATGATTGGGAGTTTATATAGGCATGAGGTTGAGCTAGAGGTTGATTGGGCATATTACTTAGATAAGCATGAGGTGAGAAAAAGGATTGCTGTAGGATGACTATCCGTCAAATCAAAAACTTCAATCTTAAAAGGGTTCCAAAAGGCACCAATGAAGATGGGAAGGTATGAAAGCCTTCACACACTTCAAATAAGGCTTTCAACCAGCCAATTGATAAGGACAATTGGTATATTGATGATGATATCTCCATTGAAACTAGAACATAGGAGGTAATACATAGAACAAGAGTGTGGCTCAAGAACTCTTTCCCATACATGATATCACTCCCATGAAAAAGAAAAGGTCTACTAAGAGAGGAGAGACATTAAAGGAGTAGGTGAACAAGGGGAATCTTCAAAGGTCAAATCCCTTAAGAAGAAAGAAGGAAGAGAGGAAGGAATGAAACAAAGGGTATGCACTAAGAAAAATTCCAAAAAGAGAGAAGATAAACAAGAAGGATAGGAGAAAGAGTAAAAGCTGAAGATCTAAGAACTCCTAATAAGGAAAAGACCCAAAACCAGGCATTCCAGAGATGCAAAGCAGAAAATAACCTCAATTGTTGCAATAGTCCGCCCAACTACACAAACATCATCTCCACCTACTACTCCAAGTGTGCCATTGCCACCTATGTAGCCAAAAGTCTCAACTCTTCATTCACAACAAGAGAAACAAGACAAGGTGGCGGATCAATATCAGTCTATAGTGGGATAGTCTATGGGAGGGGAATAGTAGGAAGAACCAATCAAGTGTAATTAGGCTTCTATTGCGATGGAGGAAAGGAAAGAAAAAGAGAACGAAGAGAAGAGGGTAGAAGTAATAGAATTTGGTACAGAAGAAATAAAACACTCTCTCTAATTGATTATTCATTAACAGATTACAAATATATAGTTATAGACACTCAACAAATTTCTTATAATCATCCTAATTATGATGACAGTTAACTGAAGCTGTTCAACAGCATATTGAACATCTAATGACAACAAACTGAAACTGTTGCCAGTGAACTAAAATTGATTTACAGTTAACTGAATATTAATGACACGTAATTACATGCCAGTAATCTTGCAATCCTTTATTGACACATCTACACATGTTGGAGCATATATTCCAACAAAGAAGAACTAATTTATTGGGAGATATCTTGAGGGTGGAAGAGTCTACCTTTTCACAAAGAAATCCTACCCAAATAAAGACTTCTCCACCATCCTCATCTTACTCTTAATATTAATCATTCAATTTTAAGAGTTTTTATTTGTGACAGTTAAACTTTTTTTTTAACTGCCCTAGAAATAAGATTGTAGACCTTTAATTGTGAATTACAAATATATATCGTTCTGTTCAATTCTGACTTGACAGTGGTATCAGCACAGGTAATCATGTGAAAATATGCTTGTGATTTGCAGAGAGTAGAGATATTCAACACAGACTTTAAAAAACTGAGTGTGTAGAAGAAATCACACGTGTTAGCAGTAAAGGAAAAATCATTTATATCAGAGAGGAAAATAAAATTGTATGCAGCAGTAGCAGTGAATCCTGTCACCATGACATTGAAAGCGACAAAGGAGCAGTGCTTTAAAAATCTACTCATAGAAACTTTAAAAAAATCCTGTTTTCAGACATTGGCAAATACAAAGGGCTTCCACAAAGATTCCAGGCAGTTTCAAAATATATATCTCTCAAATATATTTTTGCTTTCTACTTTTATTCAAGGAGAATCCAAGCAATTTTTATTCAAGGTGCCAGATCATATACAATGCTGGAGCCGGTAGCTTGCAATGTTTTATTTATTTTTTGATTGCTGCAATTCCAGGGTTTGTTTTTTGTCTACTTTCTTGTCTGTTTTTAAGGGGTTGATTGAGGTGATTAAATAATCATTGCACACAGAACAAAAGTTAGGAAGCATCATGGTTCAAGTTTGTTGATTGAAGTCTACTAAAGTGGGCTCCATTATTCATTATTTATAACAATTATTTGTGTTTGTGAATATAAAATTCTTTAACTTTTATCTTAAATTTGACAACAATGTATATATTGAAGTAATAATATTTAATAGTAAACATAATATTTGTAATATCATTTAATAATAAAATAATTTGAATGATATCTCTAAAAATCTTGTAAAAAAATTATTTGAGATAAATATGCTAATTACAAACATTAAACAAATTTTAAATATAAATTATTAATGATTATAACTCAATGATAAATTGTAATTTCAGTCATAATCGAAAAAATTCACAAAAGTTGTTGTGACCTCAATAAATGATAATACTATTTGCACCACACTCTTTACAAACATTTCTTATTCATATTTCATATTCATTCTTGGCTGTATTCACTTTTGTTGTCAATTCTATTGAACATCATTCGACTAGTAACCATTTATGTATACATTGCCTTAAAAAATACCATATCTATAAAAAAACCACTATTTTCGATTGATTCTTTTTAATATTATCCAATCTCAAAATAACCATTCTTACCTCCTTAAATGCTAAGAATGTAATATGAAGAAAAGTGGGAGATTCATGATTTTTAGTTATGAGCTTCATATGGCTTATCATATATAGATGATCTTTCCAAGTTAAAGTGTTACCCTTTCAATCATTTATCTCTACATTTATCTAACAATCTTATAAAATACAAGAAAAACCAACACAAACTGACATAAATGGTATTTTTCATTCTAGGCAAACTTGAATATTAAATGTACAATAGAAAATACTCAAAACAAATTACCAATATTGATAACAGAAGTTGCAACACTGGAAAAACATACCACTGAAAACTTGCCTCAACCAGACTTGTGTTTTCTTTGGGTACTATTTTAAGAACACCTCAATAGTTCAATCTCATGGAAAATCTAAAAATATCCTATATACTCATATCTAACTACAGTTTAGTGAAGAAAAACTAGAGAAGAAAACCAAATACAACAATATCTCATGTGTTATAAACCTTGAATATGGAAGCATCCATGTTTTTCTAAGTTATGTAAGTCTACCAGAAGTGCTGCTTCTCAAGCATGGCCATGTCCTTCCTTTTAATGTCGTCCATTTCCACATATGAGGAAGGAGCAATGCCAACAGAAGCTGTGAATGGGTTTTCAATAGAGGAAGACAAAGAAGGCATAACTATAGAGATGTCTAAGGTGAGCACCTAAGAATGAGAATTTACACTGTCCTCCTGCCTCGCCTTGGGAGAATCAAATTTCCCCCATTTCCTGGTTATTCTTGTCTCCAGAGCTATAATGGGCACATCAAACATTATCAAATCTCTATTGCAATAATTTCTTTGCACTTCTTTTAATGGCAGATGGTGTTTCAGACGGGGAGAGCATAAGGAATCATAGCCATAGGATTCCCTTTTTGGTTCAACTTAAGGCTTCTCTTTGATTTGCGTCACGAATTCTTCTGGTGTTGAGGTGTACATCATAGATAATCTCCACAATGGGATACTTTGACGATCAGTAGCTGCCTAGGCTCTTGCACAACTCATTAAAAAGTGGTGAGCTGATGGGTTTAGAAGGTGGATTTCTTCTAGTTTTCCAAAGCTGAAATGCAGAGCGAAGACTTTGTTGTCCGAGGTTGTTGCAATTCTACTGCCAAACAATTCTTCCCTTGGATGTGCTTCTTCATGTTATCCAGAAAATTGATTTCTGGACCATCATTAATAAGGAAATCTACGGTCAATTGATTGCAGTACAAGAGAGCAGCAAGTTTTATATGATCTCCTATCTAGTCTATTTTCTAGTTAGATAAAGCAAAATTTTCAAAGATTGACAAAGGTGGGTAGGATGGCCATTGGGTAAAATTTTGACCTCTGATCATTATCCTTAGTTAGAGGTGAAATAAAGTTGGAAATACTACATTAGGGTTAATGATGCACTAGTATTCTCCATTTTGGCCTTATAGGCAACCAAAAAAATAAAATCTAATAGATTAGGGGAGTTAGTTTATCCAATTCAAAACCTTTTTTACATTAGAATTAGAGGATTACACAAGACCTCACACAAGCTACCCAAGTACTATGGTGACAAGTTGATACTATTAGAGATTTGTATGTAGGTTGTTGAGGGACAAAGAACAATAGTAGGGAAGCACAAGACATGTTTTCACTTCCTTATGTTTGTGGAACCCTACTCATGCTCAAACATTCATTGTGCCAAGGTAGTAGAGCAAGAAATGATATTATTCTTTATGGACCTATGATTGGTAGTTTTTATAGGCATGAGGTTAAGCTAGAGGTCTATTGGTAGGTTGCTTAGATGAGCATGAGGTCGAAATAAGGGATTATTGTATGATGACCATCCCTCATATCAAAAAATTTAATCTTTAAAGGGTTTTGAAGGCATCAATGAAGATGGACAGTATTGGACTCTTCATACAATGTGAATAAGGTTTTCAACTAGCAAATTGATAATGTCAATTAGTCTATTAATGCGGACATCTCCATTGAAGATATGACATATGATGTAATAAATGGAGCAAGGTGTGGCTCAAGAACCCCTTCCCCATTCGTGATATAACTCCTATGGAAAAGAAAAGGTCTACTAAGATGTACACCTATGTAGAAAAGCTCAATGCCCAAGTTGGAGAATTGTTTGTGTATGTAGAATACCTTGTGGTCCCACTAGACTCAAATGCACCTACACCCACAATCCTTGTAGTATTAGAGACAAGTTTGTAGACAAAAGGGAATATGGGAGGTGTGGTTTATGCCACTAGAGCTTGAAGATATAACTTTTTTTGTAAAGGAGAATAAATATATATGCTACCATAAGGTCAATGATGAGACAATGCATTGATAGAGTTTGAAGACCATTGATGAAGAGTTGATTTTCCTTGATAGAAATATACCCCTATTGAGGATGATGGCCTAGATTCTATTTCCAACATTGGTCAAGAAGAAGATCATCCTAGATAGAAATCTTAATATTCACTTGGAGTGTGGTTGAAAGTGACCAAACCAAGAATAAAGATCTTGCAAGAATGCAATAATTTTTTTGAGTAGGAAGAAAATAGAAAAATCAATAATGGAGGAGATCCAAAATTTTGTTGAAGTCATCACTTACACATTTTGGGAGAATGCTAATAAGGTTTGTACCCCAAGAATTATAATGAAAGAACTTTTAGATTTATTGAAGAAGAATCTAGCAAAGAAGATAACTGATTATCTAATGAGATCAAAGGAAATCTAAGAAGAACATGTCTAAATAATTCTCAATGGAGATGAAGAAGGCTTCAAAGTAGATAGAAAATGTCTCTTCTTTAGGAAGGCTCATTTTCAGTACTCTCCCATATTGAATGTTGTGAAGGAGGCTCTTGATAATTTACAAGCATATCTACAAGAGAGCAAGGAATAACCGATATATAGAGTAGTAGTAGGCCAAAAAGAGATTGGATTTAGGGGTGCAATATGGGCTTCTTATGAACTCATATTTGTCTAGATTCTTTAATCAAAAAATTTATTGTTTAAGTTTTGGGATTTGTAATAAATTTTCATATTTCAATATGAAATGTATGCTCATTGTAATATGATTTCTAAACATGCTCAAAAATCAAATAAGACTTAGGATAAGTTCCATTTTGATTATTGGATATTTGAATCCTAGCCATTGCATGTGATTGGGTAATATGAATCTGAGTTCCTAAAGTAGGTTTTAATAGTGGACTAAAAATTATATTTGTGAAGGGATGGAAACTTGATAGAGGTAATTGGAAAGCAAGATAGAGTAGCAAGTTAGTTAATTTTGCATTTGATGGTAGTCGAAAGTTCTCAAAAGTGGGTAACACTATAATGATTCAATTTTGAAATTTAATTGATAAGGATGGAATCCAAGGCATGTTCAATGACAAATATTTTGTATTGATGGGCGATGAGAGTTAATGTGTAAAATTTTCATGTGAAATATAATTATTTTATATTTTTCTTCTATTTTTGAAAGCCTTTATATATTTGCACTACTTTATGTAAATGATTGTGCAAAATTTTGATCAAGAAAAGTTAGTTTATATTGATTCCATTATCTTAGAAGAATTTAAAGTTGGTTTCAATTTCAAAACATATCCATTTTTTCTTTTCCATAAACCCTAACTCTTTTTCCTTTTCTTTTAAAACTGAAATTAAATAGACTAAACTAAAAAAAAATGACAAATATGATATCAAACATTTAGATATAAGATTTGTATATAATTATGCTGCTAAAAAATTATCATAACATAAATGGGTAGTTGCCATATTGATGGGTTTGCTTAAAGTTCATTGTATTTGAAGTGCTAACTATTTTAAGGTAAGCTTATCAATCATTTTTACAAGGATAATATCTAGGAATTGAGTGATAAAACTTGTTGGATCTAAAATTAGAAGTTTAGATATAGCTACTTATGTTTAAATCAAATCAAAATATCCATTATTTGGATAGCTAACCACTCATCCGATGCATTTTATTGCAATTTAATTATGTATCAAGACTCTCATACCATTCTTCCATAACAATACAAAACAAAGGAGAAGCACTAATAGAATCCACAAAATCAATGATGTTAATGGGAAAACCTTAGATGATCAATCTGAGATCCAAAAAGAGATAATTCAATTTTATTCAAATCTTTTTAACAATCATGAAGGCTCACATCTTGCAGCTCAACAAGAGTTGCTAGAAGTTATCCCTAGGCTGATTTCAGAGGAAGATAATCAGATGTTAATGGAAAAATTTACGGAGGAAGAGATACTAAAAGCACTAAATCAGCTTCATCCAGACAAGGCCCCAGGCCCAGATGGATTCCCAGCAGGTTTTTTCCAGAAGTGCTGGCCAATTTTGGGCTCGGAAATGACTGAAGCATTAGAAACAGCAAGATCATCAGGAAGATTTTTGAGAGAAATCAACAACACTTTCATTGTTTTAATTCCTAAGAAAGATAAAGCACTATATCTAGATGAATTTAGACCAATATCACTTTGCAACACAATATATAAGGTACTGACAAAGACTCTTGCAAACAGATTGAAAATGACATT
This sequence comes from Sequoia sempervirens, assembly GCA_007258455.2. NCBI lineage: Eukaryota > Viridiplantae > Streptophyta > Pinopsida > Cupressales > Cupressaceae > Sequoia > Sequoia sempervirens. Next base: position 67,138,622 of record VDFB02075321.1, read on the forward strand.
GCCAAAAATTATAGGAGAAGAACAGACAGGCTTTGTTCCGGAAGATCCATCTTTGATGGAGTGATAATTGCTCAAGAAGCAATTCATTCTATTCAAAAAAATAAGCAGCCAAGTATGATCATAAAACTAGACATCAAAAAGGCATATGATAAAGTAGACTGGAGATTTTTATCCAAATGCATGGAAGGGTTTGGGTTTTGCAAATCATGGATAAACTTGTTATTTTACTACATTTCTACCCCAAAATTCTCTATCCTGATCAATGGGAATCCATGTGGTTTTTTTGAAAGTTCAAAAGGTATCAGACAAGGAGACCCACTCTCTCCCTTCCTTTTCATCATCATGGCTGAAGCTCTTGGTAGGAAGTTATGCAGCCTTCAAAGATCTAGTTCTATTAGAGGTGTGGAGGTGACATCTTTGGTTCAGCCAATCACACATCAACAGTTTGCAGATGATACAATTCTCTTTGGGAAAGGTTGTAGAGGAGAGGCCTTACAGATGAAAAGGCTGCTATCAATATATGCTAAGGCCTCAGGACAAGTAGTCAATAAAGAGAAGTCACAGATTTTATTTTTTCATGTCAAAACAAGAGTCCAAAATCAAATACTAAGTTTATTAGGATTTAAGGAAGGTAGACTTCCATGCACTTACTTAGGGATTCCAGTTGATAAATCCTTGAGATCTTCCTCAGCCTGGAAACCAATCGGGGAAAAGATTGATAGGAGAATGGAGTCATGGAAATCAAAGTGGTTATCATGGGCAGGGCGAATTATAATGTTGAAAGCAACTCTATCAGCCATTCCCATTTATCTAATGTCTTGCATTTCAATGCCAAGTGGAGTGTACATGGCCCTAATGAAGAAGTTGAGAAAATTCTTTTGGCAAGGCACAGACACAAAAAAGAAGTTTGCTCTGATTGCATGGGATAAGGTCTGCAACCCAATTGAGCTTGGAGGCATGGGTATCAAAAATCAGTTATGGCAGAATAAGGCTCTTGGGGCTAAGCTATTCTGGAAAATACACAAGGAACCACACCTCAAATGGGTCAGGATCATTAGAAGCAAATACCTCACTAACTTAAATAGTGAAGAGGCATTAAGAGTCACAAATTTTCCTAGGGGATCCCGTATTTGGAACTTTATTGCTAAATCTAGTGATATTATTCTTAATCATATATCATGGGGTGATCCCATAATAGTGGTTTACAATTTTTGGCCAAACTGACATTGGAATTTTTTTTAACTAAATCTTCACATTTGGACACCTATAGTGGCTAAACGTGAGGAATTTGAAGATGATGCAAACTAGAGTCTCATCATTATTTTGTCCAGATTCTAAAAAATATTTTTTCAAAATTTTTGGAATCAAATTGCACTTCTTTTTCCATCTCCCACAAAACCGGGTTTTTTCAAAAATAGCATTTTTAAAAAGTGACGCACAATCGTGATAACGCATAACCTTTTTTTCCATGAAGGATAAAATTCTAATTATTTCAATTTCGATTTGTAACTTCGATATCTAGTGCTTGCACTTGGTTAGATTTTTTTATTGAATATTTTTTCTTTAATCAAGTTTCAAAGTCAAACCAATGACAATTCAGACATAGCGACCGTGATAACGCGTAACTTTTTTGTATATATCAAAATTCAATTTTTTTTTTGTTGGATCAAAGACTTCAATATCTGGTGCACTCATATTTTCAATTTTTGTTTTGATAATCTGCTATTTTTCCACATGTGCAATAGAGACCTTTAATTTTGACAAAAACCTATGTTTAATAAAACTAAAAACAAATACATAAAAACCAAAACATATTAAAATTATATTCATTGGATAGCTCGCTTTCGAGGAATACGATTCAATTGGGTTTGTGAAGATTCCCCCATTTTCATCCTCAACCCGGAGCATCAAAGCATAAAAAATTAGGTTTTTTGTGTGAACAAAGTTAAAAATTAGGGAAAAGGGGGGTTCGCTAGAACGGGGGTTCTAGAACCAGGGTTCATTCAACCCCTCAATATTCATTTTCCCTTTTTTTTTTTTAGAAATGTGGGCCCCGGATTGATGGGTTCACAAACCCTAGTTCGGTCAAACCCCTTTATGGTTTGTGAAACTTGTAGGTTCATTCGAACCCCTAAAACCAATTTTTTTTCCATGGGGCCTTTTTTCTCAGTTTTCCTTCCTCCATCAAATTTTAAACCACTATTGTGGCTTCACCCCATGGAATGTAAAGGATGGGAAGAAAGCACTATTTTGGAATGACTCATGGGGAGGTTACCCTATTATTAGTAATTTGATGGACACAGACAGAATTAGCCAAATTTGTTCAGAAAAATGGGGTATTCATGTAAGTGACTACATTATTTTATCAGACAATAACCAAGCTTGCAAATGGGAGTGGAAACAATTTGAAGACCTTGACATTCCATTGGTGGAGATTAATAACCTTAGACAAGTATTAAATGACAGATTTATTTTGTTTAAGCAGGAAGGGGACGAGATTATCTGGAATGGATCAAAATCAGGCTAGTATAATGTGAGGGATGGCTATAAAATAGCATCTGGGCAGCAAGGAAGAACCAAAACCCAGTTACCTATTCAATTATGCTGGAACAAAGCGTGCATGCCAAAGGCTGGTATCTTCACATGGGCGGCTTTGCAAGGTAGAATTTTGACAGCAGATTGGTTTAAAAGAATTGGATATCAGGGCCCTTCAAGATGCTCACTATGTTACAATAGTGAGGAAAATGTCAACCATTTGTTTCTAACATGCCCCTTTTCCCTTGAATGTTGGCAGTGGCTTTGTGCTAAACTTGGTTGGATAACAACATTGCCAAATGATATATTCACACTATTCAAATCTTGGCCAATTCTTTTTAGGGACAGCTTGTGTGGAAATTTTTGGATCATTTCTCCTTCAATTTTGTTATGGGAACTATGGAAGGAGAGAAATAGGAGAGTATTCCAAGGGAAATCCATGGAGATAGAAATGCTTATGATTAAGATTGAAGTTGTCATTGTGGAAACAATGAACTCAAGAATTCATGCCCAAAGCAAAAAAACAAAATCTTATATAGGCTGGGATGGCAGTATGTTCAAGAACTAGTTTGGTTTAAAAACTCCTCAAGTTATTGGGAAAGGGTGTCAAGTCAGCAAACAAAATAGAGCAAATTGTAAATGGAGACCTCCAAATATTGGATGGTTCAAACTGAATTTTGATGGAGCGTCCAGAGGGAATCCAGGTCCATTAGGAGCAGGTGGTGTGATTCACTCTTGGCAGGGAAAAACTATTGCAAGATATTCAAAACCATTGGAGATTGATACAAACAACATGGCAGAATTTAAAGCTCTAGTATTAGGGCTATCCCTTTGCATAGAATTGAACTTGGCAAAGGTAGAAATTGAAGGGGATTCGACTTTTGTGGTAAATGCGATAAGAGCTAAGAAAGTGTTGAGCTGGAAACTACAATCTTTACTAGATTCAGCAATAAACCTGATGGATAAGTTTGAAAATGTAACGATTAACCATATTTATAGAGAAGGCAATACAATGGCAGATGCATTGGAAAATATGGGAGCTGATGGGACGACACTTAAACAGATAACTCCATGAGGAGCAAGGCTTTTTGTGGTTAAGGCTTCTAAGATCATCCGTGAGGAAGAGGAGTGTGACAGTTATGTTTCTAAGAGTGGAGAGTCAAGTAAGAAGGCAGCGAAGGAAACAATGGCTTCTACAAACACCATTTGCAAAGAGATCCACATTGCAGTATTGGTTTCACTCTTAATCTTCTGTAGAATATTCTACTTGTTTTACATGTAGTTTGCAGTCAGGGAGTGCTGTGAGGATGCCATGGAAAGACAGTCAAAGTGTGCTGGAAGGATGTCGCAGAAAGATAGTCAGAGAGTGCTGGAAGGTTGCCAGAGAAATAGTCAGCTGGTGCTGGAAGGTTGGTGCAGAAAGTCAGTCAGTTCCATGATCTGCTTGACTCACACTGGCTGCTTTACAAATGCCTTCCCTGCTGCCATCTTGCGGTTTCAAATGGTCCATGGTCCCTGTATACAATGTTAGTTGATTATTCCCAGCATCGTGATGCTTTCTCTGATACATGATGGCTTCAATGGTCAATGGTGAGGCAGAGGATGAGGTGATGCACCATCATCACACGAGCAGGTCACCTGTTGTGATCCAACATTAACTATACTTGTGTTGTTCCTCCTCTTCTTCTTTTCAGGATCCATGCTTGCTTAGCTGATTTTGCAGGTTGAAGATAGCTTGGTCACACTTCAAATGAAATTGAGGCTTGAAGAATTCTCATTTGTGGAGTTACTAAGAGCAGGAGAAGTTTAAGTCATGATTCTGTTTGTTTTATCTTCTGTTGAGGCTTCAAGTCTTGTAAACTCTTATACTTTTAATTTTAATACAACCTTCTCAGCTTCGGCCCCTTATTTATCAAAAAAAAGACTCTCATACCGTAGGTTGATTTGAAAAGGGATTTAAATGAAGTACATGTGTGAGATATTCTTCCTACACTAATCTATGAGAGGAGGAATATGTGCAAAAATAAATAAATCATACATTTACAAGGAAATAAATACAAAATCAATATACCACAACATAGTGAATTACATGAGGAAAACCATTTCAAGAGAAAACCTTACACTCCAAATTACCTCAATGTATTATTCAATAACCATAGATTACTATATACTTTTAGAGTCAAAATTTATAGGAGTATCACTAACTATAGATCTAGAGTAATTTTGGCAACATAAAAATACCTACAAAACTTACTATTAATACACACAATAAATAGGAGAATATATACATGAAACCATCATTTATGGTAATTAGGAAACCATAAGCTAACCACCCAAAATGTGGCACCCAAATCCCTTGTTAGGAATCAAATATCCAAACCCTAAGTTGAGTCCATAGGATGAAAATAACTTATTCCTTCCACCTAGCCATAAGTTCGTCATAATCTATTCATCAATTTGAGAACTCCATTTTGGCTCCATTATCACCATTAAGATATTCCTTATGAAACATAATAATAGGTGTCATAATTTGATCAATAAGTGTAACTCCCTCTTACAATTCTTTTGTGTCATAATTGTTTGAAAGAGAGTGCAGATTAAAAGAAGGTAATAATGATAAAAATGTTCATTTGATGTCACTCATCCAAATAATAGAGATAGATTTTTTAAACTAGCAATCGCACCTGTGTGTGCAATGGGTACGACGAAGAGATTTAATTTGAAAAGAGCAAAGGAAATAGAAATTGGAGGGAACAAATGTTTATGGTGGTGTTTTCTATCATAGAGTATTTAAATTCCTAGAAATATATATAAAATTTTACATGCACTAGTGACATCGTTGCTTGCTAAGTTATTTATTTCTTCCCCACTGGAGTTATTGGGGCTCTCTAAAAATATAATCATAGGTATTACAATAAATTTTTCTGTTGATTTATGTGAAGTGTGATATAACAACTAAAAATATTAACCAATCTAAATCAGAATTAAAAGATTTTAACAACTTTTTCTCTTTGATTTATGCAACCTGTTATAAAACAGCTAAAAATATTATCTAATAAAAATTAGAATTAAAAGATTTGTATTTTTTCTTAATAAACATGATAATAATCATACATAGAAACATCATATCACACTTTATTAGCGGATAGGCTACATATAATGTGAGATTTGAGCTTGAAACAAGTCCTGCAAACCACTATTGAGTCATAAACAACAAGTTTCAGCCATAAATATTCTTTTGACAACTCGATGGAAACATTCTATTCCCATTTGCAATATTTTTTGTCAATTTGATGGCAACTTTTTTTTTCATTTGCATTGTTTTATGTTTTAAATGCAAATATTCAAAATCAGATAATACTTATTTTCTTTAAGGAAAAAATCTAAACTATTTTTTCTCAATTTGATGGCAACTTTCTTTTTTCATTTGCATTCCTTTATGTTTTAAATGCAAATATTCAAAATAAGATAATACTTATTTTCTTTAAGGAAAAAATCTAAATTTGTGTAAGTTTATTTCATTCCATTATTTAACACTTATTATTATTAATTCGACCACATGCAAACTGAAATTTGCAACACATAACACCGCATTCAAAATTATTTAATCAAGCACTTACTTGAATATGATTAATCAATCTACAAAACGGGATACATGTCTAATTTTATCAACCTCTTAGAATCCCTCCCAATTTCTTATTGACAACTCTTTTACATAATAGTCCTCGATCAGCTAGTTTATATTGGACAAATGCAATTTGTGGCTCTTCACTTCCAAAATGAAAGTAAATCTCAAGTTGCTGAACCAAATGATCAATTTTTTATCTATCTACTTGGCCCTTATAAAATTGAATGTCAACCTTGGCTTCCATCTTGGAAGGTGGTTGTGCAATAATAAATATGACTATCACCGTCCCTTACAAACATTTATAGGCATGAGAAGGAAGATGATTGAAGATGGCAGTTCAAGAAAAATGGAAAATGTGGCGATGGAGAACTCAAAATAAGTGACAATATACAAATTAAAGAAAATTGCAATACATGTAACTCAAAATTAAAGAAAACTGCAATCAGCACCTTACAGAAATTTGAATAGCTGCCACGCATCTTTAAATTTACTGACATTTGCAATTGACAAAATGAAAGAAAACTTTAAATTTCAGATATTTGAGGCCTATTCGACACAAATATGACTTCAGGTATGAGAAATTTGCATTCAACATTACACAAATATAACTTAAAATAAATGAAATTTGCTATCAAAACTGTCAGTTTAACCTAAAAAATTTAAATTTAAATTGCAACAACACTTGACGTGTACACTTTAAGACAACAAAAGTTTGCAATCTTTAATAGACAACTTTAAGTTCAAATAATTAAAATGTGCAATCAACTAAACACAAGTTTAACTTTGAATCAGATTGTTGCAATTGAAGCAATAAAAAATTAACTTCTAATTGCAGAACATTGCAACTGATCCTACACAAATTTAAGTTGATGTTAAAAAGCATCAAAACCTATATACAAATTTAAATTCAAATGGATAAAATTTTCCTTGCAACACTAAATATTGGCTTCAATTATCGAACTGATATATTGAACCAGTGGTTTTTAATATTTGCTAATATTTTCTGTTTTTTGTTTAGTATATAGCTTTTACATCAGGTCTTTTTTCTGGTAGAAATATAATCTACTTGAACAACAATAGTCCATTTATGACAAGACCATTTCTTTGGTGGGGATCCATGGCAGGTATTTCATAATTAGATGTGGAATATAATGCTATATAGATTATGGACAAGGAATTATAAGTTTGATGAATGTTCTTTGACTGAGCCTGGAGAAATAATGGGAATAATGTAGGTATAATATTCATCTGTAGAAGAAAAGATAGATAAATAATATTCATCTGTAGGTATAATATTCACAATAATAATATTATTTGACTTTTGTTTACATGAAAATGGATTGCCTGATCCACTTGACTGTGTACTCTTGCTGCGGGATTTAATAGAGTAGAAGTTGAAGCATTGATATGGGTTGCCTGATTAAATTGTCCCTGTACATCTGCAGCTGGATTGTACACAGTAGAATTTGGAACATAAAAACTTTCCGTTTGATCTGAGTCACCCTGTCTGCTTGGACCCATAGTGTACACATTACTCCTATTTCTAATGAGTGAATCGTTGGACTTTTCTCCAGTCGCATTATTTGTCGAAACTCCAACATGACCAGCCTGATTGCCATCATACACATTCTCTTGAGAAATAAGATTTTCCCATTGCCCGTTACTCATGGAATAATCATTTGAAGATGTTGACCATGATGTTGGAGTGCTTTGCATCTGCAACCCTTTAAATTGATTGTCATGTCCATTTAAACTGGGATTATTGTAAGCATAACTGCTATTATTATCTCCATTTACCATCTTAGTTTGCTCAGGAAACATTTGTTGGCTACCAAAAGTAGATACATCCATGGGTCCAGCTGAATGGGATGTTTGACCATTGCCCATTTGACTGTGGTCTGTATGGGTTGTTTGACCCTGGTCCATTTGATCAAAATTTGCGACCTGACGCCACTCTTGTGCAAGAAAGTCATAATACCATCCTGGATACTGAGGATCATAATAAACATTCTCCTGGTTTTGAGAGGTATTCTGTGACTCCTGTTGCCAATTAGGGGCAGTCTCCTCTGCAAATCCATGTCCAGAAGCAGCACTAGCATCTGTCTTTATTGATTCAACTTGGTCAGCCGATCCCCCAGCATTCTGAGCATGATAAATTTGGCTACCCTGGACTTGCCAGCTGGAATAGCTAACACTGCTCTGCATAGACTGCATATTGTACTGTGATTCATCTTGCTTGAACCCGTTCCCAATAGATGAGCCTACTGCTGTTGTTTCATACCCCTCCACCTGATGCCATTCTCCTGTTGCTTGATCATACCTCCAACCTGGATAATCATTTTGCCATTCATTAAAATATTTATCCTGACTATCCCCTGCACGGTGAGACTGATCTGGAGAAACCGAACTGGTAAAATGCCCTTCAAGCTCCCCATTGTTGTACTGGTAAAAAGACTCGGTTTCAGATAAGCTGTTTGCTTGTAGCTGAGGAGCAACAGCATCCAAAGCATTAAGGGTTCCATTTTCTAAAACTTCGGATGTCTGATAAGGAATTGAATCAGAAATTGGCTGCCCCGCTGAATCATAGTTTACAGTTAGATAAAAATCAACCCCTGATTCCCCTGCTTGCTGTGACAAATCGTTGGGAAAATCTGCATAAAAATCTGAATATGACCCGAAGCCACCTACATCAGAATGCACATATGTTGCGTTAAAATTACTCCATTGAACTTCTCTAACATTTGTACAAATACTCTTGCTTCCTGTCTGCTCTGGCTTTGAATCCAATGAATTTGTGCCCTTCTCATTTCGATCATCAGTGCCATTAAACGAAAAGTCCACTTCTTCATTATTTCTAGATTTATCAAACGTATTTTCTGCAGATTTTGTGCCCTCCTGGTATTCATCGTCAGTGCCATTAATCAAAAAGTCCACTTCTTCATTAATTCCAGATTTAGCAAATGTAATTTCCGCAGATTCCATAACCATTTCCTCCTTAACTATGTTGTCAAAGGACAACTGCTTCTGCTCAGATGAGAAGCCCTTTGAAGGAGCATCTTCCCTTTTGTAGCCCTCGACATCAGAAGCCTCATTTTCACCAGATATACTTGTTAACCCACTTGCGATTGGTGAAATCTTATTTAATCCTATAACTTCTTCTGCTGAAATAAAAGATAACGCCTTTTTATTATCTTCTGTTGCATCCAACATCAATTTCGATATTGCATCACTTGTATTATCAATAGAAGCCGCATCAAGCTCGATTTCTGCAGTATCAGTCGACGTAGTATTTTCTAAATTTACAGAATTAGAAACTTGATAATCATCGTCATCATCCACAAGCTTATCAAAAAAATCCGCATCGGACTGATCATCCATTAGAAATGAAGACGACGACGCCATGAGCCACAACACAACAAAATGCAAATCAAATCAACAAAACCTTCAATCCAGCTAGAATTCGCTTCACACTTGATTGATTTTGTTCAAATTTCGACAGCCCAGTGCAAATGACTCCAATACCGCTCTGCATTTGCAAAACCACACCAAATTACTGCTCCTCCTACAATTTCCCCCTAAAATTAGCCATGCAGCTGCCGCTTGCATCAATTTTACCCAACTTTTTAAATATATGTTCAGTTTTCACAACGTCCAATCATGCTTGTTAAATTTCAGCTAAGAAATCACAAACATCCCCAAAAACTCTCAGATCAAGGCCCAAAACCCCAGATCTGGAAAACTGTATAATCTTCCCTCACAACCAAAAATACAGAAACATGCAAACTTTCAATAACCTAAATACTGTATAAAAATTCCCTCACTGCAAATATTTCAAATTAATATCATTCTAACGAGCTATTATTGAGCGTTATATGCGTACCTATAGGAAGATTGTTCCGGGTTGATTCTCTTAAAGCCGCGGATCTCGCGAGGTTCGCAACGAGCACCAGGACTCTACCAGCCAAATCTATGAACTTGCAAATTGAGCCAATTCGAAGACTTTGGAGGGCAGAATTATTATTATTGCGTAGATGATATATTTCTTACATACGTTTCCTTTTGTTTTTGACGAGGGTCTCCCAATCTGCAGAAACGGTGATGATCTATTCAAGTTCCTTCAGTGGAGTAGCGGTTTAATTTGTTCCCTAATTCCTTAGTCTTCCGTTATGAACAGCAGCGCTGATGAGGAGTTACAGACCAACGGTGATGAACGCGAGGAATGATTCGATCTGCGTGCTTTAAACAATCTACGGTTGCATTTTACACACTGTCAACCAGGTCCTCTCGGTACTTGTAAACCGTTAATTGACAAATTGAGCTCCGAAAGCTCAAATAGAAACACACCTTCGGCATAAATAAAAAAACGTCCATCTTAAAAGAATCCTAAACTATGCTTAAACTGAACATGCATTCAAGCATGCATTATTCGCTCAGCTTTAAGACTGCAAAACTAAGAATAGGCCAAAGCAAACTATTACTATCACTAGCTGTCTACAAAAATCTAAATACTAATTATGGAAACCACCGCTAAACAAGGGGTGCGCATGGAACCAAAGTGGAGAAAACAATAAACTGAAACTGAATTTGTGCATGATATTGCATTTCGGATTATTCTGAGTGAAGTTGTTGAACCAGCATCAGTTATCAACATAATGGAGGCACATTTTTTGTTAGATGTTGTAGTTGCAACTTCCATGATTAGCATGTCTGTAAAATCTGGAAGGCGTAGCAAGGCCTGTCAACCATTTACCAAAGTGCTCAAATGAGATGTGCTCTCATGGAGCGGGATTTGCAGGACATGCACAAAATGGATTTTATGAGAAGGCTAATGTAAATGCAAAAAAAGTTGATGGGGAATCTTCAAGATTATTATCAACAAATTTGATATATTTTCCAGGATTATCCAGCCACATCAACAAACACAACACGATCAACAATGACAACAATTAGATGGAGAAGGAAGAGTTGTACTTCATAATCAACGTGCATTATAGCCAAGTGTGAGCAATGCAAAAATGAAAATGCAATGGTTGCAAAATAACATTTTCTACTTTAGTTTTAGCATGCTAGTAAATGTTCAACTCTAGAATGTCAATGTTGAAATGATGCATCTGTTGTCAAATACTGGTTATGGGCACACATGACCACATGCCATGAAAGACATCACAATTATCCATATTGTAGTGCTTCCTAGACCCTCTTTTCTTTATTGGAAAAAAAAACTGAAAACAAGGCATCATAAAAGCTGTAAGGATAAATATTGTGTTATTTGTGGCTTTGTCCATACTAAATTATCCTCTAATAGATATCCTTGGTCATCAAACCCTGAGCAGCAAAATTTATAAATAATGTACCACTTTCTTCAAAATCTAATAGTCCTATTGAATTTAACATATATTTGGTGGAACTGCTCGTCTCACCTCGCTTGGGCGACTTCGTTTCCGAGTCTTCCTAGTCTGTTGTGCAAAGAAAAAAGAAGGGACTCCCCAAATCATGACCTTGGGTTTTGGGAGTCAAATTTGTCCCCTCTGATTCTAGGGTTGTCTAGGCCTTGTTCTTCTATCGACAGGTTGTCTGTCGACTGTTTATGTTTTGTTTCCGTTCTGTGTGTGGCCTGTTTGGCCTATTTTGCTTATCCTTCTAGTTCATTTCCTATTTTGAAGTAGCTTCATTTTGGCCCTATGGGCTCTCCGTGTAAAGGGTACAACACCCTGTAAATGCTACTTACTTTATCAAAAACATATATTTGGTGGAAAATTATAAAACTTCTATGCTTGATACAACACAACACATGAATGACCTTCAATTAAAAGGATGATTGAACCTACCTCTCCAAATTGTTCACTATAGGAAATTAGAAGTGCACAGGTATCTACGAAAAATTCTATATACAAAACAAGAGCTTTTACTCGTGGGTTTTTCTACTGGGTGTATATTTGAATATAGCATTGACCATTCGGTGGGCCAAGTGGTTATAGAAGTCAAGGTTTTTGTGACGAAAATATTCTAAGTCCATTTAAAGGAATGTTGTCATTTGACCATCTTGGGACAGAGAGAACTTACTAATAAAATCTCTTACCACGAAAGATGTTACAAATTTTATAAGTATCACAAGTTCAACAACCACACGGTTTAATGGATATTGGGGAAGGTAGCAAGTTTCACACCATAGAAATAACCTTGATAATGCACATTATCTCTTCTAAGAGGATCAAGTCTTCCTTTACCCTAAATTTATTTTGCTTGTCATGTTGTTGAGGTATTTTAAACTAATCATAGTTACAATGTCTATTGCGTAAGCACTTCCCTTCATTATAATGAGTTGTAGCATTAGAACAAGGCAGCCCCCTCTTATTTCTTGCAAATTTGTAAGACAAATCTTTTACAATACCTATCAACTTGTCTAACTTCTCATCAATAGTTAAAGGTTTAGCAGGGGTTTGTTTGTTATGTTGATCTTGCCTAACATTTTAACTCTCTTTATATGTTTACTTGAAGATCTTATGTTACTCTTGATGTTGATAGCTATAGTATATGCTTCTTTGAGAGTGTGGAATTTTATCTCTGATACTTTATGTCCACTCTTTGCATCAAATGCACCACAACATAGTACAAGGCACATGAGATCATTAAGTTTGAGATTTGGGGGAAATTTTCTCATTGTCATGATGAACTTGTTTAAATTAGCCAAATGTTTTTTCATTTATCCCCTTCTTGATGGTAATGAACTCATGAATGGAAAAAATTGGGCCAATCACTCATGAATTTATCCCATGTGTCAATATTATTATCATGGAGAGTCATATACCATTCCTTAGAACTTTCCTCTAGAGAGTGCATTAATAACTTCATCATCATCTTCATATTCATTAGTGATATTGACAAAGTTCCTCCTAACTTGTGATTGTATTGTTGTCTTGGAACCTTAGAATTTTTCCTTTGATCTTGAATTTGGAATAGGGTTAGGATAACCTCTAGTATACCCAAGAAATCTAATTGTTTATGTGTATTAGTTCCAAGAGGCTATTTAATCAAAGGAAAATTTTGAGTCATTCTTAGGGCTCACTTAAATGTTCCTCCCATATTTAAATTATTTTTTCCCTGCAATCTTTCCTTTTGGTTAGAGATGTTTTGATGTTGAACATTAAGGACAACTTATGGGTTGACATGAGGATTTGATATATTGAGTATTTTGGATTGAGGAAGTAGATTGCTAGGATATGTATTTTTCATGTGGTCAAATATATGATCATATTGCTTCAAGATTTGAGAGGATTTAGTTTTTGTATATTTGGGTCAATTCACACACTTTTTTTTAATATCTATATTGGTGTGATGGAAAGGGGATCATACTCTTGTTCAATTATTTTTTTAGATTAACTGAAGGAGAAGAGGGGTGTCCCTAAGATTACTCACATGCAATGGTGGGGGAAATTTAAGCTCACACTCTTAGTGTACAACTATTAGTATTATTTTGTTTTTACTCCCTCATTTGTAGATATTAATGCCATGATTTTATTTCCTAGTACATAACCAATTATGGTAGAATCATTTAAAGGAAGTGATATTTTTTGTCAATCTACCAGCTATTTGGGAACCACCTAACCTTCTCCTTACTTTAGTCGGAATCAATTAGGCTATCTTGACTTACAAATTCTTTTTTATTTTCATTTATGATTTTTTAGGCATATTTTATATTTCTAAGTTGAATTCACAAACTTTTTTTTAGGTAGTGGACAAGGATATAGAGGTTGAGAGGAATGTATGACACCAAGGGAAACCTAGAAAGTTACCAACTCTGAAAAAAAAAACAAAGAACACTATAGAAAACACCAAAAATAACCCAAACTTGAATTTTTATAGATTTTTGCATCTCTTGACAATTAAGGAACCCACTTAGGATATCTTAGGTCAATTATCGATAAAACCTATTACACACTAAAAGGGAAGAGAATCGAGAAAATAAAACACCATGGGATTGAGTTAAAACAATCCAAAATAATATTCACAACCCACATTTGAATAGAATGTAGACGCATAATAGATTCGCCATCTCTATGAAGAGGTTCTAGAAAATATTTTGACTACAAAATACTATTGGTATCAATTAAATTCTTCCTTCTTTCACTCATTTATGCCTTAACCTTGATTTTTTTTAATTTATTCTTATGTGTTCTTTATTTTCTCCTTGGTATGAATTACAACATGGAGGTTTTACCAATACTTATGTATCTACTTGGAACCCATGTAATGGTGAGAATAGAAACTCAATGTTACATTGTTATATTCTAGATGATTATTATTTGTTGGACACACTTGTAATCCTTTTAGTTGATGTTTTCATAAACATATTGAGCTACTCAACCATGTCAAATGAAATATTAAATATTCTTAAGATGCATGATTGCATAAAAAATGATCCTTGTTATATTGCTATAAATCTCCTTGGGATTTATAGCTAGTATCAACTTCACTTATTTCTTATAATGATCATACTACTAAATACATACTCGTTGATTATAATGAAAAGTTAATATTAACAACAATACCATCCTTTCTATTTATTGAGAAAATGTTGACTGCATACTTATTCTCTCCAACCATAAAGTCCTCAACTAGATTGCAAAATATATTGTAAAGGCTAAATGTGTATTAGAGACCTATCATATATGCTCATTCACATCTAAAGTTGTGTTGATTCCAGCACTTACCCACTATTTCTACATTTCACAATTTCCTAATAAAGAGTGTAGTTGATCATGGAATCAATGCCCAAGAACGTTGTCACTTATTGGTAAAACTCCCCTTTATAGTATTCAATAAATCCTTTATACCTTAGAATGTCAACAAATAAACTTTGTTTGTATGACTCCTTGTGATTATGTGAAATAATACAATGCATACAAGCCTTAACCATCATCATTAGATTTTTATATTGGTAAAAGTCATCCTAAGAGGGGTCATACCCAATTTATATTAATCCAAAAATTATCTAGAATGGTCTAAGATGCCCAAACATTTATCTCAAGGAATACATATTCAACAACAAGCCCAAAATCTCACTACATAAAAACTGAGTGTGTCACCATTATTAACAGCTAAAGGTGTTTAGAGATTAAAACATGTTGAAAGATTGAACTACCATCCTATCTATAGAATTTGGAATCATAATAGTGACTCCAAAAAAATTCTCAATAAAAAACAAGTGTTAAGAGACACCACCAAAAACTCTTCCATGACATGATCATTAATATTTATCACTTCTAATATATATACATATAGATAGATAGATAGACAAATAGATAGATAGATATAAATTCTTTTTATTTATTTATATTTATATTTATATTTTGTTTTGTTTTGTTTTAGAGGGAGGATGGCGTTGACGTTGTTTTGAGCAGCAAGAGCATGCTTGCCTACGACTTGTGAGGCCTGAGCTACATGTGTGATTCCTTCAGTGCATGTGTTTGTGGATTGTGGTTGTTGTGGAGGGGTGAGTAGATGAACACAACATGGGTTTTTTCTCTGATTTCGAGGTGGTGTAAATTCCTTTGCATTTATTTCCTTTCTTTTGCTATGGGTATCTTGGATCAAGCCATCCTCTTTGGCTTGGGTGCTTAGGTGCGACATCAACCCTCTTGGGCTTGGTCGTCTTTTATTTTGTTGGTTCAGTTTTATGTTTTTTCCACTTATTAAAGGGCTTTCTTCTTTTATCATGGATAACCCTGGCAAGGGCTCATCAAGTAATAGTGGTTTTTGTTTGTGCAAAGTAAATGAGTGTTTAGAAAGATTGTTTGATTGACTAGTGTTGATAATTCAACCTAATTCTATGGTGAAAGATGTTGAGTACTACAGTAACCATGTGCTAATTTGCAAGTTCATGGGAATGAGGGTGTGGCTCCCTTTTTTGGATTCTTGGGTGTGCAAGACTTGGAATTTGAAAGGTGATTTTGACATAATGTTGGCAGCCAACAACTTTTTCATGGTGGATTTCTCCTGTGTTGCTAATAGAAATCAATCTTTTGAAGGTGGAACCTACTCTTGCAATCATGAGGGTCTTTTTTATTAAACCTTGGCATATGGGTTTCAATTTCACTGAGGAGCTCTCTCTTCTAGGGTTTCAGTTTGGGTGTGTCTTCATCATTTTCCTTTAGAATACTGGAGAAGCAATATTTTGTAGAATGCTCTCATGTTCGGAAAGCCCATTGGGTCCTTGCAACAAAATTTGAATAAAAGGGATCTTTCTTATGCTTGTGTGTGTGTGGAAATTGACTTAAAAAAACTGTTGCTAGATTAGATTGACATGAGCATTGGGGATACCTCCTGGATGCAACAGTTGGATTATGAGACACTACCTTTCCATTGTCGGTTATGTCATGAATATGGCCACCTTTGGTGGAAGTGCCCCAAAGTTGTTAATACTGCGAGTATGGGTAATACTCCTCAATCCACTCAGAATTTGGATAAAGGTAAAGCTCCTACACAGGGGGTTGGTGGTGGATAACGATAGTTTTGTCCCAGTCAAATATCATAATGGAAATAGAGGTCAAAAGAGGACACTCAAGGATAGATAGGAAGAGGAAACATTTAATAGTTTTGATGCCTTAGAGTACTTGATTTAGGGGAAAGCAATTCCTCTTGACATGTAGGTTGTAGATGGTTCTAATGCCGAGAAGCACCTTGAGATTTTTCCAGAGTCTTTCAACAACTCGGATCTAATGGTGAACCCTTCTTTCTAGATGAATTCAAGCCTTCTTTCCTCAGAACCTATGCTTGAGGTGACCAGTTTGGTGCCTGGGACAAATTTGGGGTTAGGGGTGCTTAGTTTTGGACCAGTTGCTGAGAAAGGAGTTGAATAGATTGGTAAAAGTAATGCATCTTCTCCCACTTTGGATCTATAGAAAAAACTCCTTAAAAAGGGTGTCCTTGAGAAGCTCCTTAAAGATGGCAGGAAGAAGGATCAGGAGAAAGTTAAGTTAATTGGAGAAACATTGATGGAGTTCGGTCTGGTGATGACTATTAATCCTCACTTCTCCCAACCTTAATGATGATTTTGTTATCATGGAATGTGAGGGGTATGAATAACATCCCTCAACAAAAGGAAATTCATGTTCACTCTCCTAATGTTGTTTTCCTCCAGGAGACTAAGTTGTTTGTTTCCAATATGTTGAACTTGGCCTCTAAGATTTGGGGATGTTGTATGTGCCAATGTGTGGGAGTGTAGGGTAACTCTAGGGGTCTTGCTTGTTTATGGGATCCACACAAAGTTATTCCTACTTGGTGGCTCTCTTCTAGGCATTCTATTTCCTTTGCTTCTTCTAGTTTGGAGTCGGGTGAGAGGATCCTTTTATCTAACATATATGCTCCTACGAACTTCCTAGGTAAGTTAAATTTGTGGTCGCATGCTAGATATTTGCATTATTTGGAGCATTTTCTTCCTTGGATTCTGGTAGGTGATTTCAATGCTATCTCATCTCTAGAGGAGAAAATGGGTGGTGTTACTTGTCTAGACCCTTCCTTGGATATCCTTAGGGACAATGTGGCTCTTTTGAATTTGGTGGACATCAAACCTAGGAATGGGATGTTCACTTGGAATAATAGGATGATTTTGGAGCCTGTCATCTCTAAAAGGTCAGGCAAGTTTCTTGTGTCCAAATTTTTGGTTAGTGACAGATGGGTGACTAGTTCTGAGATATTGGATTGGTAGGACTCTAATCACCAGTTGATCAAATTTTTTGCTTACTTGTCTAGATATTGTAAAAAGCAGTCCTTCAAATTCTAACTCGTGTGGCTTCAGGTGAGTCTCTTCATGATCTAGTTCTAGGTTGGTGGAGTAGGGGGAAGCCTGCTTTTGGCACTTTTATGTACTCATTTACCAAGAGGCTCCAATACATCAAATTCATATTAAAGCACTGGAATAGACATCGCTTTGGCAATGTGTTCCAAGCTAAAAAGGCTACTCAAAAGCACTTGGACACCATCACTAGGTAGATCAGAGATCAAGAACTTACGATGGAGCTAAGTATGGTTGAAGATTTGGTGGTGAAGGAGGTGGAGGAATGGGAGCTTCAAGAAGAAATCTTTTGGAAACATAAATCCCGCATTGATTGGCTCTTAGAAGGTGATATAAATACTTCTTCCTTTTACAATTCGGTCAAGGATAAAAGGTAGGGAAATATCATTTCTTCCAATTCAAGTCTCAGGAGGGAGATCTTTACTCGACTGATGAGATTTCAAAAGAGGCTATTCAATTTTTCTCTATGATGTTCTATGGTGATTCCCCCTCTGCTAGAAAGGAGGAGGCTTCAATCTTATTTTGTATTCCTTCCTTGGTGACCGGTGAAATGAATGAGTCTCTTCTTAGACCGATCTCCTTGGAAGAGCTAGAAGACATTGTGTTTTAAATGAAGAAGGGTAAAGCTTCAGGTCATGATGGTTTTCCAATAGAGTTCTTTCAAGAGTTCTAGGAGGTTATTAAACTTGACCTCTTGGAGGTTGTCCAAGAGTCTCAAAAGAACAAACAAATTCTAAGGGCCATGAAAGCTAACTTTTTAGCTCTTGTCCCTAAGTGGGAGGGTGCTAAAACTTTGGATGTATTTAGACCAATTGCCTTGTGTAATTTGGTTTACAAAATTATTACTAAGTTGATTGTTGAATGCCTAAAGGCTTAGTTGAGCAGGTTGATTTTTGAGGAGCATAGCAGATTTGTGGTTGGTAGGAAGATTCTTGATGGGGTGGTTATTGTGGCTTAGACTGTGCATTATATGGCGTCCTCTAGGGAAAAGGCTATGTTTATTAAGCTGGATATGGATAAAGCCTATGATCGTGTCAAATGGAAATTTTTGTCCAAGATTTTGAGGGAGTTTGGATTTGACAGTACTTGGATTGAGTGGGTTATGAGCCATGTCACTTCTTCATCCTTCTCTATGTTGGTTAATGGGGAGCCCTCTAAGCTTTTTGGGGCTTCTAGGGGTTTGCAGAAAGCTGATCTTTTATCCCCATACTATCCCCATACTATCCCCATACTTATTCATCCTGATGGTAGAGGGGATTGAAAGATTTATGAGATCCCGTGTGGAGCTTGGTCTTATTTAGGGTTGGTGTTGGGGCAACAATTTACCCCCACAATCTCACCTGAGTTTGTTGATGACACAACTTTGATGAGCTTAGCCAAAGTGGAGGAAGTGGTCAATTTGTGGAAGGCCTTGGATTGTTATTTTGCTGCTTCAGGATAGAGCAATAATGAGGGTAAATCCTCTATTTATTTTTTTAACACTCATAAGCTTATTCAATAGAGAATTTCTAGGATTCTCAGATTTCAAATTGGATCACTGCCATTTTTTTACCTTGGTATTCCTATTTTTGTGTGAGTGCTTCCAAGGTCTTGGTAGGGTGTTATTGAGAAATTTCGTAACAAGGTCAGTCATTTGACTTGTAGGTGGCTTTCTATGGCTGGAAGAGTGACTCTTTTGAAGTCTGTGGTTGAGGCTCTTCTATTTTATAGTTTTTGTGCAATTTTTGCACACATGCCCCCATTGGAGGTAGGGACCTCTTTTTTCTTTTGCATCTCCACATCTTGGATTTGTCAATTTTCATTTTTACTTTTCTTGGGAGGTTATTTTGAGATTGAGTCCATATTTGATTTGATGAGGATAATATTTTAAGGCATCTTGGGAGTTTCAGAGAAATCCACCTATCATGGATTTTAAAAATGGGGATTTTGAAGTGAAATTTCAATGCCATATGTAAATATTTTTTGCACCCATGGATAGAGGATGAAAAATTAGGCTAGGTTGCTTTCTGAACTTTTTGAAAATTCCTTCTAGAAAAAAAGTTATGGGGCTTAGGGGATTTTTCCCTATCATGGATTTTGGAAAATCCTTGCCCTGGTGAATTTTACCGAAGAACTAAATTTTGGAAAATCCTTGACCTGGAGGATTTTCCTGAAGATCCAAATTTCAGAAAATCCTTTCCCTAGTGGATTTTCCCAAAGAACCCAATTTTGGAAAATCCTTCTCCTAGCGGATTTTTCCAAAAAACTTCAGAAAATCCTTGTCCTCAAGGATTCCCCTAAAACCAATTTTGAGGTGAATTTTGGATATCATTTGTAAATATTTCTTTCCTATGGATGGAAAATGAAAAATTAGGCTAGGTTTCTTTTTGAACTTTTTAAAAATTCCTTCTAGAAAAAAAGTTATGGGATTTAGAGGATTTTTCCTTGTCATGGATTTTGGAAAATCCTTGCCGTAGCAGATTTTCCCAAAGAACCAAATTTCGGAAAATCCTTTCCCTAGAGGATTTTCCCGAAGAACCAAATTTCAGAAAATTCTTGCCCTAGCGGATTTTCCCAAAGAACCCAATTTCAAAAAATCCTTCTCCTAGTAGATTTTCTCGAAAAACAACATTTCAGAAAATCCTTGTCCTCAAGGATTCCCCTAAAACCAATTTTGAGGTGATTTTTGGATATCATTTGTAAATATTTCTTGCACCTATTGATGGACAATGAAAAATTAGGCTAGGTTGTTTTTTGAACATTTTGAAAATTCCTTCTACAAAAAAAGTTATGGGGTTTAAGGGATTTTGCCCTATCATGGATTTCAGAAAATCATTGTCCTGTTAGATTTTCCCGAAAAACCACATTTCAAAAAATCCTTGACCTCAAGGATTCCCCTAAAACCAATTTTGAGGTGAATTCTAGATATCATTTGCAAATCCTTTTTGCACCCATGGATAGAGGATGAAAAATTAGGTTGGGTTGCTTTTTGACCTTTTTGAAAATTTTGTCTAAAAAAATTTTATGGGGTTTAGGGGATTTTGACCTATCACAGATTTAGGAAAATCCTTGCCCTAGCAGATTTCCCTGAAGAGCTAAACTTAGGAAAATCCTTGCCCTAGAAGATTTTCCCAAAGAACTAAACTTAGGAAAATCCTTGTCCTGACATATTTTCCTAAAATCCATGATAGATCAAAATTCCTGAAATTTCCATTTTCGAAAAATCCAAGATCCATCAAAAATTTTGAAATTTTCCAAAAATGGAATTTTTTTTTCCCAAAATGCATTTTTTTCTCGAAACAAAAATTTCCAAAATAGATTTATTTTTCATTTTTTAAAAAGTTCCCAAAAATGAAAATTCTTGAAATGGATTTTTTGAAAAAGCACAAAAAAATTCCAAAAATGGAAAATTTTCTTAAAAGGCCAAAATTTTCAAAATTTTATTCAAGTTTAATTTGGATATTTTATGGATCTAGGATTTTTAACATGTGAGCTACTAATGATATCTATTTTTCAAGAGTAAATAAATCAAAAGGGGACTTGCATATGGATTTGTGCCAAGAGGAAAATATGGAAGAGTTCAACTCAAATATTAAATTTGGGGCCTACATAAGAATTTGTGCTACAGCTGTGCTAGCTAGAGAAGATGTCTAGAAGGTGCCAGATCACATGTGAAGTTGTTTTATTTCTCCAATCAAAATTTTAATCAATGTCTAGGTGGCAGATTGTTTTTTCTCATTGCTCTTGGCTATAACTGAATTATGTTAATTAGATGATGATGTACCAAGGATTGTAAAACTTTATGTAACCTCTCGATGCTTCTAGAGGAGTGATCTATGCCCTTGGATTGTGTATAAGAGTGAATTTTCACCCCATGTGCAAATCCTCTTTTTTCCTTTATTCACGTTAGAAAAGCAAGTTCGGAGGCTTAATTCCACCTAAGCCCGCTACTTGCATCACACTTGGCCCCTATTTTGAGCATCGATGGAGGTGTTTCTATCGGGGACGCCCACGTGGTACATAGACGTCCACGTGGCATGATTACGTCCCTAATAGATTCCTATGGCTGAACCTACAGAGGCATTACACTTCCCATTGGGGGTCGACTTGTAACGCCCTCCTCAGTCGACCAACCTGAATATGGTCGTTTCCTTCATCTCCTTCAAATTCACCTTTTCTTGATCTATTTTCAATCTCTAGCTCTCTCTGAGCCCTCTCTTAGCTCTCCAAACACTTTACACTTCATAGCAGCAACATTAACACTCCACCACTTTAGTAGAGCAAGTGTGGAACACAACACCATTGCAGCAAAGGCTTGAGTTCCTCTCATTTTCTTGCCCATTAGCCTTGAGCGCTCTTGGTGGAGGTGGTAAGCTTTCACTCCTCTCCTCCATTACTTGGTTGAGTAGCATAACACTGTTTTGTAGTGCTTTAGTTCTCTTTACTTCATTTCTACTTTTCTCTCTATCTATCTAGTTGTCTGTGGAGGTGGGAACACCAAAATGGTGTCTAACTGAGGCAGGCCCCTATACAACCACCCAACAATTTCTCTATCCCTCTTGTGTGTAGGTATTGAAGATGTTCACATGCTGGAAGCTTCATCACTTGCGTGGTTGTAAGTATTTCCTTTCTTCTCCTTATCCTTTATACTCTACTTTATTTCATTTCTATCACTTTCTACTACTTTATCGCATTATGTTAGTCCTTAGTAATTTGTTTGCTAATAGTCATTTAGGTATTTTCTATGACATTCTCGCTCTCTAGTCCATACAAGATGCCAGTGCATCACACAGTCGTCAGCATTCTGCGTTGACGTCCTTTGGCCAAGAGCTTGTCAGTTTGCCTAGAAAATATTTGTGACCTACTCTTTTAGATTATAGAACTATCATTGTTCCTGAGGTAGATTAGGGCAGTTCGCCCTGTGAGGCTCTCTGAATGAAGAGAACTCATGAGTAGCAAATCCCCCTCTTCTACAGATTGCTTTAATCCTAGCCATTGATTCTAAAATGTAATATCTATAAAAGGCCTTTTCCTTCTCATTTGTAAAGAGTTAGAACTTGAGTTAGAAAGCCAAGATTGGCAAGTAGATTTCAGGAGTTAGTTGTAGGAGAGGAGAGAGAGAGCTAGAGAGTATTATGTAAATTCTAGAGAAGTTAATGCTAATGGGTTGTTGATTTAGAAAACTTTGTGTTCAACTTCAACAATTATATGGTTTCTTGTTCTTGGTTCTCAATGTTAAAGGTTAGTTTTCAGTTCTTTTGCAATGATGGTGAAATGTTAATGACATTGATCGATCTTCGGTCCATACTTTTGACAATTTGTTGATTGTAGATTGTTGTGTAAAGTTAGTATGGACCCTGTATGGTGCTAAGTTTAACTGTGAATTCTTGTTTATATTCATGGGTGTTCATAAATCTTTCAGTTTCCTTAGAAGATTGCACCATTTCTGTGTAGTTGTAGGCTTGTCCTTGATCAAGCAAAGATTGGTTTTATTGGGATCTATCCATTTGAAGCATTAGCCATTGTTGTGATTGATATTAAGAGTTAGTTTAGAATCTCTCTGAACCCTTATCTCTTTTGATCTTTCTTTGAAATTTGGGTTAGTCTTAGGATTAAAGGCATCATTACATTGCTATATTAGATGATAAGGTACACTTCCAACATTGTTAATTTGTAAGGCCCCTTGTGATTACTAGCATTTTCACATTTATCACTGAGTTGTTTTCTGCATTGTCAAGACCTAACATTAGAGACCTTGGGGTTATTTTTTGAGGCTTGCTGATAGAAATTTACCTTTTAAGAGAGATAGGATACTTGTATTCTGTCTAAGTTGTTACAATGCTAAAACCACCATCAATAGGTGCTTTGTGTTACTGCCCTTGTTAGCTTTTTTAATGATATTGAGCATTTATTTCTTCAGTTCCTTTAGTCAAGTAATCTTCTCTTGAGGAAGTGGAGTCTTGTTAAGTGGGAGGATGTATGTAGGAAAAAGCTAGAAGGTGGTCTTGGGTTGTGATGGGATGATTTAAATGGGCAAGCTTTGGTGGCTAAATTTTATTGGCATTGGTGTTCTCAATAGCATCAGACTTAGGCCAAGATCCTTACCTCAAAATACCTTGGGGTGTGGAGGATGTGGATGTTCCTAGATACAACCTTTTGAGTAAAGGCTCAATGGTTTGGAGTACGTTGAAAAGGGGAGCTAAGTTGATTAAGTAAGGCTTGTTTTGGATTTGCAATAGAGGTTTGGAGGCTTTTTTTGGTTGGACTCAGCTGGTGGATTTCAAAACCCCTCAAGTTCTTTCTCAAGCTACTGTGTATTGGTTGAAGGACCTACAGGAGCGGCCTCTTGGGGGGTGAGTTTGAGGATCATTAGGAGCTTGCTCGCATTCTTTCGGGTCGTGTTTACAACTTTCTTTTGGGTAGGGATGTTTTGGCCTAGGGTCAATGACCAGAAAGGTAGGTTTTATGTTACCTTTGGTTATCAGATGTTGGATAACCAAGTGTTTAGGGGAATGGGTGTCACTTGGTGGAAACGGATCTGGAATAAATTATCTTGGCCCAAGTGCAATTTCTTCTCTTGACTTATGGTGCATGGTAGATGTCTAACCTAGGAGAATTTGTGGAAGCATGGTTTTCAGGCCCCTCCATATGTGTTTTATGTTCTAATAGTGATGAGACCATTTCTCGCCTCTTTTTCCAGTGCTTTTTTTCTAGAGATATTTGGCATCTATGTTGGGAGGCCTGGAATCAACCTTGCAGGAACACATCTTCTCTGGGTGAGTTTTGACTCAAGTTGGGGAGTCCTCCCGCTAAGACTTCTTTCCTCCACATTGCTAGGATAATTGGTCCCAACCTGATTATTTGGCATATTTGGTTGGAGCGTAACTGTAAGATCTTTTTGGATACCAAGCTTTTGGTGAGGCAGGTTTGGATGAGGATTCTGGGGGTTATTCAAGAGACTTTACTGGCCAAGTGTGATCTTTCGGTTCCTATGGGTCCTGATGACATGGGGGTGGTTTGAAGTATGGGACTTTCTGTTGGTGATAGAGGTAGGCATGGAGTTGTCATGTGCCGAAATATGAGAGGGAGAGTCCTGAGGGATGGCTACTGGAGGCCCCCTCTTCTTGGGGTGCTAAAGTTTAATATTGATGGGTCCTCTAAAGGTAACCCAGGTCATGCTGGTGCAGGAGGTATTGGCAAAGATAATTCTAGAGTTGTGTTCTTCTTCTCGGAATATAGAGGTCAACACTCTAACAATTTCATGGAGCCTTTGGCTATTCTTTGGGCTTTAGAAAGGGCTTGTACCCTTGGGTGGAGAAGGGTAATTTGTGAGTTGATTGACCTATTGAATAAGCATCAATTGGAGGAGGTGAATTGGCAGTTGGCAGTTGTGGTTAGACAAATCATTTCTTTGGGGGGAGTGCTTGATTATATCACCTTTTCTCATATCCCATGGGAATGGAGTAAGGTGGCTGATGGACTTGCTAAGTGGGAGTCTGAGGGGGAGTGTGATTGGAAGGTGGATGATTGGGGCAAAAACTTCTTGGGAATCTATCTTAGGAGCTGGAGGAGTTGGTTTCTAAGGATATGAGATGTTTCTTAGGTGTTACTTGATGGTTCTTTTGTTGTCCTTAGGCCTGGGTGGGCTGGTTGTACTTTCTGGCTTTGTATTTCTTTGTTGATTTAATAAAGTTTTTACTCGAGCTTTTTATTAAAAAAATATCACTTCTAAAAAAGAGGAGAAATATAGCAAAAGACTAGCATATGTAATCAACATAGAGAGGACACCACTGAGCAACTAGGAGTAGAGCAAGTTAGTTACTATTGTTTTAGCTAGCAATGTCAACCACCACCACCTCTAATATACACAATTTTGCATAGGAGGAAAATGTCATGAACCTCAATTCTTGCCTTAACTTGTATGAAGTTATAAACATCTTTCTCATGAATAATTAGTGCATTGTTAAAACCATCCAACACACCATAATCTGATCGGAAATACCTTGCCCATGTCATAAGATCCTATGTTACAACCATAAATAACCATATCCAATTCCTCCAATAGAATTAAAAGGTCCTACACAAATGTATTTATCAACAATTTAACCATATTCACATCCCATAGAAAATCCATCACAGTCAACCAAAAAAATAGAGACTATATCTCAAACTAGATTCTTCTACGAGAATTCCCTTAGAGTATCTTACCCTATAATCATTTGAATTGCTTTTTCCACAAGAGAAGAATCTATAAGGAAGACTTCGCTATGTTTCTCTGGTGCATATCTCTTTATGTTCTTATAGGACGATAACAAACAACAGCCCAATGAGGACTCATGCCAGTTGTACCACAAAATGACTTGAATGGATGCCTACAACATAGAAATAGACAGTGTAAATAAAAATGGTGTCCTTTGGCACATGCATGAAAGGACATTCAATCCTCCACATGCCATGGAATAACCAAACACCATGATCAGGTCATACACGCGACAATCATAGCACACTTATGCCAGCAAGAAAATGTCATGAAAGAGTTCAAGTCATCTCCGGTCATAATAGAAATGACAATATTACTGACGTGTTAACAGGTAAGACTCCAAATTCAGTCCAACACTAAAGTTAAATTTGGCGTCTAACAGTTTCCTTGTCACCAATAGTCTTGACAGAGTCATCTTCCCTTGCCTTGAGGTCTGAGTTGATTTCAAAGTGACATTCTCTATCAATGGCAGGATTGGCTAGCTTGTCGGCTTAAGTATTCGCTTCACATTAACATTGTTTACATTCAAATTCAAAAAAGTAATCTAAGATATGCCATGATTGAAGAGGATCTTATTGAGTTTCCAATTCTGAACTCACCTAATATGAATCATGTTAATTAGGCTTATTGAATTGTCCCATGTATCTATCTTATCTTCAATTATTAAATATTTTAAAATGTGAAATGTAATTTATTTTTAAATGTGGAATGTAATCTATTCTTAAATACGAAGTGTAAACTTGTTTTTTGTTGAAACATTATTGGTTACAATTTACAATTTCAAGAAAGTAAGTACAATATACAACTCATACCTAAGATCCCCAAAGTGTCTTGAAAAGATCCATTAAAATTACTTTGTAAACATCTTTATTGAGAGGAAGCCATTTGACCAGTGAATGATCTATGGGGATGTAATTTTTCTTCATCATCACCCTATTAATGAGGGAGCTTTAGTAATTTCCAGCTCTTGAGAATTTCATTATTCTAGGAAGTGAAAGTAGTAATTTTTATGGCTTAATTAAAATACTTGACATTACTATATCCAAAATTGTGTTCTTCAACTTAGAGATGACTTGCACAAGTAGAGAAGACTTATTGTAGAAAATATTGAAATTTCTTTCATACCAAATATATCATATCACGATCGAAGGGGAGATAAGTGAAATGTAGTGGAAGATGGATTTAGAGTAAAGGATTGTTGGTGTTTCCAATTGATTCCTTGGTATGTTCTAAAGATTAGCCATGTCTTGTGATTAAGGACATTCTAGGAGAGTTGGCCAATGAACAAGAGATAGGCTTTACACTTACTCTCCTCTACACTTCAAACTCTATAGGATCTAGGGGGTTTCCTCTTATGACACTGAATAAAAATATTAGACAACTCAGCATCACATTGTCTAGTAGATGGACTCATACAAATTTACAAAAATCTTTATAATTAAACATATGATTGATTCATTCCTTGTAATTCTTTGAAGCTCTGGTATGGAGTATGATAATAATTACAAATAAATTACAATTGGCTTTGGATTTATCAAATTTTAAACAATTTTGAAAGTGGGAACTACAAAAGTTTGATCAGTGTCTATTGAATGGACTACATAGTCATATGTCATACATTTATATCACAATGTTTAAACATATCTTGATGGTCAACTAATACATTATCACCTTATGATAATATGACCTCCAAAAGCCTACAATACAATCATACTTAACAATCCATTTGAAATTGTCTCCTCTTCTTCATTGTCGGCTCCCTCGCTATGTGGTGGTTCCTCGCCTGAGGTGGTTGTTGAGGATCCACTCCCCTCGCCTCACTTGGTGGATTTTGAACCTGGGCCTTCTTGGTCGGTTGTGCTGAGGAAGAAGAAAGGACTCCCCAAATTTATTGCCTCGGATTCAGGGAGTCAGGTTGGTCCCCTCTGGTTCTAGGGTTGTTTAATTTTTTTGTTGTCCTTCAGCTGTTTGTCAGCTGTCTCTATTTGTTTCTAGTTCAATTGGTTTGAACTATCATCCTTTGGCCCTTTTGGCTCTCTGTGTAAAGGGTACGACACCCTGTAAATGTTGCTTATATTACCAAAAACAATCCATTTGAAACTATAGTACTCCTATTATTTGCATGAAAACATGTACTTCATCCCTTAAACAGAAAGATGTCACAAAAAAATAACTTAATAGCAAATGTGTAGGAAGAAATCCACAATCCTTGATTATTTCATTCAAAGACCATTACACTTCAAAGCTAGAGACAATTACATTGCAGTATGCATGCATATATGTTGCAATTCAAGATATAATAGCACTATCATATAATGACACATATATAGACACAAATCTTCACCCTACACAGACCTAAAATGAACTCCCTTTTAGAAAACTTTTCCTATTCACCAAAAACCTAGAACCAAGTCAAGACATGGAGTTTGGTATATGCCTTAGAACTCATAGACCAACCTTACAATGACCCAGAAATACATTTAAGAGAGAGTATAAAATTTAGATTTACTACCCAAATGACATTTGCCATAGTCTAGTTCATCGATCTTGCAACTAAATGGGCATGAGAAATATGCCACATGGCCTCTTATCTTCCCATTTTGCCTCCACTTTGTCAACTGAATTTTGTTTTCCAACTTCATTTGCAATTCCCGTGCACAATTTTGTTTACCATGAAAAACTTTAAAATAAGTAGTTTGCCCTCTTTACTGGCAATAAGAAAATGCATTTAACCAATCATTTTAACCTTCAGAGCACCTCAATTTGGCATTATGGCAAACAGTAATCTGTAGTCACTTGTCTATTACATTTTTCCTGCAACTAATTCATCTTTACATATACCCATTTCATTTTCATGTACAAAAACATGCAACGACCGCATATTTATCTTTAGATATGCTCATTTCATTTTGGCAAATCATTTCTTCACATGTCTGGGCATGGGATACAGCTATAGTCCATTTTTCAAATTGATGGATAGTTTTAACGGCTGCAATGAGGTTCTTAATAAGTTGCAGGTCGTTTTTAATGCATGTAGGACATTTTTAAACATGTTGGGACATGCAAATCGTTCAAAACTTCATCCAAAATACTGCCTGGCCATGAGAACTACTACGGGCACATTTTGGGAGGTAAAAACATCATTTATCTCCTTGCAAATGAATTCAAAATTATTCCCAAAGCTCTTCCACATGAATAATCTTCATTTCAGTGCTTCGAGATCTAGTATCACAAGTTTGAATGAGGCTAAAAGTCCCAAGATAGTGTTGTTGAAAATGAACAAGAACAACAAACATAAAACATTAAGATACACATGAAAGAAAGGACATTAGCCGCCAATCATCATCCAAGTTAGCAAAAGCATTGGCTAATGAAAAAGTCATCTCAAACTTGCAAGCCATTGCAACTTCATTTTGGCTTTTTCATTCAAAATTGCAATAGTGCAATTCCTTGCCATGTGGAGATTAGACCAAACTTGGTGCACAGCTTTGTCATGAAGGAAAAACAAAATTTTAAGCATTGACAATAGGAATGCATTGTTGGATTTATAACACATTAGAGATTTCGAGGCTTTGGAGGCTTGGAAAGTTGTGATGAACAATAAGTCAGGCAATGGGCATCTATTTAAAGTTGACGTTCAACATCAAGCTTTATAAAATTTAATTAATTGCTCACTTCATGTGTTTTTCTTAGGAGAAGCAATTTAAACTCTTTTAAGACAATTATTTTGTCTAGTGTGGAATATTAGAAATGTTTTGATGATTCTCACAATTAAAAAATTGTGAAACCAACAACATTCAAAAGCTTAGTAGGTAAAAGACAAAATCAACATTGGAGGCACACATGACATTTGGGGGATGCTAAAATTTGTAAAGGGTAATTATAATTGATGTTGATCCTTTCCTTTTTGTCAAAATTTGCACAACTCAAAATTTAGGAGCACCTTTGTAATTAGAGTCATCCAATAGGTTATTTAAAAAATATATATATTCTAACACCAAAACTCATTTGAAGACCATAAAACCAAAATTACATACTAGTGATGGAAAACAAACACTCGTGCAATTGTTGGAATGAATCATTTTTTTCATTTCTATGATTCTCTACAGGTCCACTCAAAAACATCGAAACATTAAAATCGACCTCAAAACTTGTTTGAAAACCACAAAATTGGGTCTACAAGCTCTTGGTGAATTATTTAAACTTTTTCCAAATGGATTTTGAAGATGATTCATGGATCATGAGGCATTGATGCCAATATTTTATGTCAGTCTATTATTACATGGCTTAGAAATAGGGTTCTATTGCCAACTTGAGGATGATTCTACACTAGAAATGACAAAAAAATATTGGTGCCAATAGGATTGACTAACCTTGAAAGAATTGCAACGTGATTGGAGAAAGGAAGATGTACTTGATTGAGTTCATTACCTAGTCATTCCCAATATGATTTGGAAAAAAGACATATGCCATAACAAGAGATTATCACTATTTTAATATTAGTTGAAGCTACTTAAAATTAGGCATTTGTGACATCTCACATAAACACATAAACAATAAGTGGAGGAAGCATGTAGTTCCAAAATTATTCATGGCATACCTTGTTTCAAAACCATTCTTACTAAACAATTAGAATCTTTTGGATTCTTTTGAACATTAGAGAAAAATCTTAAATAATTCCACATCATTTCCATTAATGTTGGATTATCTAGCGATGATATTATGGAGCAATGAGAGAGAACACATGGAACTTAAAAATCCATCGAATGTTGACCACAAACCTATAGATTTTTCTACCACTTCCAATGATTAACTCCAACCAAATGCATTGGATGTAGATGAGGGTAAAGAGTGGAAAATCCTATCACATCTCTACTTGGGAATTTTTATCGACTTTAATGAGCTCAACATGCTTGCTAGGAATAAATTTGAAAACAATAACTATTGGAGTAGGGTAAACCCACAAAATTGGTTTACAATTCTAGTGAGGAAGGAAAAGTTGCAAAAAACACCCCCATGCAAAAAAAAATTGGTTTTTAGGGGTTCAAATGAACATTCAGTTTGAGCGAACCCATAGGGAGTTTGCTAGAACCCCCCTTCAAGTAAACCCATTAAATGATGAGTCCCACCATTCTTGGGAAAAAACCAAAAGAAAAGCTTTGTGGAAAGGGGGTTCGCTCGAACCCTTGTTTGAGCAAACCCTGATTCGAGTGAACCTCCAAGGGGGGTTCACTCGAACCCCCCTGGAGCTCCCTCCTCAGAATGAGCTATCCAACGAATATAATTTTAATTTGTTTTGGTTTTATTATGTATTTGTTTTTTTAGTTTGATTAAACATAGGTTTTTCATGGGAAATCAAGCTCTCTGTTCTGCACATGTGGAAAAATAACATATTATAATTTTTTTTTGAAAAATATGAGTGCACTAGATATTGAAGTCCAAGTAATCTAACAAAAAAAATAAAAAAATCGATACATACAAAAAAAGTTATGTTGTATATAGTCTGCCTATGTCTGAATTGTAATTGGTTTGACTTCAAAACTTGATTAAGAAAAAAAATTCAATAAAACACTATGAAACCAATTGGAAGCACTAGATATCATAGTTACAAATTTAAATTCGAAAAAAATAGAATTTTATCCTTCATGGAAAAAAAGTTATGTTGTATACGGTGAGCGTCACTCCTTAAAAATGGCGTTTACTGAAAAAAACTAGTTTTTGAAGGAGATGGAAAATGAAGTGCAATCTGATTCCAAAAAAATTGAAAAAAAAAATATTTAGAATCTATAGACAAAATGTCACAAATCACTAGTTTGCGTCATCTTCAAATTCCTCATGGTTTAGCCGCTATAGGTGCCCGAAAGTGAAGATTTAGTTATAAAAAATCAGTTCAATGTCCAGTTTGGCCAAAAATTGTAAACTAGTATTGTGGAATCACCCAACACTTACATCATTTGATTAGCACACCAACCAACACTCAACTAGGAAAATTTGAACCTTAAATAGACAAATTTATCAATTGGATGATATACTACATTTTATATTATTATATCTCATTTTGCAAGCATGGGATTGACAAATATGCTTTGAATTATCATATAGGGCTCTATACACAGGTTGATGCAAGAAGTTGGGTCCACAAAAAACTCAAAAAGTGGAATTTTTTTGCTGTTTTTCAAAATTTGTCACACTCAAACTGAAAATTTGAGACACTTACACGATGAATCTTAAAAAAAGTTAGAAATATGAAATTTAGCATTTTGAATCTAGTTTCCAAATATGTAATTTATTCAAATAACTAGATGATAGAAATTAAATTTTGATCAGGATGTATAAAAACCACTTTTTAAAAGTCCCTACCTTTTTACAATACCATGCACGTGTACGAACACCACTTTTTGACCCAAATAAAAGTATTTTGTTAATTCCTTTTGGGGAAAGAAAGCTAACAACATGAAGATTGATGAGGAATTTTTTTTGTAATTTTTTTATTGAATTTTTATTGGCCTTAATTGTTGTTTTTAAAAATCAACGTGTATGGACAGCATAATTGGACCTAAGTTAAACATTTTTTTAATCATTTTTTTTTGTTGTATAGAGAATTGTTTGAAGATTGATGCCATATAGTTTTTTTACAAGAAATTTAACCAAAAAAAAGTTATTAAAAACCAAAAAAAGCCTGATATTTTAAGTTTATGGACTAGTTTCCTTAGAAACTAATTAAAAAATAACAAATATAATCCAATCTTAATAAAAATTATATATTTAGAAACTAGACATCGTGTTCTCTAATGGGTTTTAATTTCATAGATTGATTCAAAAAAAGGTCCATTAGCCATATTGCCAAAGTTGGACATTCCTCTTGAATTTGCCTTAGTTCTTTAGTTGCAGGTCAAAGGCTAACGATTGGGTTGCTAAGCCTTTCTCGAGCATAAAACTAAGGTTGCATGTGGGTTGGGGATTCAAAATTTTAAAAATGCATATGCATTATTTAAACAAAATGTGTATGAGAACGTATTTGTTTGCTTATTTAAAAAATTAAATATTTTTTAGAAACACATACGTGTTTTTTGTTGCAAAATGCATACGCATTTTAAAACACCTACGCATTTCTAAAAGGTATTTATTTTTTTAAATAAATGACTTGTTTAAGTGTTATAAAATGCATATGCGTTTTTTAGTGTGTACACATTTTTTTAGGCTCGAGTACCCGAACCATAACGCATAAGCATTTCTTGCGAGATTTTTTTTGGCGAAAACTTCCCCTCTTCGTGGAACAACTTCTTACTTTTACCCACACATTGGAGAAAAATACTTGATTCATAGGATTAGTTTTGCACTTATAGAGGTTTCTCCTATATTTAAATCACTAAATTGTTGTTGCTATCTCCAACTAGCATTTCAATATTCGACATCAATGTATCCATAGTCCATGCTTCCCTTCACATTGCATCAAAAGAGATGAATCGTCTTGAGGAACAAGAGATCACAATTTAGGAGAGCATATATTTCAATGAATACATTATAACTGACTGAATGAGTTTCATCGAGCATAGTTTGCTATCTTGCATTAACAATTGCTTGTGTGAATCCTTTCCCATGGATAGTCAAGTTTATTTAGAAAATTAGATGGTTGCACCATTATCATTATTGGTAATTCGGGTCAATTACCATCTATCAAAGATATTCCTATGTATGTTAGAGATTCATATGGGACAATACTATGGCACAAATTTAACATGGATATTAAATTGAATGATATTTTTCAACAAGATGGTGAACTATCCCAGCTCAATTTTTTTACCTTTTATAATATTAGAAATAATAAACCAAAAATATCTTATTGGGGTCAACTTATGTCATGCACTAATCCTTTCCTTAGCAATGATGAGTAGGTTGTATTCTAATCCTCTATAAATTTATTTCCAACAAATGACTTGGTTTCTTTGCATAAAAATATACTAAGTTCCTTTGGGGTGCCAATTACATAGTATAATACAAAATAAATAAGGGGGAGATACACTTTAAATATCTAGGATAAGTAACTACCTCAAACAATGCTCTTGTGAACTAGCTAGAAAGTTATCCTCACTTCAAATTTATGGGTTGTTGTAGGTGTTTCCAATGGAGCACTAAGGAAAGTTGTTATCATCAACAAAATTGATAGAAAACTATCATATCTTTTAATTTTCGTTCTCATCAAATTTGATCATTATGTGGGATCAACTTGGGATTTTCATGATCTACACCTTATGCTATTTATTTTTTTTACTCATGGTAGTCACTACCAACTCCCACTCAAAATGGCATGGGATTTGATAGTCCAAAAATCCCAAGGTCTTACACTTGAAAGAGTATCAAAAGGCAGTAAAGGCATTAAATGTCAAGGTTTAACATTCACCTCAATCTTATTAGTTTGGTGGATCTATGTACCTCCTTAATATTTAGCTACTATTAATATGAATACATGTAACATAGTGCATATATATCCATCAAGAGGAAGGAGAGGGGTCATTTTTACACACAATGTAAACCTCAAATTGCTAACAATTCAAGCAACAATGTACTACAGCTCCTCACAATGTATATTATGTATACATGATTACATTGATATATGGATTAATATTTCTTTAAAATTATCTAATTAATTAATAAGTGCACTCATTTCAAATACTTATCATACTTTTTGCACTTTAATTTTATCCATGAATAATTGAGCGAAAGCACATCAAATGGTCTACAAGTTTTTCATCAGGAAAGTCTTGTAGTCACTAATGAAGTTATTAACTATCCTTGTTTCATCCAATTTATTGTTTCACATAGACATAAATAGTATTTTTCTTTGATGTTTTATCATAATATTGAAGATAAAATAGTATAATTGTGGGTGTTGACCAAATCTATTATCATACTATCTCCCTAGAGAATTCACTTAGTAAACTAATAGCAAAGCATGCACATTCATAGGGTAGTAAAAACATCACTCATTTCATTCCAACCTCTCATTATAATATTTTTGGTACCCCTCTACATACTCTATTCTAATTAAAATACCTCTATATTTCATTATATATATACAAGGTACATGCTATCAATTGGATTTGCACCCTTGCTAAAAACATAGCTCAGCGATCCAATGAAACATGGAAACATTCTAGGGCTTGTGGGTTTCTCATAGCTTGGAGTTAATCTCCAAACAAGGTTGGTTCCCCTTGTTGCAAACACCTAAACTAATCTAAACTTTTTTATTTTCTAAAGAAAAAGATAGAGGAATGACTTGAAAATTAAACCTAAAATCTATTAAGGTGATGCACCAAAATGATATTCAAACTCATGTTACTATTT
This sequence comes from Sequoia sempervirens, assembly GCA_007258455.2. NCBI lineage: Eukaryota > Viridiplantae > Streptophyta > Pinopsida > Cupressales > Cupressaceae > Sequoia > Sequoia sempervirens. The sequence goes on from VDFB02075321.1 coordinate 67,174,163, forward strand.
TGGCACACAATTATTTCAATAGTCAGATTTTTTTCACACAACTCATACATTCCATGTACCCATGGATTGATGTTTTATAAGAATAATTTAGTTCACAATTCTAAGAAGAAAAAACATAATTTTCACAACTAATGGCTGATCATGTTCACTTCACAACTTACAACCTACATAAGTATATGTTTTCTCTATTCAAAGGTGCTAAAATGAGACTAATATTTAAGGATCTTACAAATAAAATAACAAAAGTACTATCAGTCATGAATATTGCACACAAGGTAATAGAAGTTGAGAATATAAAATATAGAAATTTTATTGCTAACAAGGTGTCTTTACAATAGTAGAAGTTAAAAAATGAATTCTTCCTCAAGAAAATTGATTTTCAAATATTGTTCTCCTTGAGAAAAAATGAGTTACAATGCATAGTATACCTAGAAATAACTCTAAACAGAGTTACAATACTTAGTGAATAATGTCAAAACAGAGAAAAATATTCCCTTAAGCCTCCCTTTATGCTATCCAACAACTTTGTAGTTTTAGGCAACATGCTTTTAGGAAAGTAAGATACGTGTTTGCATAAATTGGATGAGTCAAACCTCTTGGGTGCCAGAGTTGACTTGTTCCTATTTATGCTCTTTGAAATGTTGATTGCAAGTGGTTGAATGAAGAAAACTTGTTGCTTTGACCATATACATCTACCAAAAACTCCTTAGATATCTCCTAAATTCTTGGAGATGTCCCAAACTAGGTCAAACTACCCTATATTCTCTTAATCTTTTGCATAGCTCACCAAACTCCCCCTAGATGCTCTCAAATGTGCAACATCTATGCATTGATTCTACTGAACTACCTCAACCTCTCATCCCATGATTTTAGGACATGCGGGAGAATTTGAAAACTATTAAATTCCCTACGAGGGTATGGGAGATTATCAAGGGCTAGAAATTGACATATGTACCATTCATTTGTAGCTCTTTCATCTTCTCACCATTTGTTCATCTGCATATTATATTTCTTGATACCCCTTGCTATTTGAGTCTAAGTCTTTTTTGCATTAGGTTTTTGAATTGACATTAGGATTGTTCTTTGATCTCCCATTATCATCTAGGAAAAATATTACCATATTAACAAAGTTTTCTTGTTCACTAACCTTTGTTCACTATATAACCTTAGCCTACAATCTAAAATATTTTAGGGACTCTTCATTTGTGCATTATTCTTCATAGAAATTGTTCATCTCATGTATTTACTATCATTTCATCATGCTCATAGTATTCTTGTGGAAATATTTCATACTAACTGCCACTATATTGCATTTTCATGCATTTTAATTTCTTTGAGCATTCTTACATTAGGTCACTATCACTTGTTGCTTATGGATTGTTATTTAATGTGTAAGATACATTTTCAATGCCATAGCAAGACTATCATGCTAAGTACCAAGTCCCATTTCCTGCCAACTTATCTTGACTATTATGTGTTATATTATTAATATTTTAGAAGTTTATTATCTCTCGTTGGCTTGGCTTCTTTGTGAATTTTTTCTATTGTATGCTCTTTTACAAATTTAGAGCCATGACTATCTTCTTATCCCTTTACTATCATAACCTCACTCATTGAAACCTTAGAGATTATTATTTAGATTGTCACATGTGTTTTGCAAAGTATCCTACATGTTTGGAAACGTTATCACATGAGACATATCACCTTATTACTTGCATTAAGCAATTAACTTGCTACAATGATATATGGAATGAAATTTTTTCCATAGACTATCCCTTCTTGCTATAAGGCTTAATTATTATGTCACTAAAATTTACCGATATCCCTTATTTTGTCCTTTCTTTCCCAAGAATGTCATAATAATTGGGACTGTCTCAACATGAATATGATTTTATGCTTGCAAAATTGTCTTTAGAGATTCACAATTGTCCTCTATTTCTAGAAATTTTATTACTGATGTGTTTATTTGGGCTTGTAATATAGTGAAAACCATGATATACTATCCAACATGTGTTCTTGATCTCATTATTTACTATGTATCAATTAATGAGATCCAAGTTAACATGTCCTTGAGACTTTTGAACTTTATAATGATTGGGACTTTTGGAACTCCCTTGCTATACTTTGTCAATAATTGCCTTGTCTTTGTGTTCCTTGCATGGCTCTTAACAATCATACTACACTATCATTATTTACCCTACAACCTTCATGCCTTTGTTACTTTCTACATGCTTCATGATATTCCTCACTTTTATTTTTGTTGACAGTCAATAACTTATGTTATTTATCCTTATGTAGCATCGTAAATTATCACCCATAACAATTTCACGCTACCTTAACACCCTATTTTTCCTACAACATTAATTATAATAATAATTTATTCATTTTAGGGTCGTAAAAATACATTAAATTCCATAGTACCTTGACAAATTTGGGGCAAAATCACCTAGTCAGGGGTGGTAGTGCCCCTATCCATAAAGGGGGCCTAATTCAAATTTGATCTTCTTTTGTGTCGATCCTTGGAGGATTAAAATATCCCAGGTTGACCTATAATAAAAATTATCAATTGGAACACATATATAAACAATTTTTATCCTCATTTGAACATTAGAAGAAAAGAGGGAATGAGCAGGAAATTATGAATAAGAAACTATTATGATACAATTATAGTGAAGATGTATTGATTTATCCTCTACAAGCTATCTACAATAATCTATCATTTTTTATGGACTAACCTCTTGCAATTCTATCAAGAAATCAATGCATCTTTTAATCGACATTTGTGGAAACTCATGATGTGCATCACTTCATCAAGGATTTCATACCAAGGTAACATTGTCATTTATCATTTTATTTTAGTCAACTATTGTTGGTGTTTGGCTTCTACCCGACCTAGGGTAAGCCCTCTTGATTATCATCATTTCTTGTACATGGAGGTAGAAATACCAAAATAGGGTTTGACTTAGGAAATCCCCTATATAGCACAACCTTTCCCCATCTTTTCAAGTGTATAGGACAAATCTGGAAGTTCTGTCAGTAGAAAATCACAGTATACACAAAATAGACTTCAACCTACCTTTCAAAGTTTTTAGATCCCAAAAAAGAAGCAACTTAAGACTAGGGTGCTAGCACCTCTATCCAACCAGTTTGAGCTCATATTTCAATCACGGGTTCCTCTCTATATCTCCTTCGCATATCTACAATTTTTTTGGCAATTTTTGTTTTCATCTATGAAATAAAATTTATTTCCAAATCTAGGGTTTATGTCAAATAGGATTTCTAAAACACACATCAAACTTCTCCTCTTTACAACTCAAAAGAAGGACCAAAACCCTAGGATATTGGCTCTCCCTTGTGGCAGCAACCCAATTATCAACCCTAGTTGGTTTTGCATTTGAATATAGATGGTAAGTGAAAAGGAAGTTGATCCTAGTTAATCTAATTAGATCTAGGATCACTTTTCCTACTCTACATTTTGGTGAACCCGGCATATCCTACATTTGCAATTTTCTGATTTTCATAGCATAAATTCTAAAAATTGATCAAAAACCTAGGTTATTTGAAAATATTATTATTGACTTGCATTAGTTTTATTGCTCAAAATACGTGGATGTTTTAGTGATTTTTTTTTTAAATTTGCATAGTGTTTTTCATTTCAAAAGATCAAAAAGTATTACTTTTCAACATTTTTTAAGGTAAATTCAGTTAATTACAACATTTTAATTTTTGAAAGTTATCTTTTAATCATATTGTATTACCTTAAAAGTCTAAAATTTGATGCATGTGTGTGCTTCAAATAGGAAAAATTAGGCATTCATGCATTTCCATAATTTTTTTTGCTTCCAAACTTGAACCTGTACAATGTCATATCCTCAAACACTATAGTTGATTTCCAAAATTTTAAATTGGAAAAACCTTACACCTCTAGTATAGGTCACTAGCGCCCCTATCTAATCAATTTTGTGTTAAATTTTTTTGTTTGAAACCCTATATGTGGTCTATGTTCAAATCCAGTTTCTGTTTATGGATATCTGTCATAATTTTTTTTGATTTTCTTGTGCATTACTAGTTTGATCTGAGGGATATAGCTGAAACAATGGAAAATATTTGGGGTGATGGTGCAAATGTTATGAAAGGGGGTTCACCATAACGACCTATTTCACTAATTTCATTCAAGCAAATGAGATGACTAACAACCAAAAGGTGAGTCAAATCAAGGTATGAATCAACAAATTTCCTCTCTATGCAAAGACGGGTAAGATTCAAATAACACTTTGGGGAGAAAGATTGCAATCATCAAATAACTCCAAAATGAAAGCTATAAAATGCAAATGAAAGACAATATTCAAAACTTCCATAAACAACAATCAAAAGGAAGATCTAGAAAGGGAAGAACAATGTGTAACAGTCACCAAAAGTTAAATTTTGAAGCTCATTGACGACTCATTCACCCTATGGTGAATGGGTCTTGGCTAGGGCTCTACAAAAATCCTTTTTGGGTTCTCTTTTGCTATGTCTACACTCCTAGATTCTCGATTTCCACTATTAGATAGCCGAAAATAAATTCTATAGAAGAATTTCCATGAAGTTACAACTTTGTAACTTTCTTCAATTTTTCTCTTCTAAGGATCTTCCACCTAAGACCTACAATCACACATAAAAAAGAGAAAAAAGTAATTTGTTAGGTGAATGGGGGTTTGCCTTGGTCAAACCCTGTTTTGGTAATTAAACCTTGAAATGAAATAGAGAAGCATGAAGGAATGATGAATGAACAACTCTATGTAACAGCTCACCAAACCTTTGTTTGAACCTTGGATTGTAGATCTACAACTAGCATGAATTGGCTTCAATGGATGTGGATCTTGATCATGAAACTTGATTAGAAACAATGCCTTTGAATACTTGAATAGATCTTGAACACTACATCAACATATTAGCTCAAACAACATGCATGATGCAAGAAATATTTGACATGACAATGGAATCTTGATTGTTGCAATAATCTTCAATAATTTTTCCCTTGAATGACTTGAAATGCTCTTGAATTGCTCTTGATATTATAAACTTGCTATAAGAATGCTCTCATCAAAATTGCTAGGTGAAACATAGTGAAATAACCTTGTATTTATACATATCTTAAGATTAATTCCCGAAATTCAAATATCACAAGCCGACATCTGAATATACATTTGAAATCATTAAAATACTGTCAAAAACATAGTTTGAATTTAGGTTCTAGGTGCAAGTGAGGACCCATTTTCCCTATGGCGAATGGGTCCTAGGTCACTTACCTAGGACACACATTGCTCAAAGTTAAACATTATGTTAAGGCATTTATGAATGTCGGATTTTATCCATTGGAAAATGTAATTAATTAGGCTTGGATTCAAATTAAAGGGTCCAATTAAGGCATAATTAACCTCAAATAATTAATGAAGCCCTAGGTTAGTGTGAAAGTGTAAAGGTACACCCTACAACACCAAAAATAAGGCACAATTAAGTCCATTTTATTATTAATTATTCATTCCCAAATTAAATGTGAAAAATGGATACTTTTTCCTACACTACAATAGCAAAATGTTTTCTTTACAAATATCTTGTTTTTCATAATCAATGTCATATTATTAAACTTTGTGAAGAAAATACAAGAAATTTTCTTACAAGCATTTGAAAATGAGTTTATCTCTCCTTTTTTGTTATTTTTCTTTGATCCCTCTCCCAATATCTCTCCTACCTATGAGAGCATCTTGGCACAAGAGGATGTAATCATTTTTTTTTATACGGAAGATGAGTATTTAATTATTAATATTAACAAAACTACAAATTTCTACGATGCGAGGATATTAGATTTCCATCATCAAAAAACGGCTCGATAACCACCCGACCAACAAATTTTATTCATTGAAGACTAGACTTCATAGAATTCCCAACCCGACCAGAACCACAATAACCTCAACGAAAATGAAAACAAGGAAAAATTGCCATTTTAATGGCTACATTGCTAGTAGAGCTCCACCCAAACTAACCAGAAAACTACACCAATCCCCTACAGACCAAAAAAACCACAACCCATAGCCAAACTTACAGAAAACCATTAGCTTTTGCAAATGCCTCAAAATCCTTTTCCCATTCAATGCCACTGGCTGCCAACAACCCAAAAAAATTCTTTAGAAACTCCATAGTCACCACCACAATCATCTGATGCCTCATAAGGCCCAACTTGTGCACTAAAATCTTCAAAGTCTCATCTGAGCACCGAAGCCACTCCAAATCACAAGGCCTCTGGCAACCCTTGCCTTCAATCACTGCAATAAGAACCTCATCCACCCCTTCCACCAAATCTTCCCTAAACATTTTAACTAGCAAAACCTTCGCCTATGCCTTGGGAATTTTTTTTTCCAAGAGAGAGGCCAGGAAATGCAGGGAAACATGTAGATTATCTCTCTCGTACTCCTTACTTTCCAAGTGACCGGAGCCCAAAATCATCTTCACAGCCACAACGACCAAGGGATCATAGTTAAGTAGAATATGCTTTAATATTTGGTTTGTGACCTCCTTGAAGGAAGTTTTCCTCGCCTTTGATCACAAATATATCGGTGTATCCACCCCAAATCTTGCCAGGCCCTCAACCAAGACCTCAATTACAAATTTTGAACACTTTTCCATCGAATTCCCTGCTCTAGCCACACCTAACAGAAAGGAAGGAAAGAAGCTCAGATCCACCACTCACACCTGTAAAGAAAAAACTTAACCAAAATGGAACAAACCATCAATAAATAAAAACACCATTCATAAGGCCGCCGCCATCCTATGCAAATGGTACACCACCACTTGTGCAATATGTCCTTTCCATGAGGAGTAAATCCCTCAGACAATATATGCACTCATCACCATACATTGATTTGGGTGTCAAAGTTGTCTCCAGCTAACCTCTGTATGCCTACGAGAAGACTTCCCTTAACCATCACTTGCCATAATAAAATCCACCCCAACCTACCTTTCCCTAATGACCTTTCTATCGTGGCAACAAATGCCACCCCCCTCCATCAACTTGGAGGCGCATCCACCCTACCTTCCACACAAGAGGATGTAATCATTGATACTTCACCTAATCTTAATTTTTAAAGTAATCATGAAAATCATTTTTTTCCCTCTCCCATTATCTCTCCTACTCGTGAAGATATCTTGGTGCAAAAGGACGTAATCATTGATACATTTTATACTTTAAATGATAGTTGTCTTGCATAGATGAAGATTCAAAATTGACATTAGATCCCACATTGATAGAAGATCATCAAGTAGTTAACTTAGATGAAATTGTAAACCCACAACTAATTATTGGACCTCCTCTCATTATAGGACCTCCTACAAACCAATCTAAACCTCATGGTCATATCCTAAAATTTACAAATAAACTCACTCAAAATAGCTATACAGACCAAAATATGTTGTAGCATGGTTGCTCACACTTATAATACTCAAAGTAACAAACAACCAAAGAAAATTCTAACCTCTATTCCATTTCCTCAACCATATCTTCCCCCACACCTCATCTTCCTCGACATAGTGACAAAGAATATGATCTTGTTGAGAAACTTTGTAATACTCCATCCAAGATCTCTCTTTGGGATTTGATTCAAAATTCACCTACCTACCATGGTATGCTCAAAGAGACTTTGTAGAACATTGATATTTCACCTTCTATCAAATGAAATGATGTAGCAACCTTGTTTGATTGTATGCAAGCAACAAAGTTTGATATTTCATTCCATCAACATGAATTACCTCCTTCTGAGGCTCAAAACCAAAATGATGCTCTAATAATATTTTTCATCATTGATAAAACTAGGATTAGGCGTACTCTTATTGACAATGTATCAGATCTTAATTTTTATAGCATTGATCTTCTAGATAAGCTTGGTGTGCATAAAAATATTATAAAACTTGATAATATTTCTAACCGGGGCTTTGATAATGTTGGTAGCAAACCATTGGGGACAATCACACTACCCATTAAGGTAGGACATGCGACTTTTCCTACTCTTATCCATGTCATGCCAGATACTCTCTCATATAATATTCTTCTTGGTATATTATGGATTCATGTCATGAAGGGAGTCTCATCTACTCTTCACCATGAGATGAAGTATAAATATAATAACAAGGTACATATGGTTAAATTGGATGCAAAAAGTTATAATTTATAATTTGAAGTTGAACATAACATTTCCAACTCTCTTAGTACTTTAATTCCATTTTCAAAAGTGGAACCATCACCTTCCAATGATAATGATACTATGAATGCAATCTTGGATGATGATTAGGGTTTGTTATATTTTACATCCACTTTCATTGAGGAGTATAAAATCTCACTATCAAAGCCTAAAGAGTCAGAGATTGTTTCAACACAATCTTGTCATTCCTCTTCTAAAAATATAAATAAGGATCAAAATAATGCTTCATCTTCAAGTACATGCTTTGGTGATGAAACATAAGACTCCCTTCATTTTCTCAATCTTCTTCTGTATCAACAAATCCAAAAACATCATTCCATGATGGTGATGGGGGATCTTTAAATTTCATCCCTTGTGTTCTAACGATATTTAAACCTAAAATATCAACACCTAAAAATTATTTTCATCCTTTCAAATGAATCAATTCTTCTCATAACCATTTAGACAAGACTTCTCTTCCTCCATCTGAGTTAGAAAAGAGTTATGGGTATAGATTTAAAATTCTTTCTAAAATTAGATATAATAGAAACATGGAACAAGGAGTTAATGATCATGTGAATTATACACTATACCTTACTAAAAGGGGTTTATGTTTCCAAAATTCTCCTTCACCTACATCTCATCCTCCATGATATACTATATTTATAACCTCTGATGGTAAGTGAGAAAATTTTTCTTCACAAGAGAAAGGATTGTCTCCTAATCCTTATCCTTTATCTAAGAAAGAGCATACTTTGTTGAGGCTTGTAAAATCCAACTTGATTACTCTTCCTCCTCCAACATGTAAGAAATAGTATAAAAATCACTCTTTTATGCATATCATTGAGTACATGATCATTCGACCAATGAATGCCAAACCTTGAGTACTAAACACAGTAATTTATTGATTGTGGTGCTCTCCCATGTGTTGAAGCACCTAATAATTCTAAATATTAACCTCTCTTATATGGTCTTTCTCCTCACTATGTGGTATTTGTAGCTTCATGTGTTTTCTCATTGTCATTCATGGTGATGCAATCTTTATTGTAACCATATTTCATCTATGGTAGCAACACAATAGTCTTTAGCATGGTTCTCCTTTCCTTACACTTGGGGGGAAAGGATAACTAGTTTTGGGAGGTGTGTATTCTTTTCAAGGATCACCTCTTCCCATTGTTTTCCTTAAAATATCAAAATAGCAAGTATATTGGAATTTTAAGGGGAGAATATCACCCTATTTGTTTCATTGGCATCTTAATTATTGACATACCCCCATGTATGGTGTTATTTATAATTCCCCCAAGGCATGGTTATCAATTTGTCCCCTGGCATGTCAAGTATTGATGCATACCCTATGATGTTAAACTTTTATGCACCCCCTGAAGCATGATTTGCATAGACCTAGTATAATAGAGCTTTATTTTCTATGAATTTGAGAATTTTTACATGGCCACCTAGCATAACATAACTTTCTTTCTATGGAGCCATGCATTCATGAGTCAAATAACATAACACTACTTGCTATCATTTTGAAACCCATCATATTGCATGGACACCTAGCATAACATAACTTGCTAGCTAATTGATCTATGCATCTCACCATTTTATCTTGTGTGAGTTGTACATTTAATGTATGATGTTTGGTATTTGAGATAAATTCAATATTGAGGTTTGTTTACCTTACCGACTTGAATCCTTTTAGTGTACTAACCTTGTGTTTATGTTTTATTTAGGCATATCATGTATTGTGTTGATTATGTGTTTGCCTTGTCTCTTTTGCATGTTTTCTTTGTGTATTTTATGTATTTTGTGTTTTTTCTTTATGTATTCCTTGTATGAACTGTGTTTTCTTTATGTATGCTTTGTGTATTATTTTGATTTTTTGTTGAGTGAATTATGTATGATTAAATCTTGGCTTGTCTTGTGTGCGATATATTTTTTATGTTGTCTTAATATTGTGGATTGATGAGATTCTGAGTTGGGTGCTTGTGCATCCCTCAATTTGGTAGCATCTTGTCTCTTCAAAATTTTGATAAAATAATTTATTCCTTTAGTATGAATATGAACGTAAGATCATACTCTCACTAGAGTGGGGGCTAAATTTGTAGCGTCATAAATTGTCACCCCTAACAATTTCACACTGCCTTGACACCCTATTTTCCTACAACATTAATTATAATAATAATTTATTTATTATAGGACCAAATCATAAAAATACATTAAATTCCCCAATATCTCAATAAATTTGGGACAAAATCACCCAATTAGGGGTGATAGTGCCCCTGTCCTTAAAGGGTACCTAATTCAAATTTGATTATTTTGTGTCTATCCTTGGAGGATTAAAAGATCTTAGGTTGGCTTATAATAAAAAACATCAATTGGAACACATATATAAACAAGTTTTATCCTCATTTGAACATTAGAAGAAAAGACAAAACAAGAAGACAATTATGAATAAGAAGCTATTATGATAAAATTATGGTGAAGATGTATTGAGTTATCCTCTACAAGCTATCTACAACAATCTATTGTTGAATGCACAAGAAAACTAGGGGATGAATAAGTTGTATATTAAAACATCAAATCCCTCATAAACATTTAGGTATTCATTAGCTCTTAAACCCTTAACAACCATTAAACCCTTATCATGCATTAGAAAAATATAAACATGAGAAATAGAAATGCAAACACATCTATACATATGAGAACACTAGATTTACGTGAAAACCCCAAGAAGGGAAAAACCACAGTGAGGATTAGATCACAATATAAAGTAATTGCAACACTAAATATAATAGGGTTACTTCCCAAAAGAAAGAAGGTCTCACTGCTAATGGCTCACTACCAAATTACAAAGAAGAAGAAAGAAGAATGTTACAATAATAAATTCATCTTAGCGCAATAGAAAAGATCCACAACTACTTCACTAGAACATTCATAACCTTACTAAAGAATGTAGAAACCTTCTGTTCACTGCTTCTAGTCATCTTAGACATTAAATCTCACACTGCATTTTTCACTTTCTCACTTCACATCTCAACACATCTCACCACACACTTCAACATTTCAGCTTGCCTTTATACCATTCACAGCCTTAAAAACATCTTTCAAGATCATATATGTACCTCAAATGTGCAAATTAAAATTAGGTCGACACCAAAACATTCTCGTGGTGGAGAGGAATGAAGTTGGACCACATCACACCTAAACTCAAACCTAAATCCACATATACACACCACACCATGCTTCCACAAACATCGAAGCATATCCGCAATTAGTGTAAACACACAAGGTCGTTCGAACCTATGTTAATACCATTAAATATTTAAGTACATGCTTCCTCAAATCCAAAGATGACATGTGAACCACACACAACACTTAAACACAATCTAGAATATTCCATCAACACCTTGAAATCCAACAAATCTTTCACGACATCATACACCTAAAGAACATAATCGGTATATACACCCAATTAACCTTCCACACATTGTACCACATGAATCCAACCTTATAGAGCACCAAACCTCAAATAACTCATATTGAAGATAGATATAAAAAATATGACCACACTCTAAAATCTAAAAGTCCAAAAACCACAACATAGAGAAATGCAGAGCAAAATCATTTCTCCCAGACACCCCTGCATCACAGTTCATAGACTGGTGAACACAACTTCTTCTGTCAAACTATCTAGAACATGAAACTTTGGATATAACACATCTAAAAAACTTTGATTAACATATCTGAACCATAAAGTAGATCTTCAACCATGAAGAAATGTAGAGAAAAACACTAAACACTACTCTGCCACACTAAACACTCTTTACTACACTGTTTCCTCTTTTATTCAAATTTTATCAAAAGCACTTGGAAAGCAGATGCCATCTCAACATCTACAACACTCCTCTTATCATCTCAACCACACAAGAGGTTGAACATACTCAAACATATGCTCATGAAAGAAACACTATAAGTTGACATCAATGAAACTACTAATGACAACATAATGCAACCAATCAATGTATCTCCATAGGTTAACATCAATGCAACAACAAAGATCTATTGACATAAATGACAACACAAACTTCCAACATCTATCATTTTTTGTAGACTAACCTCTTGTAGGTCTATCAATTAATCAATGCATCCTTTAATCAATATTTGTGGCAACTTGTGGTGAGGCATCACTTCATCAAAGATTTCATACCAAGGTAAAATTATCATTTATCATTTTATTTCAGTCAATTATTATTGTTGTTTGGCCTCTACCTGACCAAGGTTAAGCCCTCTTGATCATCATCATTTTTTTTGCATGGAGATAGAAATACCAAAATGGAGTTTGAATTAGGAAAATTCTATACAATACAACCTTTCCCCATCTTTTCATGTATGTAGGATAGATCTAGAAGTTTCGTCAGTAGAAAATCATAGGAAACATAGAGCAAACTATAACCTACCTTTCAGAGTTTTTAGATCCTGAAAAAGAAACAACTTAGGACTAGGGCACTAGTGCCCTTATCCAACTAGTTTAAGATAGATTTCAATCATAGGTTCCTCTTTATATCTCCTTCACAGATTTTCATTTTTTCCAAATAAATTACATTTCCAAATCTAATTTTCATGTCAAATAGGCTTGTTAAAACACACATCAAACTTCTCCAAAGAAGGACCAAAACCCTAGGATATTTGCTCTCCCTTATGGAAACAACCCAATTATCAACCCTATTTGGTTTTGTGTTTGAATGTAGAGGGCAAGTGAAAATAAAGTTGATCGTAGTTAATCTAATTAGATCTAGGATCAATTTTCTTAATCTACACCTTGTTCATTGTATCCCTTTTTCTACCCTCTTAGAACCTTCAACTGAGCTTCCACTATCTTTGGTCACATCTATGTTTTCCATATCTCACTATCAAGATATCATTTACTATCACACTTATTTTTCAACTTTAAATCCATTTCCTATGTTGCTTGACTCAAGGAATATGTCCTTTGACTATACATTTGATCATGGTATCTATTGCATGTCTCATGTATTCTACCATATTCACTGTCTCTTGATAAATGCACTAACAATTCATTCTTTCCTTCATTGTGAGTTAATGAAAATGCTAAATAAAAACCCCAATCCAACCAAGAAAACCCTAAGGGTATGAGTTACATTGTCTTCACTATTTTGAGTTCCTCTTATATGGGACTATGCTAACTCTTAGAAGTTTTATTATCTTTCTTGACACAATTACATTGTCATGACACCTCAGGAAACATACTATCCTCTCATACCATAAACATCCCCTTTTGTCAACTTCAAAATATATCAACTATCCATTTTTCAAAGGAATTTCATGCTTCTTACTCTCCTATGCATTGGCATTCAAGGTTTTTGAAGATTGTTTTAAACTCTACAATATGAAAATCCCTTTGATTATAACATAGTCTAGCAAGAAAATAGTCATCCATCTCTTATGATAACCCCTGTGAAACACTTTTTAGCTCAAACACAATATTACATGACTAAAACAAAAAAACCTACAAATCCTAGCACAATGACTATATCAAATGGGTTCTATACATTTCATATTTTTTGGCTAGGAGTCTCATGATTTCTACAAAGAGCTAAATAAACCTGGATACACTTCTTCCTAACTATCATTTTTAACTTCCACACTAATATCCATTATGCAAACACATGAACTACTCAAAGATATTCACAAAACAGATGTAGAGAAAGATTATGCATGATCTTTGCACTCTATTTGATGGTTATGGGGCTTCCTTAGAATAATGTAAGGGTTTCATTTGAACAACAAACCTACTTCCTCCAAGGATAGAACATCACATACATAATTTTGTGTGTCCTTGTATGGGTGAAGAATAATGATCTCTAGGGGCCAAAAAAGGTTTCCCATACTTCATTTTCTCATAATGGATGTATTTCTAAGGCATTGAAATTGGCAAACAGTGAGTATGGAGGTTGCAGTACCTTTTTAATGATGGAAACTGAATGCAAAGGTGTTAGTAACAACATAAACCTCCTTGTATCCTTCCATGAAAATTTTTCCTCTAACTTGGCCACCATGAGATTTAGTATACTCATAAAAAAGAGACTCGAAATATTTTAGAAAACCTTAAAATTCTTGACCTCTCGTATTGAAAAACAAACTTTTCATTAACAAAAATCCCTCCAAACATATGCAATATGGACTTGGTGAGATACATGGTATTTTCAACACTTTTAACAAGATTAAGGTATATAAAAAACCTTATTAAATGCTAAAATATTTTTGAAACATTATAAGATATCACTTGGAGACTTCACCATGAACAAAAGCACCCAATTCCTAACACTTGGAGAGACCTTTGAAACTTTGAAGACCAAGACTTGACATAAGACTTTAAAACACCAAAGACCCCCTATTTAAAGGTTATTTAGGCCAAAGGGAAGAAATAGGCTAACAATACCTATTTTTTAAGTTCTATTTTTTATATCCCTTTGTTATTTCTACCCCTCATATTTTTGATGAGAAATAAAATGTCACCAACCAATAAATTCTTAGAACATTTAAAACCTCAAAATATTGAATTAAACAAATCTATGGATCACTTAGTCTGATAAAGGTATACATAATTAAACCCTTTGATAACCAATGACTCAAATTGCATATTTGGTGTACAAAAATGTAATGAGTTATCTTTCCTCAACAACATATCTTCAAATATATACATATAATTATCTATAGTAGACTCCAACCTTGTTTCTTCCAAGGTTTGATTGTGCTTGATATAGTCAATGTTAATAAATCATTGGCTTGATAGGGACATTATTATCTATCTTTGAATAATTTCAAATTTAAACACTCATAAAATTAGATACATTGTCAATTTGGAGATAGTTGTAGTAAGAGAAGTTGATATAGATATCATTAGGTAAATATTTTAGTAATGATAATATGTATGTTTTAGTGTATTCTTTGACATAAAAAAATTGCATTAAATGAGATTGGATTAATTATAAACAAAAGTAATAGATTATGCACCCGAATTAGGCTTGAAATTACTTGAAGATCAACTAGAAAAATATATTAAATTATATTATTCAAATAGGAATTGAATGCATTGATAATTCAAATCTTGAGAGAAATTCTCATTATACTTCAAGGTTTTCCCCCATATTATGTTAGGACTATATGACATATTCAACTTGAAATTCTTTTAGATTATTATAATTTATTTATTTAATAATTTGTTAATAATATGTGCGTCTTCAAGGATGATGGAGAGAGCCATTTTGGATGTCCACATGAGGTTGGGGATTTTTATAGTCAATTATTACTCTTTAGGTGACTTGGAATATATGTGTGTGTAATGGGCATGATGTGAGAGGAAGCACTGTAAGGAACCTTTGGACACTTGGCATGAGGTGGAATGGAATCTATGAAAATTTATGAATTTGTAAGATATACCATCTATGACATTATAAGAGGTGTATGAAAGTGTGAACCCCTTTCCAAACTTGCATAAATAAAACAATCATATTTGTAAATCAAAATGCAAGGTTAGAACAAGAATTCCCCATAAAATCTATTTGCATTGTTAAAGAACAAAGAAAAAGATGAAATAATTGAGCAAATACAAAAAAGTAACCATTCCTATTCTTAAACGAAGCAAACACTTGATCTTATGGGGGGATTGGTGCTATTTTGATATGGAAAATAGCCCTTTCCCAACCCCTTTGGATAAGCTATGTGATGAAACTGCTTTGAAGATGATATGAGGTGGACAAAATCAGTTCTCAATTGAAGAGAGTGACTTTGCATAAGATTCTAGATGCTAAGATGAAGAATAAGCCTTCCATTTATAGAATATTATGATGAGAGAAATAGCCAAATTTATGAATGTGGGACAAAGATTTAGCCAATGAGATGAAGCCACTTGTCACATTTTGAGTGGTTGAGGAATGTGCAAGTTTTGGCCAATGTGCCAAAGAGGGGAAGATTCAAATTTGAATTTGAGAGTTAAATGCTGAGATAGGGACATATAAGAGAGAAGTTATTGCCATGTTGGAAAGGACAAGTCAACTTGCCTTCATATTCAAACTTGGAGGAATATTCTCAAAAAGATGCTTTGTTGAGGGAAAATGGTGATTTTAATAAATGAATTAAAATGCTTTATTGATGCAAGTGGGAAAAGCTAGAGGATGTGATGGGTGATTAGATTAGATTTAATCAAGATTAGATTAACTTAGATGACGATTAAATGCTTTTGACCCATTTGACTTAAATATTTGGATTTAAATTAAATCAAGGGGAGATGAAAGGTGATTTCAAATTTAATTAAACAAAGGTTTGATTTATTTAATTAAATGGATGATGATAGGCTTAAATTAAATAAAGTTAATTTATTTAATTTAAATTGATGACCTTAGGAGATTAATCAATTAAACTTGGTTTATTTAATTGACGAGTGAATATGAATTAGTTAAATATGCATGATATCAATTTGACGTGTTTACATTTTGCCCCTCTTTGAAGCAATGTACTTGTTACATTGGTTCAAAGAATAAACTTTCCGCAATCAAAATTCAATTTTTTTTAATTTTTTTGAATGCCCCAGCAGAAAGAAGTACAATAGTACATTGCCCCCTTGAGAGATTGAGTGAAAAAATTCGATTTGAGGGTCAATCTCGTGATAAAGAGGTTCAAGATAGACATATGGATGGTTATGGATGATGATGCAAATGAGATGGTTTTAATATGCTTAGAATAACCAATCTATATTATCCTAAACAACTTAAATGATGATGAAATGCATGTGAGATGGATGAGATGGATGATGTGTCTATGATTGTGCAATGGATGTTTTATGTAGATGCTTAGACTAACAGATCTATATTATGATGATGATGCAAATGTAATGCATGTGAAATGATCGGTGTTTCCTATTATGTATGATATGAATGATATATGGTATGCTAACAGTTTGTGGATGCATGATGGATGCATGATGGATGCATTGGTGATGTTATGTTAACGTGGAGAGAAGAAAGAATAAATGAGATGATGACAAGAGGATCCAACAAGTCCATGATTTGATGAGACTTTATTAGAGATGATGATGATGATAGATGATTTTTTTCTTATCAAGGATTGGGATTTTAAAAGGGCTACTTACCTTTTGTTTGATAACACACATAGATACAATGCATCAAGGTATAAATAACTAGGATGGAATTGTACCTAGTACGATGGAATTTGACTCGACAAACAGATAGAGTATTCTTGTTCACACTTGACATACGGAAACCTTGCTAGGACGTACCTAACAAAGCAAGTATTCGCCAAGTTATTTTACAAGAATGTCCAACAAGAACAACAAACAAAAGATAATGATTGTTGCCCCATTCCTATCTCTCTAAATCCTTCGTTCGGATATCATCAAGAGGTCCTTGGAATGAGCGCAATAAGATAAATCAAAAGAAAATATTAAGTACGCAAACAAGCCAATGTTCTTCATATGTTCAGCCAAAGGGATGTGTTTTGATAAGATAAGAATCCAAAGTGATATCCAAAATGACGCCCATTGTCAGAACGATATATCCTAGGACATGCATTGTATAGGATGATGATGGTTTGATAAGTTGATTGATAGGCTATTGATATAAGGTTGACTGACATGTTTGAAAATGATCAGGAGTTTGATTTTTCATTTAATGGTCTGTTGCTTCGATTTTGATTTCGGTGTTTGAAGTTAGCTTTTGTTGATTGTTGTGATTGTTTTTGTTTGTGTTGCCAAAGGATGAAGGTGACGATCAGTTTATTATGGATGATTGATTATTTCAAGTGAAAGTGAGATTAGACGGATGGATTTTTTAAATATTTGGATGTTTTTGACGTTTTTGGAATGTTTTGAGGTTGTTTTTGGTATTTTCAAGATTTTACAAATGTTTTGATTTTTGATTTTTTGAATGTTTTTGGGGTTTTATGAGATTTTATGATTTTTTTTGGATTTTGATGTATTTATGATGTTTTGGTGTTTTTTGTGTCTCGGGGGATGATCAAAGATTAGCCTTGCCTACGTTTAAGTTCAAAGACGATGTAGTTCAGATTCCAATTGTTTTTGATGTTTTTTTTATTTTTTAAGTGTTTTGGATTTTCGCATGATTTTGATGATTTGGATATGGATATGTGTGATGATATCAGTGATCTGTTTGGGATTTTGTTGAAGACCAAGCTAAGGTTGACTAATTGAATCGATGGATTGATGATGATGATGATAACATTGTTGAGGATACACAACAATGCAAAGATTTGATTGATCAGGATTGATGATGATAACATTGTTGAGGATGCACAACAATGCAAGGATTGATTGATCAGGATTGATGATGATAACATTGTTGAGGATGCACAAAAATGCAAGGATAGCGTTAAGCAACACAATTATCAGGAAGGATATCCCAAGATTATGGATTGATTGGATTCGATTGATCAGGATTGTTGAAGCTTGGTTTGGAACAAAATTGTTTTGAATGATTTGATGTGACATTGACATGCAAATTAGATGCGACTGATAGTGATTGCTTGGCTTGATGTTTGATGAAAGATGAAGCTTGATAAAGAACATTTTCTCATCAAAATATGCCATGGGCTAGTGATTTGGATTATGGATCACAAATGCTTTGACCAGTTTGGTTTCACATTTTCCAATGTTTGGATCACCACATAAGTTGGAGAATATAGATCAAGATTTATTCCTGAAGCAAGATGTAAATATCTGCCCCCAGTGTCTAGCAATGTATGAAATGTCATGGGTGGATTCTTGGATAAGTGTATGGATGGATGGATATGGATTATCTTGTGATAAGATAAGGTGTTCAAACAAAGGAATGCTCATTTGGATACTTCTTCATGGCTCAGATAATGTTGCATAGGATAGGATCAATGAAAATGGCCCATGTCAAGATGTTTACCATAAGCAAGCATAAAGTGTGTACCAAACCTTTTCAAGATCAAGATAACTTGGACTATGGATGTAGATGGATGAAAACTAGATTGGATAAATGGTTCATGGATGAATGGATTTATTAAGGCTGAGATGGATGGAATGTTGGATTTATTATGGATGGGATGAGATGCTTTCTCCTGGAGTGGCACACGTAGATGCTCAATTCTACACATGACACCCGTTTTCCTTTTTTTCATCATGGTCTTGCCCAAAGCGTCGCTCATGTGGTTTTCACTATAGGACAATTTTTTTCTTTACTGTTTTCAATCCTTTTTCTATTTTTTTTGGATTTTCATATTTTTTGATTTTTTTGGTTTTTTTGAAAGATTTTAAGCTCATGTTGAACAACTTGGTGGTATCGATGTAGATGCTTCTGTCATGATGTTCCATTGATAGCCTACTTGAAGAAGTTGCTTTCTAAGATACGTGCACTCGAATACAACTTTTGAGATTCCTGACTGGCTTTGTTGATATCAGAGTTAACTTTGTCTTTGTGCGCACCTCGCGATAGAGTGCCTTCTAAATCCTTATAATGAAGGGTCATTGCCAACACATGGTTAATGTGAGAATTGGATATTATGTGTGAAGGTGTGGATGGAGTGTGTTTAGGGATAAGAGATGGATTGGTTGACAGTTTGGAACCTTTGACTCTCCAAACTTGGGAAGATGAGCAATGATGGGTGGATACGAAAGTGTGCTTGGAATTAGAACCAACTGCTTGATACACTTTGTACGTCACTTGAAAAGCCTGCTTTTGCTTTTGTGGACATCTTTGACTGATAATTTTCCCTTTTTTATTTTTCCCCATAGTTTCTTTGACTAATGGAGTTTGATAGGGATGCTCTTTCTTTGTATTTTTTGGTATCCATTTGTATTTGATTTGTCCATTATGCTTTCCAACCTTTTCCTTTGATAATGTTCTTCATACTTTGATTCAATTCTTTCTTTTGACATTGGTCCCAATTCATGGATGGGGTGATGGGTGGATGAAGATTCATGATGTGGTCGGGTTGTAGTATTGGCATTGGTTTCATCATAAGGATTCTTCGTGCTCCCTATGTTGACATTTGCTTGAGATGAAGTTGCCCCCAGTATGGTGGTAGTAGTACCTTCATGCTTTGATTTTTCCTATTTTGAGAAGTCCTGTTCAGTAAGCACTCTCTGATAAATGACCACTGTAGATGATGTTATTGGAATTTTTTGTTCTACTAGCTTCAGAATATCCTGTTCTACCTAACCTGTTTCCTTGAGTGGATAATGCTGGATATCTTTATTCATGATTTCCTTCATCTGAATTTGGGATATATCTAATCTTGATAATGAAAACTCAACTTGAATATAGGAATCAATAACCTACTCTTTTTGTGTAATAATGCTAGGAGTAAAGGAATCCTGTTCTGAATGAAGATCATCTACGTGTCCATCCACAAAAAGCATCTCATGGGTAGATGGAGGAGTATGTGCTATATGAATATGATCATCTTGTATAGAGAGGAGAGTGTCCATTAGACCATTGTAGTAGTTTTAAGATACAAACTCTTGATCTTGAATGATTTTAGAATTGCTTTTGACATGCTTTGGATCAAGTTCTTGACATGGGTCAGTTTCAAAGGATGGATTGCTTAAAAAGGGTTCTTGGATGTCATCATTAGTCATGGTAAGTGGCTCAATATCCTCTTGATTTTTGAGTGGACTTGGATCAAATGTCAAGTTGAGGATTCCTTCAGTATCTACACCATGAGGTCAAAGGATGTCAACATGTCTTGGAAAGGACCATTGCTAGACCTTGGTGAAATATTTTGATCACGCTTTGTAATAAATTCTTGAGATATGTCCTCTAACTCATAATGCAATGTAGAGGAATTTTCAATATGATCATTGGTCGATGGATCATGGATTATGTCAATAGGATCAAATAATTCTAACACTCCTTGAAATAGATCACTAAAAAGTGGTTCTTGATATATGGTGAGTTGATCCTTGGATGGGGTAGAAACATCTTTAATATGCTCACTGATGGATAGGTCTTGAAAATTGTTTTCAAAAATTGTGGCAAAGAGATTGTGAATGTCTTCAACCATAGGGTCAAGTGAGGTTGACATTTCTTGGATTGGATCATTGTCAGTTGGTGGATTTTGATCATGATTGAAAAGTGACTCTTGACATATGTTGATTTGATCATTGGATGAAGTAGACATAGTTTCAAGGTGTTCAGTGGTGGATTGATCTTGATCCTTGTTCTTAACAGTTGTCATTTTTCGTGTGTGTGCTTGCGCTTGTTGGGAAGCTTGAGAGGCCTGTTGCACTTGTTGAGCTTGTGTTGCTTGTTGCGTGGCTAGATATTGTTGGATGGCCTTTTAGTAGGCCTGGTGAGCTTTTAGCTCAATGTTATATTGTCTTGTTGTGTTTGGTTTTGATGGTAGTGGTGGTGGATTTGGAATTGTGTTGGATGTAGTGAAAAGTCATTGAGATACATTTGGAGTGATCGTGAGGGTTTGAGATATGATGGGTGTGATAGGGGTGGTCGGAATGATCGAGGTGATAGGTCCTTGGGAGACCATATTTTTATTTTTTTGGGATTGATGTTGTCATTTGATTAGATACCATCTGTTGGTGTGATGTTGATGGTATATTCAAAGGATTTGATGTGATGGCTTGATTGGTGTTAGGTGGATTGATTTGGATGGAGTGATTGGTGCTAGGTAAAGGGGGAAGCCCTAAACGAAGGAATGATGTTGATATGGGTAATGGTGGTGGAGATGTCTCTTGGCGCAATAACTCAACTATTTTGGTAAGTGTAGCAATTTTATCTCACCAAATTTGATCTTGATTTCGATCTTGACTCCCTTGATATAGTTGATTTGGTTTTTGTTCAAGAAAATTTGGGATGCATACTTGTGGTTTTTGAATGGGATCATGGAAAAATTAATTTTGGACAATGTTCTGATTTGGGATGATGTTCAAATTTGGCATGATAGGTTAAAATTGAACATTGTTGGTGTTGGGAATCACATTGCCTTGATTTGGGTAACTTTGATTTTGCATGGTGTTACCTTGACTTGGATTAATACATGGAGTTGTTAACATCTTGTTTGGATTTTGAACATCTGTATGATTCACAAACATATTTATCCCAATTTTTTCCAAGTGTGGATTCATATTTGGTAATCTTGTACTTGGTATATTCACTTTTGGCATGTATGGATTTGGTGGGATGATGTTGGTCATTTGAAGACTCATGCATTGATTGTTTGGTGGATAGACTTGTAAGTTTGAACTTTCATTTAATTCTACCATCGAAAAAGGTGTTCCAAGATTTAGATTGGGTAGACTCACATTTTTTGTACCATTGAGGTTTGTAGGAGATAATGATCCCATGAATGGATTGTATAAATGTGAGTTTTGAAAATCAATTGGTTTTGGAAGGCTTTGATAGTTTGGTTGACTTGGATTACTCATGATGTATGGATCAAGTTTATATTCCATGTTCCTCTTGTGTTTTGACCTTGTTTGTAAAAGTGACCTCTAAGGTGTTTAGGACCAACGATGAGATGAAGGATGAATAGGGGTGAATGATATGAGTGTTGAATGTTTAGGGACTTTGTATCAATGCTAGACTTAGGGCTTGATTTTGATTGTTTGATTTGGATAATGAACTTGTAAACCCTAAGATGTTAGATGTTATCTTAGGATGAACTTGTTCAAAGGGGTGCTAATTTAACTAGAGGTATGAGAAAGGATGCATTCCCATACTCCTAACTAAACAAGGTGATTTTGATTTTGATGATTTACCCAAGTCTAGAATGATGTTTCCAAAGTTCTAAAGTTGTTTGTGGGATGGGATTTTGATAGATGTTTGGAATTTGGATGAAGTGTTTGATTTTGATCCTAAATGACCCTAAGAAGGACTTGTTTACAAAGCCAAGGTTTTGAAGAACATGCTTTTCCCTTCAAACAAAAAGATCAATGTTTGCTTGAAAGATGATAAAAAGATAAACAAGCACATGTGTGGGATTAAATTTGAGTTAATCTTGGTTAATGACTTGTTTTTACCACAAACACACTTCTTGCTTAGTTTTCAAACTGAATGTCTATGTCTTAGTTCCTTTTCATTCCACAAGGTCCATTATGTGAAAATCAAGGTTTCAAGAGCATAGTTTCCTATTGTTGACTTTGAAATGAACAAATCGAGATATAGGTCTTAGTGTTTAGAAGCCTTCTAGGGATAAGAACCCCTAGGGACAAGTAGTAACACGTGGAATTTTCAAAGGTATTTGTTCCTCTCAAAGAGTTTGAAATTATGATGATTTGTTGTGAATGTTGGTTTCAATGTTTTGGATCCAAGCATTGTGTTTTCAAACTGACTCACAAGCAATATAACATCCTAGCTCAATTGGTATGTTTTTCTTGGTGGGCTTGCCTCATGCCCTTCGTAGTAGAAGAGATTATTTTACATGCAACCAAGGAGAGAGTATAAAGGTATGTTAAGAATTAATTCTTAAACTCTATACTTTAACCAAGATCGAACATGGCAAATTACTTCTTGGAATCTGAGTTCCAATGCACCACTTTGATAAACTCGTTGGATGGACTAGTTGGCTACTACAAACAATGGTTTTAGTTCAGAGTTTCCATTCGTGGAGATTGACCTATATGGCGAGAGTCCCTTTTTAGATCCATCTTGTCGGAGTCAACCCCGTGATACTGGTGTTTACTCCAATACCCACATTTATATCCCGAATGGAAATACTCTCAAGTTCAGAGTGTTATCGGTTGAGTTGTTCCCTTAGGTGAGTACTTTTTCCCCAAGGCAGGCCCTCTAAGATAGACAAAAGTGAGTAAACATATTCATAGTTCGATTGACCTTCATTTAGAAACAAAGGGATAAAACATGCAATAGGTTTACTCACACTTGCACAATGTTTTGTTCAATTTTAAACCCAAACTGAAGTGTAGAGGCAATATTTTATGCAACTTAATGTCATCAAAAAGACTTTTGATTGTCAAGATCGTCGTGAAGCGTGAGAGAAGTGCATACGCCTGTTTAAATGAGATTACTTTGTATAAGAGATTATGAAACACAGAAAGCACATGCTCATTTTAAGCCTCAAAGCAATGATCTTGATTCTTTTTAATGCACCAAGATGAAGTGTGAAGTTTGTTTGTTAGATTTTTTAGAACCCAAATGGAAATTTAGTAAGTGTCTAATGTTCTTTTTTAACCAACTTTTAAAGTATCAAATCAATGGTTCATTTTAAACCCAAATTCATCTAATTGGTCTAAAACATAAAACAAAAGCAGCAATGTGTGCCCCAAGTTAATAAGCATTTAAAAATGTTTTTGACAATTTCAAGTTCACAATCAGTTTTCCAACTTAGATATGTTTGGATTTATCTGCCTTGATGCAAAGTAGCTTTGAAGTTTCACCCATATGTCATCCTGTTGCAACGTTAGTTAGAAAGTAACATTAAAGTTATAAAAATTCATATCTTAGCAACTTTCTAATACAAGACTTATGCCAATTACTCAAATCAAATTTTCAGGGGTAGACAATTTTGCCAATACAAGGATTCTAACATGAATGAAAATTATGAATATTGAGTGAAATTCCTATGGAACTACCTAAATGATGTCACTCAAACTTAAATAGACTTTTAAGATTGAAGATTGTGCCAAGCTAAAATTATTCCATTGATTAATCTAAAATTAATAGCTAGCAATCTCAATCTACTTGTTTGCACAAAATTTAAGTCATAAAAGACACCTTCATTCAAGATATCTGATTATTTGCAAGATCCAGTTCTCAGATTCATGGTGATCTCTTCACAGATTTAGGCATTTTTATTCAAGAAACAATGTAAGGCAGTAAAATAGATCAATGTTGTCATACCACGGCTAATCAAAATCAACACCTAGGGAAGAGTTCCCCCAAAATGGACGCATCTAATTGAATGATATCATCTCCATTCCCTCCATGTGGCGAGAAAAGACAACACCATGAATGTGGATAGGTAGACAAAGCACGTTATTGAAAGACATTAATGGTACGTTGTCAAAGAAACTCGGGTTCAAGGCGACCAAACTCATTGTAGTTATTAATAGCAAGGAAAGGCATTCAATTTGTGATTTTTATTTAATCTTGGTTAGGAATCCTTTTTTGAAAGTAAGCTTCCCAACGAAATAAAATATTAAAAGGCCCAAATCTAAATGAATTGTGTGCATTTAATATTAGGCAAAAGAACAAGGCAGCTCATCAAGAGTATGGGTGACACAGATGACAGGGCTACTTAATGTGTTGCAGCAAAATTTGAAATAATGCACTGGGCGCCCAAATTTAATGAGCCAAGAGGAGAGTTGGTAAAATTTGGCGAGATACGAATGTGTTAAAATGTGTTGATGGACTTATTAGCTGGTCGTGTGGGGGTGATAAGCTACTACATTTAAGAGAGGTGTTGAGGAAAGCATTGAATGAATTTGACTAAGCAAACATTCAAATAAAGTTTGGCCAAGGAAAGAACTCAGACCAAATTTTTTTGACAAAACCAAAGGAACAAAAGTGCCTAAAACTTACATAACCGTATCCAAATTCATCAAATCAGATTATGCTGAGAGGTGAATCTGCAATCTCCATAATTTGATGCAACCAACTCAAGGAATGGTCCCTCCTCTTCCTCCTCTAATGGTAGGTCTTGCGATCGATCCCCAGCAGTAGCAATGGATAATGATGCAGCCATAGCTACAGCCCCAGCCACAAGCCCCACAAGCAGCTAGGGTTTGGCCTCCGCAGCCCCAGGTGTAGCCATAGCCACAGCCTCAGTAGTATCCCCAATAGTACCCTCAGTAGTACCCACCTCAGTAGCCACCTCAGTAGATGCTACACCAGCCTACATGTGTCGAGGATATAAGAACCCTCTGGGTCAGAGATTTGCAGTTCTGGATGGACGAAACTTATATGCACAGCTGCTTCGCTAGATCACTCAAGAATTTGCTTCTGTTAAGATTATCCACAACAAACAGACTGGGTAGTCAGAGGGCTATGGTTTTGTGGAGTTTATAAGCCATGCTATAGGTGAGAGGGTTCTGCAATATTACAATGGTACTCAGATGCCCAATACTGAACAACTTTTTAGGCTAAATTGGGCATCCTTCGGTATTGGAGAAAAACGTCCTAATGTAGGACCTGACTATCCCATATTTGTGGGATATTTGGAAATTGATGTCATAGATTACTTGTGACAAGAAACATTTCAAACTCGATACTCATCTGTAAGAGGGGCCAAGGTTGTGACTGACAGGCTCACAGGTTGCCCAAAAGGATATGGGTTTGTGAGTTTTGGAGATGAGAATGAGAAAATTTGGGCAATGATAGAAGTGAAGGGAGTATATTGTTCAACTAGGGCCATGCGCATAGGTCATGCTACAACAAAGAAGACTACTACGGTTGTCAATTAGCAGTACCCAACAAAAGCTCCTAAGTTTATGTCTATGCACCCTGCAAATATTCAATGAATACCGAGCAAAGCAGACCAAGTAAGTAATCATAATTCCTCACTTTCATAATAAATACGACTATGGATGCTCTTGGTGTCTGATATCATAAAAGATCTCCTGCATAGTGTAAGATTGTAGGTGGGAATAAAGAGCTAAAAATAAAATGAGTGTGGTGGTGCCAACAAATAAATGCAAGTCTTCTCATAAAAACTTCTCAGAGACAGACATACATATTGAAAACAATCAAAGATCCCATCAATCTAACACTAAGAGGAAATAATTTTAATTCTTCAAAGATTTGTATGTTTTCTAAAGTGAATAAAGATAGCCACGAATATAAAGATTTTTTTAAAAAAAGTAAGAAGATAACTATTATTGTAATTTGAGAACGTAATCAGAACATGCTATGAACCTCTAGTTTGATCATCATGTGGTTTGCCAGCTATACTTAGGAAACATAAAGAAACGTAGCAATCCAAAATGTTATAGTTGGTATGTAATAAGCAAATAACACTTGGATTTAAATCTTATAACCAGTAGGAAATTGTTGTAGAAAGTTTTTTGTTAGCAAAGAAATATGTTCAAAGATTCTACTTTTATTTATTCAAATACATTCTAAATATAGATTAACAGTGGGTGCCAAAATGTGAACCCCTTTCCAAACTTGCATAAATAAAACAATCATATTTGTAAATCAAAATGCAAGGTTATAACAAGAATTCCCCATAAAATCTATTTGCATTGTTAAAGAACAAAGAAAAAGATGAAATAATTGAGAAAATACAAAAAGTAACCATTCCTATTCTTAAACAAAGCAAACACTTGATCTTATGGGGGGATTGGTGCTATTTTGATATGGAAAATAGCCCTTTCCCAACCCCTTTGGATAAGCTATGTGATGAAACTACTTTGAAGATGATATGAGGTGGACAAAATCAGTTCTCAATTGAAGAGAGTGACTTTGCATAAGATTGTAGACGCTAAGATGAAGAATAAGCCTTCCATTTATAGAATATTTTGATGAGAGAAATAGCCAAATTGATGAATGTGGGACAAAGATTTAGCCAATGAGATGAAGCCATTTGTCACATTTTGAGTGGTTGAAGAATGTGCAAGTTTTGGCCAATGTGCCAAAGAGGGGGAGATTCAAATTTGAATTTGAGAGTTAAATGCTGAGTGGGGGACATGCAAGAGAGAATTTATTGCCATGTTGGAAGGGACAAGTCAACTTGCCTTCATATTCAAACTTTGGGGAATATTCTCAAAAAGATGCTTTGTTGAGGGAAAATGGTGATTTTAATAAATGAATTAAAATGTTTTATTGATGCAAGTGGGAAAATCTAGAGGATGTGATGGGTGATTAGATTAGATTTAATCAGGATTAGATTAACTTATATGATGATTAAATGCTTTTGACCCATTTGACTTAAAAATTTGGATTTAAATTAAATCAAGGGGAGATGAAAGGTGATTTCAAATTTAATTAAATAAAGGTTTGATTATTTAATTAAATGGATGATGATAGGCTTAAATTAAATAAAGTTAACTTATTTAATTTAAATTGACGACCTTAGGAGATTAATCAATTAAACTTGGTTTATTTAATTGACGAGCGAATATGAATTAGTTAAATATGCATGATGTCAATTTGGTGTGTTTATAGAAAGAATCAATGATGATGTGCAAGAAGTTGGCTATCTTTTTTGGACTTCAGCATTTATTTTATCTTCCTAACAGGTTATTTTTGTCTTGAAATGAAGTTGAATGACCAAATTCATGAGAAAGGTCTTGAATCCTCTAGAAATATGTTTATAACTCTCAAACACATTTCATGAGGTCTCTTTTTCATGTTGACTACTTGGTTAATGATTTGAGTCTATTGTAACCATTTATCTTTTACTAGATTATATTTTCTTATATATGTATCCCTTGGGATAGAAGATTGTATCTTTTATAGTTTACATTGTTATGTTGACATAGTACTACTAGATTGAAGGGGAATTTGTGTTGATGTACTAAACATTTGAGTTTAATACAATCTTTTACTCTCATGGTGGTGGGGTTTTTAACCCAATAGGATTTTTACAATGTATATCAATGTTCTTCATACAATATTGTATGTTTTTATAGCTTTAGTGTTATTTATATTTTTATACATGTTCTACTATTATTAAAGGAATTTGTGAACACTAATAAACGATAATTTTTACTTAAATTATGAAAATATTGAAGAGTTCAAATACATAATAAATTTGTATGGATCCAAAATTTTGTCTAGAAAAAAGAAAATATATGAAAGCTAAAAGAATTCACCCCTAAACTAAAGAGAATTGTAATACCCCCTCTGTTTTTCTTTTTGGCTGGACAGTGTGTCCTTGTTTGCTTTGATGTGCTTTTTGGTTATTGAGATACTTTATCATGTGTGTGCGATTTGATCACTCTATAGAGCGATAGTCTATTTGTGTGATGTGATGTTTCTTATCTGATGCTTTATTTGACATGTTTTAATATGTGTAATGATGATTAGTTATTGTAACATGTTATTGCATGAGATATTTTTTATGATGGAACTGTTAGTCTATGATGAGTGTATTGGTGAAGGGGATGAGATCACATCACTCGCTTGCGAGTGCCCTATGATTCCGCAATTTCCTCTTCATAGTGTGTTTTATTATGTTATATATATGCATGTTCGATATACTCTTTGTTCGCAGGTTGACAGGTACAGGACATCAACTCCACCTGGTTTCATAGGGTTGAACGTGTCCATTGGCCAATGGTATTCGATTGGGAGATAGTAGCTAGGTTTTCCATGCCAAGTCATCACCCTAGTCATAGTGTGTCGTCGAGTTGTAGTTGGGTTAAGTTGCTTCTTTGTTGTTCATCTCTTCGTGATTTTATTTAATTACAAGTTGAAAAAGGGAAAATAAATGGCTTTATGTATTTAAGTTGTTTATTAAATTTATATGGTTATAATGTTAGAAATGTTATTTAATTTAATTAATAACATAATATAATCTTGGATTAGATTTATGTTATTGATTAATTAAATTAATTGTGTGGAATTGAATTAAATTATTCATTTTAGAATTTAAAAGTGTTAAATGATTTTTTGGAAAGAAAATATTAAAAGTTTAAATTCTTTTGAAAAAGAAAATTTTAAAAGTTTCAAATGCTTTTTGAAATAGAATTTTTTGAAAAAAGTAATAAAGTCATGTTGCAAAGAAATTTGATTTTAATTTTTTTTTTTAAAAAAAACAAAATATCTCCAAAATGCATAGAGGGAGTAATAACTATGGTGGATGGGATATTTTGGAAAAGGTTGACTAAATTTGGGGAAGATATTTCATTTTAGAAAAAAAGATTGTTGTTATAAGAAAAGGAAGTTCTTCTTGTTTTGATATGCATTATTGGATTTGGGTGTGGATTTTGGAAGAGCTTTGGAAAAATCATCTTGCAGGGAAGCTCAACTTTTCTTCTTCAAGCTTCAAACAGGTTCTCCTTATTTTTTTTTATTGTTTTGAAAATTTGTATTTTCAATTTTGAAAACTTGTTTGGAAACAATTTGAAAACTCTGTTGAACACATGAAAAAATTTAGATTCTTGTGGAAAATACAAACTCTTCAACAAAAATTTGAAATCAAGAAATTAGTTTCCTTTTTGAAGATTTAACAATATAAATTATTCGGTGTTTAGGTTTAGAAATTATTAAAAAAATTCAAATGGAATCAAGAAATTAGTTTTTTTTAAATTTCTGTAGGAAAAAAATTTGTCCAATCGGGATGTTAAGTGAAAATTTTGTGTATATATATATACATTTTTTTATATATATACACAAATCCTGTGTATTTGATTATTTGGGAAATTTTTCCCTATTGGAAGGAAAATTTCTATCAAAATTTTTGGTTTCTACAAAAAAAACCAGAAACAGAGGATTTCTGTGTTTTATGTGTTTTTCTTTGTTTTAATGAAGGCAAAAAAAAATAATAATATAAAATAAAATATTTATTTATTTA
Organism: Sequoia sempervirens; assembly: GCA_007258455.2. NCBI lineage: Eukaryota > Viridiplantae > Streptophyta > Pinopsida > Cupressales > Cupressaceae > Sequoia > Sequoia sempervirens. The sequence continues at coordinate 67,204,888 of VDFB02075321.1, forward strand.
TTTATTAAGTGTGGGGGGGGCACAGCTGTGGCTACACACAACCACCCCAATGGAGGAACCACCCCAATGGAGGGTGTTGTTGTGGCAGTGCTCCCCACACCCTGTGTGGGGGAAGCACTGCCATAGGCAGCGTTGCCTCCACAGGGGAGGTTGGACGCAGCCTATGGCTGCATCCTCCTCCCTTTTGGGGGCCTGTGGCCTATTCAAATCACTTTTCTTTTTTTTTATATTAATATTATATATTTATATATAATATATATATTAGATATATAATATTTAATTATTATATATATATAATTAATATGTTTTTTTTATTATTAAATGTTTGGGAATTTAAATTGATGTTTAAAAATAAATATTTAAATAATTTATATATATAATTGTATATATATTGAGTATACAATTATATATATGTATGATTAATATATATTTATATTTAAGTATATTGATCCTAAGATGATTATTTTATTATATAATAGATGCAAAAAAAATATTGATGTTATAATAAAATGATTCTATTTAAAAAAATGGATTTTGATCATTTTGGGTAATGAAGGAAAATGGATAATATGCACGTGGTTTAATAGATGAATATTTAAATATGAGAAATGGATATTAAATGTAAATAGAAACACATTGTTATTTAAATGAATATTAATTAATAGAGATGCATTTCTATGTGCAAGTATTTAGTTTTTTTAATGAAATAATTTCAATGAGGAAATGAGATTTTTATATTTAAATATTATCGCGAAACTAAAGTAGACCCTTAGATTTAATTTATTATTACTTGTCAAATGCTTAAATAGTTATTTAATAAGGGAATGATTTCAAGGGAAAGGGATATTCGTATTAAATGAAATGAAATGTTTAAGAGGGCGATTTTTATTTATAGTTCTTGTTAGTTGCAAACGAATTTACGATAAGATTAGTTATTTTCATGAAATGTGTAATTGAAGAATTTAAAATATTGTATTCATAGTCAAATTATTGATTTTATTGTAAAATAATATATTTGAAAGGACAAATATTGGATTTAAATGTAAGGAGTTTAATAGCAAGATTAATTGATTTTAAAATGATTTATTTTGGAAAGGACCAATAGTTATGTTTAAATGATAGGTTCTAGATCATAGAAGTAAATGTTTATTATCATTTGAGAGCAATTAGGGAATTAAATATATGGTTAAAGTTTATCTTTTGTCTGAAAGAGACGTTATTGCATCAGTTTTATTAAGGCAATAAATTATTGAATGTTAATGACGGAAGTGGATTTAGGAAATCCAAATATAGATTTAATTCATGTTTGATCGCCCTTCTTGAATGTGCACTTCTTCTATTTTCGTATTGGGGAATTTGATTAGAAGGGTTGTTAAGTCTTCCAGAAGGGGTTTAACTATTTGGGGTTGTTGTATTATGTTAGTCAACCTTTGTGTTGACTTGGGTAGTGCGTATAGTTGTATCATGTTGTTTTACCCAGTTTTCATGAACGGGGATGATTTGTGCCTCCTTTGAATTAGGAGTGGTTTATGTGGTTTGTGCCTCCTTTGGATTAGGAGTGGATTATGTGATTTGTTCCTCCTTTGGAAGGAGTGGATTATGTGTTTTGTTGCCTCCAATTTTTTGGAGTGAGTTTCATTATATGTTGCCTCCTAGAGTTGGAGTGATTGTTTACCTAGTTTGTATGCACTTTGGCACCCTTGGTGATTGGTTTTGTTTGGTATGTTGTCGAGTAGAAGAGTGGATTCTATTAGGTGCCAGAGCCCAAAGAGGTAAACTAGATAACTTTCAGAGATGGTTTAATCAAGTGATAACTAAAACAATGTACTTAGAAGTTTGGGTAGTATTTCACACTAATCAAGATAATTTAGCCTAGTGTAGGCTTGGGATGAGTGGGAAGTATTGGAATGGCAAGGTCATCTATCTTGTCTTTACGAGAGGTATTTAATTCTGCATGAGTGAGTATGGGTGTCGGGATTCAGTTGAGGCCACCAGGATATCCCATAGTGGGGGCCGAAGCCTATGAAGATTCCCAGAGGATATCCCATGTCGAGTTGTGTGATGACACTCTTTCTACGACAACAGTTGGTCTTTGGTTTTATGTGTATGGTCTTCTTATCATACTTGATCTATTTCATTTCTAGAAGCAATGTGACTTATGTTAGTGATGTTAGAGTTGTACTTGTGTTATTCTTATGGTTGTATGGTTCATGTGATTGGTTGTGTCAGTGTGAGTTAGCCTGTGTCTAGAGGTTGATGGGCTTCTCTAGCAATCCTTGTTACTATCTCCTAGCATGGGGGGTGGGCCTTCCAGAACCACTTGGTTGGTTGGAACATGCACCTTACTCCGTTGGGTTTTCTTCTTGTTCATGTAGACGATATTTTCAGTTGGAGAGCTCATGGGATCCAGTTTCATTTCATGCTTTATTCATTTCAGTTGAATCTCTTAATTAATTACCCTCATTTGTTATCGAGGTAGAAGATGTAATTTATAACCATGCTTTTTGGATTTACCTCATTCATGGAATGAGAGTTGTAATCTTATTGTTAAATGATTGTTATTTGAAATCATGTGGTATCTCTTATTCTTTGATGTAATTTATCATGTATAGAATGTATGTGTTTCTTAACTCGTTAAGTAATTAAATGCTATGGTTTCAATTCATGTTTCTTGTTTGGGTTTTAAAGTAATCTCAGTCTTGTAATCTTAGAGGTTGTTGCAATGGGTAGTGATCTTGCATGTTATTTGTACTTAAAAAAAAAAAAAATTAGTACGTTTGAGTAGTTAATTGCAACTTTCTCTAGGGTTGTGTGGCGGGGCGTTACAAGAATTAGATGCATTTTCAAGTGGGTTTTTAAATATAAAAAATAAAAATTACATGTTGAAAAAATATTACATTTAGATGGTTATCATACAAAATTTTTATGTCCTAATTATCCTAATTTTGTACTTGTTTCTTCCTTGTTTTTTTTCTATTGTGTGTTTTCCCTTCTTGAATATATATTTGCTTCCAACTCTTCTCTTCTATTTTACTTGTCAAATTTTTACATTTCTCCATCCCATCATGCCTTTTGTCTATTGTCTATCTCGCTATTTTATTTGTCAAAATTCTTCATCCTGTCATGCCCATTTCTTGACCACCAATGCATCATCATATATTTTGAGTCTTGTGTTATGGCTGACCCCTAATCATTGATATTTTTTTCTAATTTTTTATTCCCCTCCTAAATTTTGAGCACATCTTGTATTATTTCTAGTAGTCTATTTTTGGCATCATCACTTTCAAAATAGAATCTTTCCTACCCATGATCATTGTTCAAATTTGAATTTATAAGTGTACTTGGTGGCTGACTTGCTCTATTTGTGGATGATATAAAAGAACAATTATTTTCATTCGTAATCATCATTTACACTTAAAAAATTCCTTTCAAAATATATTTTGAGAACTTGTGTTTGAGCATGGGAATCCTGGAATGAAATCCTTAGTGATTTTAGAGGATGATCTCAAACAAAGTTCATATTTGAACTTTATTGGATGCAAACTCCAGTCGTATATATGATTTACCATTATTATTGATATGAATTTATTGTTGTAGTTATTGATATTGTAGAATTATTTGAATGTAACAAAACCATTAATGTAATAAGATTATTAATCAAATAATGTGTTTATGGAAGGTTAAGTATAAGGTTTGAATTATTATCTTAAGACAAGATATTATAGTAGAATCAAATATGGCATTCTTGATAGCCTATGTATTCAAAATTCAAATTTCCATATTTTAGTTTTATGTAGTACAATGATAGTTTTTAGCCTATTTATTCAAAGTTTAACTTTGCATGTATATTTTTATGCAATATAGTGATAGAGAAATCATATATCACTTGAGGGAGATCAAGAAACAAGGTCAATATATAGAGAGCATAGAGACTCAATCATATCCTACAAAACTTGTTTTAGAACACAACAATATGGCATAAAGAGAGAAGATAATGAATGTAGATGATAGCCTAGATGGTTGAGAAAAAATAAAGTTTGACCTAATGATTGATATGAGGGAACAATTACTTGACAAGATGGTTATTAATATGAATGCACCTAAATATCCAATGGGTGAAGAAAGTACTTTAGAGTGAAATAATCTAGATGTTACTCAAAGCCACATAGAAAAGAATAAGCTTGAAATTCACTATTTGATGATATTAGGATTTGTCATGTTAGATACATAGCAGTGATAACTTTAAGAAATCCCGCTAAAAAATATGTAAAATCATGGTGATTGTTTCAGTTTTTTGGAAAAAAATATTAATTTCTAGTAGCGAATCTTTATTTTTTTAAAATATATAATTTTGTTGGAAAAAACATTTAAATGACTAAAAATTTGTAGAAAACCTTGGCAAATGTTGACAAAAATAGGAAAATGCATTAATTACTCTAGAAAATCATTCCTTTAAAAAATTGTGGAAAAGTAAAGACCTCAAGGTGGCAGTGATTGACTATTTTAAGGTGTAATGCTCGTGTCTATAATTTCTTAATTTCTTAAGATTTTAAATAAAACATTGAATATTTTAAAGTGACCCTAAAATATTTTTCATCACTATTGATTTTATTTATAATCTCATGGTTTAGGCTTTATTTTAGGCCCCATGGGCATTGGATCTCTATGAGAATATTTTATTCCACAAAATTCAACCCCAATTATTAGATTATAAATCTTAAATGACCTAAATACAATTTTGGGCTTGATGGGTATTGAAGCTTTGTGGGTACATTTTAACCCATGGAATACAAACCTAGTCATTATATTTTAATTAAAATCAATGCTAGTGATTGAAAATTGGCATTATGGCCCTAAAGTAATCAATAATTATATAATATTATTAGTGAATTAATTCTATTTAATACTATAAATTATAAAATTTAGGTGAATCTCATCTAAGTTTAGGTATTGAATATTGTTGCAAATTTTTGAGTTTAAAATTTTATTAAAATAAATATTTTGGCTATTCAACCAAGACTAAAATAATTTTTTTTGTAAAAATGTGGTGATTCAAGTCACCTTACAACTTGTACTATTAGCTAAATGTTGAATCCCCAATATTAACTATTATCCAATTGGAAAATATTAGCCACTAAAAATCATTGATGCATAGACCTTCTTAAGGATATTGAAAGCAAAATGTCACTCACTAATTATATGACCATGACGAAGTATCAAAATGGTTATAAACATGAGTTTAGGTTGCAAGCCTTTCAAATATATTTATAGTAATCTTTGAGGAGGTTCACAGTCTCTCCTTATGATGGATTTAACAGATGCCCAACTTATTTATAGGTACAAAAGTTAGACACATACCTATTCTTTAGATTAATGAATGAAGATGAAGCAATCATTTTTTCCACATTATATTTAGAGGGTAGTGCACATGAGTTGTGATACCATGGTTTGATCACATAGTGTCACAAATCCATAACCTTATATGATGAATTCTATAAACTTTTGATTGATAGGATTTATTAAAAAGATCTTAAATTTCATTTCAAATATTTGATTTCTCTCAAATAGTGTGGTTCAATGGAGAACTATGTATTAGGGTTTCAAAATCTATCAGTGATGGTGCTAGACATCACATGGAGAAGATTGACTATGATCATCAAATGGTTAACTAAATCCCTTAAGGGGATAGTCAATGATTTTTAACCACCTACCGTATAAGAGGCCCTCAAGAGGGATTTGTCACTAGATATTTACATGTCAAATAATAAGTTCTAGACCAAAACCTTCATTAAAAAGAATCCCTTTCACAAAATGTATAGTAGACCAAGAGTTTTCTATCAAGACTAAACATTAGGGTAAATAATGGATTGATAAGGAAGATGTGTTTCACCTACAAGGACCCATGGTCACTTAGAGATAGATGTCTTGGGAAAGAAAAAGTACATTGCATTGAGGTAAGGGTCGATGATAAATTAGAACTTGAGGAATTTGAACCATAGAGTGAAGATGAACTTGAACAAGAGACAGGAGAAGAAGAAGATCAATCAAAATGGGAAGTGGTCATCTTTTGAGGCACTCTTTTCATGCTCTTTGGTACTGTAAGATATAATTCCTTTTGAATTTGTGGGCTCCTAAAATTTCAAATGGTGACTATACTCATTGATATTTTTGCCACTCATAACATCATTAATGGTGGATTGGTGATCAAATGAGGCCTCAAGATGGAGTAATTTGAAGTATTCAATGTTATGTTGGCTAACAAGTTCACCATCAAATATAATAGGAATATCTCCCAATATAATCTTAATTTGGTAGGATATGATATGAAGGAGGAATTCTCTATCATCAACATAGGAGACACCTATATGGTCCTATGTGCCTAGTGGTTGACTTGTTAGGAGATATCACACAAAAAATAAGACCATGGAATTGAAGTTTTAGTTAGAGGGGAAAGAAGTGGTACTATAAGGAATGATAAATAAATCGCTAAGAATTGTATTGGCTAGATAATTGAGGGTTTTTTTATCATTGTAAGATGTATGGGGAGATTAGTGTTTGGTGATTGTAACAAAACTCATCAATGGAAAGAAGGTATGTCATGTTGATGTATAGAGCATCTTGGAAAAACATAGAAAATTATTTAGTAGCATTCCTCTAGGGAGACCACCAAATAGAGGCTTTGAGCATGTCATTGATTCGGTGAGAGAGACTTTTTTGATAGTGAGAGAAAGAAGGATGAGAACTTTGTTTAGGTTAGATGTCACCACTATTTTAAACTCTACGAATATAATTGAAAAACTAAAAATATGTGTATGTTTTGGTACCATAGATTAGGCCACATTAATGAGATAGGTTTGAAAACCATCTTAAAAAAGAAGTTGTTATACAATTTTTCTTATTCTAATGATTTTTTTAATTTTTATGAATATTATGTGTTTGGTAAACAAAACAAAGCATCTTTTCTAAGTTGAGGCAATAATAAAGCTAAGATTAAATTAGATATTATTCATTCAAACAGTTATAGTCATATGGATATTTAATCTATTGAAAAATATAGATATTTGGTGTCCTTCATTGATGATGTTTCAAAATTTACCAAGGTTTATTTAATAAGAAATAAATTTAATGTTTTCATTGTCTAATGAATTTGAAGATTTAGTTGAAAGGAAATCAGATTATGAGATAAAGGTTTTGAGATCTAAAAATGGAGGGTGATATTTTTCTAATGGATTTGATGAGTTTAGTAAGCATGCAGGTAGAATTAGTCAAAATACTTCTTTGTGCACTCCTCAAAAAATGGGGTGGTAGAAAAATGAACTAGAAAATTCTGAAAAGAACCAAAAGTATATTAAGTGGTTCACACTTGGATAGTTTTTTTTGTTAGAAGATATAAATTTTCTTTGTTACTTGATAAATAGATATTATTATAAGTATCTTGATTCAAAAGCTTACTTTTGTTGAAATGTAAAAAACCTTTTTTCACATTTAAGGATTTTTCTTTGTGAGACTTATGTTCATGTTCCTAAAGAAAAGTGATCTAAGTTATATCCAAAGGATAAAAGGTGTATTTTAATTGGATATGGTGATAATGTTAAATTTTGTAAGATTTAGAATCCACTAACCAAGAAAAATATATTTCCTAGAGATGTGATTTTTAGGTAACCTAGATCTATTTTTGACCCTGAATAGTCAAAAGATAAAGAAAAGGAAAGGAAAGTGCACTTTGAGACTAAGAGAGAATATGCACCTAGGAAATAAATAAGAGATATTTAGGGATGAGGAGGAAGAGGAAGAAAAGGGTTCAGATGAATATTTTGAGAAAGATGAAGAGGTTAGGGAAGATAACCAAGAATAAGTTGAGAAATCTCAAGAACAAGAAGAACCCCACAGTCATATTCTCAATAGATCCACAAGCTAATGAAATCCAATTGAAAAGTATATCCCATCATATTCCCAAATTATATTTTATTTACTAAGTACTAATGATGAACCTAGATTTTATAGGGAAGTTATCCTTGCAAATGAAAATCAGTCTTGGCAACAAGACATGTTGCAGGAGATGATGAATTTAGGCATGTGTGACACCTAGGATCTTTTTAATTTTCCCAAATGAAGAAATTTCATTGGATGTAAGTGGATATATAAGAAAAAAATTGGAAAAAATGGTTCATTAGATAAGTATAAGGCCCAACTAGTGGCCAAGTGCTACTCCTAGAGAGAGGGGGTTGATTTTAGTGAAATATTCTCTCCTATTATTAAAATACCCTTGATTAGATTTATTTTATTTATAGTTGTTACTAATGGTTTTGAAATTAAAAAATATTTTTTAAAAATATTTTTTTATATAGAGACTTGGAAGAGGAAATTTATATGCAAGAACCTAAAGGTTTTAAGCTAAAAGGGAATGAACACTTGGTTTGCAAGTTAAAATAGTCTCTTTATGGTTTAAATAAATCATGCCAAATGTGGAATCAAAATTTTCTTTTTTTTTTTTGAAGTTGAGTTTTGTAAGAAGTGAAAAATACTACTATGTTTACATTAGATGTGTTTATGGCGATATATTAATTGTTGTCTTGTATATGGATGATATGTTATTTTTTAGTAACACTAAGGGTATGATTAGTAAGTTGAAAGATCAAATTTCAAGTGAATTTGAGATGAAATATCTGGGGGAAGCAAGGTACTTATTGGGAACAAAAATAAAAATACATCAAGTAAACAAGAAAATTGGTTATCATAGAGTATCTTAATACTATTTTTAATACATTTAATAAGTGAGATTTAAACAAATTATAAATGCTTTACTAGTTGGCACTAAGCTTTCATTAGATATTTTTTCTAATAATTATTATTTAGAGGATATGTCTATTTTTTATATGCTAGTGTACTAGGAAGCTTAATGTATGTAATGGTTTGCACTAGGCTAGATATTTCCCAAGTAATGGAAATATTGAGTAGGTTTATGTCTAGCCCTAGTATGGAACATTGGAACTATGTGAATAGGGTTTTAATATAATTGTTTGGTACTTATAGTTATTATTTAATTTAATTTGGTACTAAAAATGTGGATAAGAAATTGGAAGTAGAAGGTTTTTTTATGCATATTACACAAGTGACCTAGATAGTCAAAGGTCCACTAGTGGATATGTGTTTACTTTTTTTAACAATTAGTGAGTTGGATGAGTAATCGGTAGCCAACATTTTAATCATCCACCACTAAAGAAGAGTATATAGTTGCTACCCATGTCTCTAAGGAAGTAGTTTGGTTACAAATATTTTGTACAAGTATTGGTTTTGATTACAAAACTATTTAGATTGGCTATTATGGCTAGAGTGCAATTTATTTGTCTAAGAATTTAATGTGTCATACATGGACTAAGAATGTGGATGTACAATATAATTTTTTGATAAAATTATTACAAATGGATATATAGAGCATAATAATATTGACACTCAATAAAATGATGTAGATTCACTTACTAAACATATGAGCACATAAAAATTTACAATGTATGATTTCAAGTGGGAGAATCTTAGGATTAAGGTTCCATCAAACTTGTAAATCCTATGTGTTTAATCACTCCTAATATTGTTTTTAAATAATTCATAAGGGATGATGGATTCACCATCAACAATAATTATTGTTTTCCATTAAGATTTTACCGATTTTTTAAATTTCATTTACTAGTGGGAAGTAACTAATTATTTACCAATAGGAATTTAATATTTATAAAAAAGACATCTTGTAGGTTAAGATGGGTTTTGGTGCCCAAATTCTCATGAGGATTTTTGAATAATTGTAATAATTTTTGGGTAGTTATAACACCTTGGGTAAGAAGACAAAAACTACTTTGGTATGTCAACAAGTGAGGTGTCCATAAGGATAAACTATGTGTTAATTATGGTTAGTGATTTGTAACCTGCATTGTGATTGTGTCGCCAAAAAATGTATAGTTGGACATTTTTGTGCTCACTTGAATCCCTCTCCTGGACTTTGGCTTGATTTTTCCTAGATTTAACGTTGTAATGTGGTCAACAAATTCACATTAGGTCTTGGACCCTTGAGAATCATTAAGAATTCTAGGATGTCTTGTAAAAGTGTTGTGAAGTGTTGTAACCCACTTTCACACTTTTCTAGGACCCTTTCATTATAATTCATTTAAATAACCCCCTTTTAACACTTACCAAGTCTTATTTCAAAGTGTTGTAAAAAGCTGTAACAAACACTCACACTTTTCTAGGCTTGTCATCAATAATTCAACCCTTTCTTATGTTTAAATGACCCCTTAATGCACTTTTTGGCCCTACGTAAGTGTATTTTTGAGAATATTCCTGTTAAACAACTTTAAATACACTTTAATTTTTGACACCTAGTAAAATTTCTCTGGTGGGGCCAAGTCACCACCCAGGCCGACTTAGTCCCACTGGGTACAAAAATCAAAATAATTTTAATTTTTTGGTGGGATTTTATTCTCTTGACCTTAAGGTCAGCCTATGATGTGTTATTTTCGGGAAATATTGGAAAATCAAGTATAAATAAAGGTTTTTTCCCTCATTTTTCATCTCCTACAATCTTCTAATTCCCAATTCATTATTCAAGCAATTAATTCATTTACTTAATCATTCTCAAGCATTCTAAGAATAATTAAGCATCTATTGGAGCATCTTGTTGCATATCTTCAAATTTCTACATCAAGGGTTAGGTGAGTTTGTAACATTGCATGTTATTCATTCATCATTCTCTTTCTATTTAATTTCATTTTATAGGGTTTGATTACCAAATTGGGGTTTGACCAAGGCAAACCCCTATTCTCTGACCCTTAACGCTTTTTCCCCTCTTTGCATGTGTGTTTGCAGGACTTGTATGCAGGTTTTTCAAAGAGTAAGGTGTTAAAAAGTGGTCAATAATTAGTCAAAGTCATTCAAGTCAAAAAATACGTAATTGAAGCTTGGAGACCTCTTTCAGCTCGTTTTCTACAGAATCTAAACCGAACACCTATGAGGAAGGGAAGTGCAAATAGAAAGCTATAGATTCCTACCCCAAATTTCCTGAGATTCCCAGGTGAACTAAGTTGCCATCAATGGCGAATTAGTCCCATTGCAAGGCTTGAAAAGTAATTTGTACATTTCTGAGTACCCATTTGGCAGCAACCTGTTTCGATAGAAACTCCCCGAAATAGGACTAAGTCGCCCAGCTTGGCGTAAGTGTCCCAGTTGGCTTCAACAGTAAAATTTGCAAAATTCCAGAGCCTCTATTCATCACACTTCAGTTTCTAGGTGTACCTCTCCAATCTTGTTCATTTTTGTTATTGTTTACTTGCATTCTTAGGTCATTTTTCATACATCATAGTGTTTTCAAACAACTTGCATATCTTAGGTTTTGCATTAATATTCATTATCTTTTATCAGTTCTTTGCATTTAGGACATTGCATCTAGACATATTTCAAACATACTAGCATTAATCTTTAGTGATCCTCCAAGTTTTTGTGGGATATTGTTGTCCTTTTAGGTGAAAAACCCTAAAAGTGTAAGAGAGCACCCTCCTACAAAAATTTGCGGTTCATTTTGGTGAACCTGACTTTTGAACATTTGATTTCTAATTTTAATTGCATTTACATCCTAGGAATACCTTGCATCAAAATTGCATTAGATTTTACATTGTTTACTTTGCATCCTAGGGTTTTAAAAATTGCATTAGTGAAAAGCTCATATAGCTTGCATTTTTGCATTAGATTTCATTAAAATTTCAAAAAATTCTACATTTTCACACTATAGCTGCATTTGACAATATGAAACACATAAAATTTCATTTAAATATTTTAAAAAATCTCAAAAAAATCACTACTGGGACTAATTTGCCACACTGGGTGACTTAGTCCACCTACATATTCTGTACTGTCTTTCTAGTATTTTCATAACATTTTCTGCATTTATGTTTCTTGTTATTGCATTTTTGTTACAGTTTCCAGAATTGTAGTTATTAGCTTTTTATTGTGCTTAGTTTACATTGAATTTCAATTCACCCGCATTTAGATACCCTTGCATGAGTGTTTGGTGTCCTATTGCTAATACCTTAGTGAGAAGAAGCTCAACACTCATGTTATCCCATGATAATACACACATTGCGGATCTTGGATTGTCTAAAGCTTCCACTCCTAGTATTGCAACTAGTACACTAGGCATGGACCCTACCTTTAGCAATTCTTTGCCTTCCAATATCATGTAAGTTGACACATCGAATGATCACACACCACAAGACAAAATCATTAACATTCATGAGGAATTAACACATCTTCAACATAATGTGTGTCTTGAAAACATTTCAACCACCGCAATTCCTGCAGTAGAGAACATCTATCACCTAATTGAATGTGACGAAGGCTTAGACATTATGAAACAAATTGTTGAGATATACCATAAACATGTTCCTTCCACCTCTATTACATCTCAACTAGAAAACACTGTGGTTAGCCAAGGAGGACCTCACACTCCTCCTCCCTCCATAGTAGCATCCATACCTACCTATACCACTCCTCAAGTCACAACCACAATACAACAGGTTAGTAATGTGATTCCTTCCTCAATTATTTCTACTAGCATTCCTAATTCTTATGCGAAATCGCATGTTTTCTCTTCTTCCACCATACCATCTATCGGAATTCCATTCACTTGCCCTACCACTACATACACTCCATTACCACTTTCCCTTCCCCCTCCTACCACTTACACTAACCCTCTCATAACACAACTTTTCCAAACTGTCTCCTCCATGTAAAAACAAATATCCACCATAAACCAAAACTAGAATGGACCACCCACCTATTATGTTCGCAACAGCCCATTATCTCTAGAAAAACTGTGAACACCGATGCCACAAAGAATAGATATGCCTAGATTTGAGAAATATGGAGGGAAGGAAGATCCTTCTAACCATGTTAATGCTTTCACCACCTTATGTAGTGAATTTTTCCTTGATGATAAACTATTAGCCAAACTGTTTCCAAGGACTTTAAAAGAAACTGCCTTAGAATGGTTTTCATCCTTACCAAACAATTCAATTCATTCATTCAATGAACTAGTTGATGCATTTATAAATCATTTCCAAGTGCATATGACTCCAAAGAAGACCTTGGCCAATTTGATGAGATGCCAACAACATGAAGAAGAAAAGATAACTGATTTTATCTCATGGTATCAATCACTTTACTCTCAAATCGATGTCAAGATTCTCGATCCACATCTTCAAAATATGTTTATAGAAAACTTGCAAACTAAAATTCAAGACAAACTCACAATGATGAAATTTCCCTCCTTTATGCACTTGTGTACCATCCTTTGCGATTATCATAATTCGGTTAGTAGTCATGATGCAAAGTCCACTTCTAGCCGAGCTGAGAAGTTTGAAAATGTCATTCAAAACAATTCACAACCATTTTGCAAGAAAAACAAAGAGTTTTTATAGTTCAATCTCCCTCAAAAACCAACTCAACCCGTCAACAACCAATTAGCAGTTGTTAAAGCCACGATACCTTATAGTTATGGAGATCCGAAACAAAAGTTTACACCTTTAACAGACACTTTTTATAACACAATGACCCAACTTTTATAGCAACAAATGATTACTTTACCTACTGTTAAACCACTCAATCCTACTAAGCCTTTACCTCCAACCTTTAAACCCAAGGCTCATTGTCATTATCATAGGAAAAATGGACATGACACAGAAAATTGTAAGCGTCTTAAACACCTTGTGTAAGACCTCATTGATTTTGGTCATCTATCCATTTCAAATGTTAATGTTCAAGGCAATAAATTTTTTGCCCCACCCAATCAAAATTTACAAATTTTCACCGATCCAATGCCCAAACATAATGTGTCATTTTTCAAAGCTAGCGAAACTCAAAACAATGATGTGATGAATGTTCATACAGATATTGCACATCCTGATCCTATTTTGCATACCACTACTATTAATCCTATGGATGAAATGGTAGGTGTGATAGACATTATCCCTCGTAAGGTCCAACCTAAGAAATCTATTGATATTACTTTCTCATTTAAGGACATACTTCCAAATCTCCCTGATGGTCCTTTTTACATAGCCAACCATATTTATGATAACCCCACTAATGGGATATTCATAGATCTTGCATGTGGAGAGAATGTGATCACTAAGGAATTTTTGGTATTACATGATCTAATGATTATGATAAACTAAGAGCATGGATCAAAACACATAATGGTTTTTCTTGCCCTACAATAGGATCGATCATCCTTCCATTACAGATAGGACCAAAAATAGTGGATGTTACATTCTCCATCATCTCGCAGTCATACCTATTTTTTCTGAGGCTAGGCCATCCATGGCTTCACTCAATGAAATTTGTCCCTTCGGTCATACACAAATTTTTAAAGTTTCCACTTGAAAATGGCATATTCACTGTTCACCATAGTGGCTTTAACCCATTGTCCTCTAAAGAAAACTTCTCCTTAGAAGCCTTTTGGCCTAAGCCCATGGAACCTATAACACATCGCAAAGACTTATTTTTTCATTACTTAACAACATTTTAAAGCAAAGAAAATTATCAAATTGTCCCTCTGCAACATGTCTTCCTCCACATCCAACACTCCTATTCTAGATGAAACAATGCTTCAACCCAAACAAGAACCAACCCATCACACTCAACCAACACCCGAAACTTCTTGCACATCTTCCAAACAACCGTGAGATAATGATAAAAACTCTCTCATGCTGCCTTGTATAAAACAAGTTTCTAAAGCAAAGGAGAAAGTAGATGAACAACCTTCCATGGTTTCTTCTATTCCTCCCCTTAGGGAAGAAAAGAAACCAATGGTTGATCAACCCGATCCTTCACAAGAACAACTTGACAATAAAACCAAAAGAAATAGAGGAGCTAGGGAGCATAGGCGTAAATTTCGTGCCCTTGCTCGCAAGTTACAAAATGAAGAAAACAAAGAAAATTAAAATTCACACTTGATAGAAGCAATGCATGACGACCCTCCTCCCTAATTATAGCAAAACAACCCAATACAACAACCACAACTCATGGTACACCCTTCATTGGATATTATCATTCATCCTCCTATTGTGATTAATCTGGATAATGATGATGAGATCACTAAAATAGATGAAGAGGTGCATAATGATCTGAATACATTATTTTCCTCTTCCATGAGCATAAATGATAAATCTCTTATAAAGAGTGTAGAACCTAGTGCTTCCCCTAGTTCGACACTTTCTCTTGTCCCTTTAACTAGTTGGCCACCCTCAACACATCATGAACATGACTAGGAGGCAAATGACTTGCTTGATGGTTGACTCACATCTTCCTAACTAGCCTTTTTTATTTTCTTTTTCTTTTTCTTTTGTGTGTTTGTATGAGCAGATCATGTTCCCCCGTGATGAGATGTTTGATGTTCTCTCTCTTTGTGAATTTACTCTATTTTTACCTTCATTCTTCTATATGTTGTACATTTCTTTCGCCTTTTCTTTTTATTTTCCTTTTTCTTTTGTTTTTTCCTTTTGGGGATGATGCAAGGCATTGAACATTCCACGTCTCTTTCATGTTGACCCAAAAGGACCCCCCTATCCTTTTCTTTTATATTTTTCTTGTGTTTTCCTTTTGGGGATGATGCAAGGCATTGAGACATTCCATGTCTCTTTCATGTTGATCCAAAAGGCCCCTTTTCTTTTTCTTTTCCTTTTTCTTTTGTTTTTTTCCTTTTGAGGATAATGCAAGGCATTGAGACTGCAATGTCTCTCTCATGACCAAAAGCTTTTCCTTTTTTTTTGCCTTTTCATTTTCTTTTTTCTTTTGTTTTCCTTTTGGGGATGATGCAAAGTGTCGATACATACTATGTCTCTTCCATGTTGACCCAAATGGATCTTTCTTTTTCTTTTTTTTCATTCTCTTTGTGTCATTCTTCTAGTTCTATGTACTTAGAGAATGATGATAGTTTCGATCTCTTTACAAAACATTGCAGCAAAAAACATACTGACCCCAAAACCATAGATGCCTCGTGTGTTTGGTGTTTTTCATTTTGGGGGAAACCCCCTTCCTTTTCTTTTTCCTTTCTCTCACATGATGCAGCCTTGGAAATGTATGACTTGGCATAAAGGCTTTCCAAGTTGGCTCTCATGTTTTTCTTTCTTGTTGGCATTTTTCATTTGCTACTTTAAAATAATTGCTCATAGTATGGTGTGTAGAAATTCCTTTAAAGTGGGGGCATACATTGGAATTATTCATTTTTCATTTTTCTTTTTCTTGGTTCTTAGTACAGCCATGTTACTTCATACAACGCGTTTTGTCACTTTGTGGATGACATTGGGTGTAGTGTCCTTCATGAGCGTGATCTATCTTAGCATATTACATTCCTCTTGGTGGCTTGATGCAACGCATTGCATCCCCTAAGTTGTGAATCTTCTATCCTTTGATCGGTCCTCTCTTGAAGACATTAGACACAATTTTTCCTAAGTTATAGACCTCGCATGAATTAAGCAAGACTCCTTTGAACATTCCTTTGAATTTTTCATTTTTCATTTTTTATATGACCACCTTGCATAACACAACTTGCATGCTTGTAGTTCCAACACGTTTTCTCATAAGCTCCAAGCATACGAAGTTTTGCTTGTCTCGTGAAGCTCGAAATGTCATTTTCTTTTCTGGCACCTTATTAAAGTTATCAGGAGGTATAACTTTGGTATGGTTGAGCGGGAAGCCCATTTCAAGGCATGAATTTTCCCCATAGCCACTTGTGTGTGTGTGGGTGCATACCAACCATGAGTGTATGTTTCTCACCTTTTAGGCCCTCTCACCCGGTGGACAACCATGAGTTTTGTCACCTCAAAGTGAGTAAACATTTATTTTATGGACAAACAACCTAGATCTGATCCACAACAGGATGGACAAACAATCAAAGCTTGATCCAACTCTCTCTTTCCATTCTCCTTTTCTCTCTTTCATTCTTTTTCATCATTTTCTTGTGTGTTCCTTTTTGCTAATGTTTAGTTTTCCATGGAATCTTGATCATGAGGCTTGATCATTCCTCTTGATTATGGTTGTCTCATCTCACCAAGCATCAGTACATTTGGATCCCTCTTGATGTGCATGTTGGGCTACTTTAGTGTGAGTTTGAAGCAAGTTCATCCTCTCACTAAAGTGGGGGGTTAATGTGTCACCAAAAAATGTATAGTTGGACATTTTTACGCTCACTTGAGTCTCTCTCATGGAATTTGGCTTGATTTTTCCTAGATTTAATTTGTAATGTGGTCAACGCATTCACATTAGGTCTTGGACCCTTGAGAATCATGAAGAATTTTAAGATGTCTTGTAAAAGTGTTGTGAAGTGTTGTAACCTACTTTCACACTTTTCTAGGACTCTTTCATTATAATTCACTTAAATAACCCCTTTTTACCACTTACCAAGTCTTATTTCAAATTTTTGTAAAGATTGTAATAAACTCACACTTTTCTAGGCTTGTCATCAATAATTCAACCCTTTTCTTATGTTTAAATGACCCCTTAATGCACTTTTTGGCCCTAATTAAGTGTAATTTTTTAGAATATTCCCATTAAACAACATTAAATACACTTTAATTTCTGACACCCAATAAAATTTCCCTAGTGGGACCAATTCGCCACCTGGGGGACTTAGTCCCACTGGGTACAAAAATCAAAATAATTTTAATTTTCTAGCGTTGACCTTAAGGTCAGCCTATGATGTGTTATTTTCGGAATATATTGGAAAATCAAGTATAAATAAAGGGTTTTTCCCTCATTTTTCATCTCCTACAATCTTCTAATTCCCAATTCATTATTCAAGCAATTAATTCATTTACTTAATCATTCTCAAGCATTCTAAGCATAATCAAGCATCTATTGGAGCATCTTGTTGCATATCTTCAGATTTCTACATCAAGGGTTTGGTGAGTTTGTGACATTGCATGTTATTCATTCATCGCTATCTTTCTATTTCATTTCATTTCATAGGGTTTGATTACCAAATTGAGGTTTGACCAAGGAAAACCCCTATTCTCTAACCCTTAACCCTTTTTCCCCTCTTTGCATGTGTGTTTGTAGGACTTGTATGCAGATTTTTCAAAGAGAAAGGTGTTAAAAAGTGGTCAACAATTCATCAAATTCATTCAATTCAACAAAGCCCTAATTGAATCTTCGAGACCTCTTTCATCCCGTTTTCTACGGAATCTAAACCAGACACCTATGAGGAAGGGAAGTGCAGATAGCTATAAATTCCTGCCCTGAATTTCTTGAGATTCCCATGTGGACTAAGTCACCATCAATGGAAAATTAGTCCCACTCCTAGGCCTGAAAAGTGATTTGTACATTTCTGAGTACCCATTTGGCAGTAACCTGTTGTGGTAGAATCTCCCTGAAACAAAACTAAGTCACTTAGCTTGGCGTAAGTTTCCCAATTGGCTCCAACAAAAAAATTTGTAGAATTCCAAAGCCTCTCTACATCACACTTCAGTTTCTAGGTGCACCTCTCCAGTCTTGTTCATTTCTATTATTGTTTACTTGCATTCTTAGGTCATTTTGCATACACCATTTTGTTTTCAAACAACTTGCATGTCTTTGGTTTTGCATTAATATTCATTATCTTTTATCAGTTATTTGCATTTAGGACATTGCATCTAGACATATTTCAATCATACTAGCATTAGTCTTTAGTGAACCTCCAAGTTTTTGTGGGGTACCTTTCTCCTTTTAGGTGAAAAACCCTAAAAGTGTAAGAGAGCACCCTCCTACAAAATTCGTGGTTCAGGGATATACAATTAATACTTGTATTATTCCTATGAATTTTTTGGAATGTGCAAACCAACTTGGATGCCCAATTTATGGGTTGAAAGTATATATATGAGGTTTTTAAGGTTCGGTGAGGAAATGTAAATAGCAAGTAAGGATTTTTTGTTTGTAGGAAAGTTGAATGATTAAAGACTAATGAAGATAAAGGAAGAATTTTATTTAATCTATGTCTTAGAATATAATGTACATAATTGTGTCTTTCTTCTTGGTGGAATTTTTTCCCAAAATTGTTTCTCCATGCAAACACCATGCTATGTGTTTATTTCTTTTGTTCCATATTTTTTTGAGTTATTGATTTAATTTATTACAATCTCCATTTGGTTATCTATTGGATAAAATTAGATTTGAATTTTGATTAATATTTATAATTTATAGTTGTTCACCTTCATTTCTAACAAGAAGTTGTCATAACCCAATTTTTATTACATTTAAATTTAAAACATGATAAATTGGATTATCAAGAAAATTCAATATGTTGAATGAAAATTTGATATTTAAGAAATGTTTGAAAGAAGTTGATCATCTTTTGATCATGTGATATTTCCAATTAGCTTATACTTTATCATGATTGAATGTTACTGATGAACTGTGTAAGTGCAAGTGTGTGCAAATGCAGGGAAATAGGGTGAAGGACAAGAACATAGTTAAAGTAGGATTGTTTAGCCAAATTGAACGACAAGTTTGATGGAATCTGGTTGTGCACACACCAAAAAATGGCTTGAAAGTTTCATTTTAAACTTCACATAGAAGATTATAATGAATTGATTCAATGATTGAAAAATTAGGCTTGTCAAATGATATACATTTGATTTGTTATTTAATTTTCTATTTTGATCTTGTATTTTCAAAAATAATTTGAAAAGAAAATAATGGCATGATTAAATATATACGTATGTATGGCATACTTGAAGGATAAGGAAATAACTTCAATTAAAAACTATTATTCAAATAATAATAAAAGTTGCTTCTTTGCTTGAAAGTGATTTCACACTATACTATTATAAACATAAAATAGTGATAAATAAATATATATATATGTCTATATATATACATATACATATACATATATTGAAGCATGTATATAAATATATATAAACATATGCGAACTCTTTGAAATTTAAAATGAGTTTGAATTCATCAAATAGTGTTGTTAAATTCTGATAATAAATGAAAAGAGAATAAAATATGTGATAATATCATAGTGGCTTGCATTCGAATTAAGGCAAGATATTCAAATTTGAATAGTGCGGTGGTAAAATTAATATCAATTATGAATGAAACAACTCCCATATTGGAGTGAACAAGTAAGGAAAACATGTATTTCCATTTTGGCAACACAAAATACTTGGGAAGAAATCGGCAGGGGTCTAGCAGTGGCGACAAGAAATCTGGAAAAAGCAAGCCAATGGTTTGACTCATCTAGAAAAAAGGGAAATAGCCAAGGAAAATCCATGAACAGAGGTAAAAATTGTCATTTGATGTAGTTTATGCTTGAATTTTGCAAAAAAAAATATTCAAAACTTTCATTTCCCTTATTTTTTGTTGATTGCATTCGATTGGATGGAAAAACAATAGATGCCCATTTTCTGCAGGTGTATTTTGTTTTAAAACCAAGGCATTTTGACTTGAGATCGACCATTTTCTTGGTTTATGTTGCAAGGGCCTTATTGGCCAATGTTTTCATGTGTCATATCTTTGTGTATTCTTTCTAACAACATGATAGCCAAACCAGGTTAAGCCCTGTATGATTTATTCCTTTTACCTCTTTTTTTTATTTTTGCATGTAACATTTATCAACCACTATATGGTTAATCGGATGAATTATGATAGCTTGAATTATTATTTTGTATTAAACAATTTAAAAATCATTATTAGTTTCCTTTATGGGAAACAATTGTTTCACCATTGTAACCCTTCTCAATATGTTTCTCTCCTTGTTGGCTAGGCCAAACAAGTATGTTTCCTGAAATGGGTGTGGGAGCTACTAACATCGTTCATAGAACAATGTACATATATATATGTCACTGATATTTAAGCATGTTGCCTTGTTCTCCTCAGACGATGGAGGAATGATTGCATTGTTCCATTTTATTATGTGGGTATCGATCCTTAAGATAGATTGTAGTATACCGTTTGTACATAGATTTAATCGTTCAATAGAACAATCCTCATTTTCTTTGCATACATGCAATGCTCACATATGTTGTTTTCACCAGTCCTTTTTCCTTGCACATATCGTTCTTAGAATGATTACTATGAATTTGTTTTATCAACCAACTATCGAACATAGTAAGCCAATAATTGGCATTTCTTCAAGGTTTGGCTAATGATAATGTTAGTGATGAAACCAAACAATCATTCAACTGTTAGTTGTTCTTAGAATGACAGTAGCTTGAATTTATATCCATAGCAGTCACCCATAAAAACTTGGGTCTCTCCTAACCCGAAACAGTAATATGAATATTCCAACTTGTATGTGATTCAAAATGACATGTATGTTGTTCGATGCTTTTGTTTGCGCAAAAAAGGACACTAGTATTGTCTAGATAATTGTATAACCATAATTCAATAGAACATTAAAATTTACATGGTATACTGGATAACCTGAAATTGTTAACAAATCATATTGACACAGCAACTTGTAAACTTTTACACACAACATTGTTTTGATACAAACAACATTTGTTTTGAACAAACAACATTTTTTTGAACAAACACATCAGTATGTGGAAACCGTTCAAATAGATCTATTCTTATTTCTTTGAAAAAGGAAAATTTACATCTTGTATTTTGTAGCATTATTTTGAATGAAGAAAACTATTATAATGGTTTTTATTTCATAATGTATGCACAAATCCAATAACTTAAGTTGGCACATATATGTGTATGCACATATACCTTCGTCTACATACATACACATACTTGTGACATACCTTCTTTTGTTACTTATTTAATTCATTTTTGATGAATACTAAATTATGTTGAATGAAATCATGTGACATGTGTATGAATTGAATGGATAAAGCATTGAACAGATCCTCTTGAATTATTTTTTCGAATTCATTTAAGTAGAGGAATTAAGTAGACTAAAATTACACTTTCGTTGATATTTATGTAAAGACTATTCTCTTTGTTTAGTAGAACAACACCTAAGTAGACTAGATCACCTTAGGGTAGATGCTTCTAGAGGGGTATATAGTTGCTATGAAATAAACTCATGTTGTTAGAAAGTTACCTTTTGGGATGAGTGTCAAAATGGAGTAGAGAGCATATTTTTTTGCTTTATCCAAAACCTATCTTTTTTTGTTACAAATTAATTTTAATGCTTGGCCAAGCAATTAGCCCATTATGTATGTATGGACTTTGTGATAACAATCTCTACCACTCCTAGCATAGATCTTTCATTTTTCTAATCATAGATAGAGATGCATGTTGATGTTTGGGCACACACCACATTCGACCTTGCAGATTGTTCTCTTGCTAAAATTTTCATGTAGGGTCAAGCATTCTTCAAGTAGGAAGAATTTTGGGGAAGCATAAGCTTCATGGTTGGGAAGCAAAGCGCTTCAACCATGTTCTTGTCCACCAATGGAGGTGAGTGTCAAGAGGAAACCTTGGATGTTTTCATGATTATCATGGACTATGATGTAACCTTGATGTAAAATTGTATATTGTATTGACTTTGTGCCCAATGAGCCAAGTCAACTTGGATATTGTAATTGACATTTGGAAATGAATACATACTATTATGAATCTTATTTTAATTAAACATGTGTTGCTATGATTGAAAATATTTGCTTAAGTTATGTCTTTTTAAAATTAATATTCATAATGTCATTTACAATAAATATAATAATCATAATGGGTTATTACACAACCTCATGGCTAAAACCCTTAAAATTTGAGAAGAAACTTACAAATCTTAAGCTCTAATACCATGTAAAAACTATAAATATAGTACTTTTTATAAGAGAGAAACACATTAAAAGAGAATAAAGATGCAATAAAATGTAATTTGTGATCATTAATTTCATAAATTAGAAACTAAAATAATAAATGCATCCATGTAAAGTAAAAGAGTATAAAATTAAAATTATCTTAAGTGATAAGAGTGAAATCTAATAAAAGGAAAATAAATTCCTAGATAATGACTCCCTAATTAACTTATGATAATGTGAATATAATTTCACACCAACAATTGAGATAAAATAGATATTAGTATTATTTCATCTTAAGGACTAATGATGAAACCTATGAACAATAATTTATAGAATATTGTAGATACCCAAAATTGTCTTAGCCTATGAGTAACATTTAGTACCAATTATCGTCATTTTCTAATGATTAAATAATGTTTCAATTATTTAATTATTATCACTAATGCATATTTCACTATTAATTAAATGACTTTGTGTTATTTAATTAATTCACTTTATCATTAATCTTCTTTTTTAATTAATTAAATACTATTTATTTAATTATGTTTTTAACTCCTATTAATCTTCTTAATTAATTAAATAAATTCTATTTATTTAATTATGTCTTTAACTCCTATTTATCTTCTTGATTAATTACATAAATCCAATTTATTTAATTACATATTTAATTATATTTATTCTTCTAAATTAGTTAACTATCCATTTTCCCACTTTCTAAATTAAATAATTACTTTAATTATTCAATTATCCTTTAATCTCTTAACATTATCCATTCATTAATGATAAATAAAATATTTAATTTATTTGTCTAAATCTTACTTGCATGTTCCTTTAATAATTAATTCATTTAATTAATTATTATATCCCATGCAAATTCTTTATCTAGTTCTTATCTCCAAGATTAAATAATTTATTATTTAATTAATTCCCACTTCTTAAGCTAAGTAACTATTTTGATTATTTAATTAATTAATTCAATCTTGCAATTGTAAATAATAATTAAATTTATTTAATTGTTAAATACTCATGCAGGTTCTCACTTCCTCACTTCCTCAATTAAATAATTATTTTTAATTATTTAATTTATTTCTCAAATATTATCTTCTTCCAAAATAAATATAATAATTTATTTTATTTATTTAATAAATTTAATCTTGCACATTCATCTAATAATTAATTATTATCTCATGCATTTTCCCGCTCATTTGTAACAAACACTCTATCCCAATTGACTAGATAATCAATTTCATTTCAATGATCAATCAAGTCAGTTCACTCCCACTCAATGAGAGTTAACTCTTTAATTGATTCTCCATGCAAACAATTAATTGAAATCCTACGACCAGTTGTAGTTAGTTAACTCATTCATCAATTCCTCTCAAGGATTACTGACCCTTGATCTTGATCATCCACCTCTTAATCCTAATCATCCATTCAAATCAATCATTTCTATAAAGGCAACCCTCAAATATCTACTAACCATATTCTTTGAGATTTTGTTATCATTTGTTTGCATTGAGCTATTGTAGATTATGCACACTTCATATCTAAGAGCAAACAAGAAAATTTGAGAAGAGCAATGGAGGGGAATCAAATTTGACATAGAAGTTGAGGTCTATCTGATGTATCATTTGATTTCTATTGTCATCTTGTACTGCATTGTTAGATTAGGGTCTATATGGCATGCATTAGATAGTTTTATGGTTTCTATCGATGATTCATGTCTTCCTCTTGATTTCCCTTATCAGCAAACTGTTGAATTTGACATGACCGTACTAACCTTTTTTAGTAACCTTTTTGATTGTGAGTTTTTGGCATTTTCTATCTTACAAGTAAGAGGCACTTTTAAGAGATTTTGAAAATCACTTTTTTTTGGAGCCTTTTGAGGAAAAATATGTTTGTGTGAATAAATGTCTTGTACCTAGTTAATTCGCTTACTAGGAACTTGGGGAACCTATTCACATGTTAAGTTTACTTAGGTCCTAAGATTATTTCTAGAAGACTTAGTTGTCAATGTCTAGATCTTATCTTTTTAACTTTTATGTCAAGTTAGCTATCTCATGTCATAGGATTAAGATACTTATCATGATCTTGTCTAATCCTATGTCTTACCTTGTCTATATAACTAAGGGGTTCTCATACATTGTATATTGAATTTTATTGGAGGAATTCTTGGATAATCAATTCCATTACAATCTTGAGCATTACATATTGATCTCTTTGTGCTTTCTATTTGGCCTCTAGATCGTGGGTATCTCCATAGCCAAATCTAACAAAATAAAAAAAAGTTGCATCTGGAAGGGATGAGGGAAAAAATTTCATATATTATACCCCCTATTTTGGTGCAAGATAACATTTTAAGCTAAAAAAAATGTATTTCTTAGGCACTTTATTTGTTAATATGTACATTTGTATGGATTTCTACTTTTGGACTGTAATATTATTGTTGCACATTTTTAAAATTCTATTAGTAATGAATTTGATTTCATTTGTTCATTAGAAAATTAATTCACAAAGATCTAATCACTTCGTGAGGCTTCTTACTTCTCTTTGTAATTAGTATTATCTCTTATTAACATTTGTTTCTATAGTTTTTGGATTGCCTAACTTCTAACGTGTGTTTGTTTCTTGATCTTTTGGGCTAACATTTGCACAGCTTGTGGCATTAGGATAAGTCCAACATTTGATATTTGTATTTTTAAAATGAACAAATTTTGTATTTCAAATTAGTGCTCCTAAACTTTACCATAACTTGAACATTTCATGTTGGTGCCCTAAAATTTACCACAACTTAAGCATTTCAATTTGGTGGATTAAAATTTATTTCACATTTCATTTGGTGCATTAAAAAGTGTTGGAAGATTGAGTTATTTGTGAGTTGTTTGGGTGTTTCCATTGATCTCAACCCCTTGTATGAAGAGAGTGTTAGAATTTTGACGGTGTTGATGATGTCAGCCCATAGCATTGGAGTTGTTGGTAGCCTAGAGTTGTTGGTATTGATATCAACATAATGTTGTTGGTGTTGTCATTGATGTCTTATTTGAGTATAGTTACAAAAGTTATGTTTGGAGAGATTGTTGGATGTTCTATTGATGAGAGGTACTGAAGATGTTGCAGATGTGTTAGAGAGTTGTTATTAGGGTTGTTGATGTAGTTGGTTCACTTGTTTTCCAAGTGCTTTTGAGAAAATTTGAATGAAAAAGAGTTCAGTGTGACATACTGGTGTTCAGTGTTTTTCTCCACATTTTTCATGGTTGAATATATGCCCATGAAACTCAAACATGATGATAAAAGGTGTTTAGAGGTTTTATATTAATATTTTTAGGTTTTGGATAGTACTATAGTGGATGATGTGTTTGATAGTATGTTTATCTAGTGAAACAAGGTGTCTAGGAGAAATGAGATTCCTCTGCATTTCTCCACATTAAAGGTTCTTATCTTGTGTATCAAGGAATGTTCTTATATTGTATGTATCTACATTTCCTTGAAGTTTTAGGTTTTGTGTTGTTTCACAATGTTGTTTGGTGTGTTGGATGTCTATGCCAATGTGTTTGGTTGCATAGATTAAAGGTGTTCTTAAGTTTCAAGTGATTGCAATAGTACTAGAAAATATTTTGATGATGTGGAATATGCTTCGATGTCATGGAGTGTTGTTGTGTGGTCTATGAGATGTTTTTGAACCTAGAGAGGTGTGCTTGTGGTATCTTGTTAGTGTTATTGCAAGTTAGGCTAACCTAGCATGCTAGCGCTAATTATGGAGGATTATTGTTTCTTTTAGAAGTGTTGAAAAGAATTTTGATGTAGATTTGGGTCCTACTTAAGTTGTGGCATGGTCTAAATTCACTTCTTTACATCATGGAAGTGTTTGGTGCTGACCTATTTGATGTTGCACGGTTGAGGTGCATACGTTTCCTTAAGGTTGACCTAATTGAGATATTTTTAGGTCACACATGGTATAAATACAAGGTGAGTTGTGTAGATTATGTAGAGTGTGTGTGGTTTGAAAGATGTGAAAGTGATCAAGTGTGGTTATTTGATTGTGATATTTAATGCCTATGACTCCTAGATGCAGTGGTCAAAGGGTGTCTACATTTTAGTTTGTTGAATGAGTTGTGTGTGCTTCAGTGGAACTGTATCTTTGGCATAAGAGAGATGCATTGTTAGCAATTCAAATTGGTAGTGAGCCACCCCTTCTTCTATCTTCTTTCTTCTAGATAGTGAGTCCTTTGGTAGTGAGCCCTTCTTTCTTTTTGGGAAGTGAGCCCTCTAGTAGTGAACCTATTATATTTGATGTTGTTATTAATTTATATTGTGAGCTAATCCTCACCATTTTTTTCCCTTCTTAGGTTTTCCACATAAATATAGTGTTCTATTATGCATGGTGTTTTGATTTGTTGTTGTTTCACTTGTTTACTTTCATGCTAAATTTGATTAAGGGTTTAAGGGCTAATAAAGATTTGAAGGTTAATGAGGGTTTTAATGTTTTAATGTAAAAATTATTCAACCCCCCTCTCAATTTTCCTAAGCATCTAACAATTCATATCAGAGCAAGGTTCCTTGGAAGACACTTAACTACTTGAGGTAGATCCAGATGTTGCACAAGGAGGATCCCTTGTTTGATGGGATGAATTATGCATTCTAGAAAACTAGGATGGAAGGTTTCCTTGTTTACCTAGGGTTTGGAGTTTGGAAGTCAATTAAATATGGATATATGATGCCTACTAATGGTCTGACAACTAATGATGAGATCAAGGCATATGAGAGTAATGGAAAAGAAAGGAATGTTATTTTGAGTGGTCTTGTTGATTTAGACCTTATGAAGGTTTTGGGCTAGAAATATGGTAAAGAAATCTAGAAGAAGTTGGAAAGTAACTATGAAGGAGATGATAAGTTCAAGCAAGAAAAGATGCAAAATTTAAAGACTAAGTTTGGAACCCTAAGCATGTCAAAAGATGAAGATATTGCAAGCTACATGCATAGGGTGGATGAAGTTGAAAATTCAATCAATGACCTTGGTGGAAAACTGGAAGAAGATGAGGTGGTAAAGAAGGTATCAAAAACTCTTCATAAATCTTATAGTTCTAAAGTTTATTGTAATGAGGAAGCTCGGGATTTATAACATTATTCTAAAGATCAGTTGTTTGGTGCTTTAACTATTTTTGAATTGAGAGAGTTTGGTCAAAATAATTCAAGAATAGAGGTTTCTTTTAAAGATAACAAAATAGAGAAGGATGATGGATTAGATCTAGATGGTCTTGATGAGATAGAAGCAAATTTTGATAGGAGATTGAAAAAGGGAACTAGAAAATATAGAGGTAAGTTACCTTTCAAATGTTTCAATTATGGAAAGATAGGTTATTATGCTTCAATATGTCCATCCAAAGTTTCAAATGATAAATATAAGGATAATAAAGGTAAATTTTTAAAGATAATTTATTATGTTAAAGAAGATGCTAGCATAGTTGATGATGAATTTGAAAACTCGGATGATGAAAATGATGAATGCTTATTCATGGCTCTGAATGTTGGAAATAATTCTATTGACTTTGAAAGATGTATGAAATAAATTGCTCTGAAAACATGTCACAACATCAAAGAGACTATAGTAACTGCCTTTCATGCTAGAGAGGAAAAAAATCACTAGATAATTGACAACAGATGCTCAAATCATATGATAGGTGATAAGAGTAAGTTTGTTAAACTTGAGAAGTTTGAAGGCGGTCTTGTTAAGTTTGGTGATGATATGTCTACTAAGATATGTGGAAAAGGTTCAATTAGTTTTGATGGAAAGCATTATACAGATGATGTTCTTTATGTCAAGGGTCTCTGACATAATCTTTTTAAGTGTAGAAAAAATATGTAGAAAAGGATATAATCTTGTATTTCAGGATGGTGGTTGTGAAACAAAAAAGGGAAGCTTTAGAACCTAGTTGTTATAGGAATAAGGACGGATGGAAATTTTTATGAACTCAAAGCTGCTAATGGTAAGTATTTTATGATTCAAATCAATGAAAGTTGGCTAAGGAATAGAAGAATGTTTTGCATCAATTTTGATATTCTAGTGAGGATCAGCCCTACTCAAGGTGTGAGATATCTACCAAAAATTATAAAGACTATCAATACAGTTGCAAGGAATGTCAAGTTGGGAAGAAAACAAGAAAGAGATTCAATATCAAAGAATATTCTACTATAGGACCTTTGGAACTAGTGCATACAGACCTATGTAGACCTACAAGAATAGGAAGCTTTCAATGTGATAGGTATTTCATGTTAATTTATGATTACTATAAAATGACTTGGGTAACTTTTCTTAAAGAAAAATTAGAAGCTCTAGACAAGTTTAAAGCATTTAAAGTCATGGTTGAGAATTAAATGGATATGAAAACCAAGTGCTTATGTTCTGATAGAGGTGGAGAGTTCACCTCCAATGAGTTTAACATTTTTTGTGAAGATCATGGGATAAAGAGGCATTTGTTAGCTCCTATAACTCCTTATTAGAATGGAGTGTCAGAAAGAAAGAATAGGATAATTTAGGAAGCAACAGGACAATGATGAATGAAGAAAATATATAAGATGTCTATTGGAGAAAATCTATTCATACTACATTATATATACTCAATAGAGTACAAGCAAGAATAAATAGTTCAAAGAATCCTTATGAAATATGGTATGGAAGAACCAATAATGTCAAATATTTTAGATTATTTGGAAGCAAATGTTATATCAGGAGCTTGATGAAGAAAACTTGGAAAATTTTGATGCAAGGTCAAATGAAGGAATCTTCCATGGATATTCTAAAATAAGAAAAACTTACTGATGCTACAACAAGAGGATGAAGAAGATAGTTGAAAGTGCAAGTGTCGAAGTAGATGAAGAACCAAATAAAAGCTTAGTACTAATAGAAGGATATGAATCTAATGAGTCTTCTTTCAGAGAAGAAGGAAAAGGAGATATAGTTTGAAGAGGAAGAAGCTCCAGAAAGGATTCCTAAGACTCTGAAGTATGTTCAAAAGAATCATTCTTAAGATTAGATCATTGGTGATAAGAGCAGAGGTGTGTTGACAAGAAGAAAAGATTCTATGACAGAACAACAAGTATATTTGTCTCTACTTTCCAAAGTAAAACCTAAGATAGTGATTGAGGCATGTAAACATGAGAATTGGACTAAAGCTATGGAAGAAGAATTGATGTAGATTGAGAAGAATCAGACTTGGTGGTGTAGGAGCACATAGGAAAATGGGTGATCATCACCACACAAAAATATTGTTGGTTTGATTTATTTTCTTCAAATTTTGGTTTTGTTTTGATTTTCTCTTTGTGCCTAAACCTCCTAATTCATCATCTTCGGTTTGACACTCAAAAGAATGTTATGAAATGAAATATTTTAAGCCAATGCAAATGGCCGGTGTAAGTCAATCTCCACTACTTTTTTCCAGCATCTTCATTGTGAACCTTGGAACTAAACTTAAATGCCCATCACAGTATAATAGATTTTTCAATATCAGCCTTGGAATGAATGTGAATATGCAAATTCAATTTGAATGCAATTGACTGGACATTTAATAGAAGGATCAATGTAATACATTTAGGTGGGTCTATCTAAATTGATTTGGTAAATAATATACATTATATCAAATGATTGTAATTAAAGGTTTTAAATTTTGTGTCCTTTCAGTGGAAGAAACAAAACTGCTTAGGAAGGAAATTCTATGCTTTTGGAAGAAATTCAATGGAATGTAAAAAAAGAAATAAAAAGAAAACTTACTTAAAATGAAAATGGATATACATGACAACATGCCACTAAAGGAACAATGAAGAGAGGGAAATATTATAAAAACTTTGAAATGTGCAATACTTTTGTGGTCTAAAATTGGCATTAATTGCTTTTCCTTTTCATCTTCTTGTAGAAAAAGAATCGATTAGGAATCTTAAGACATAAGTTTTTGGAATAAAAAAAAAGTCGACTTCACAAGAGAGCTGGAGGGAAATTAGAGAGGATGGGTTTCAAAAGAGGCATTGAATGAAACCAAGCAAGATGGATTTGTGGAGAGAAAGAGGGTGTGGGCAGAAAGAATTGAGGCACCATAGTGAAGTGTTGTGTGCAGAATGGTACTGAACTCTAGTTGAAGGGTGAGTAGCAAGTAAATGATAAGGAGTAGTTGTAAAAAGAATGTGCAATAGACTATAGTGGATTCATTTTTTTTTTGCTTGAAGAATTCGATCTAGAGTGAGATTGGAGGCATAAGTTGAATATAAGAATACAACAGAGCGTGACCTATTTGGGTATAAAGACTTGTGAAGGATATGAACAGATTTTAGCTTGGCTTGAGAGTGGCCAATTATTTTCAAAGTGAACATCCTTATTTTACAATTATATTGAAAACTTGATTTCAATAAACATTGTTTATGTGCAACTTAATTATTTGAAGGTTTTCTATAAACTGGGCTGAGGGTTTGGATAGTAGAGTTTTGTTCTCTTACATCAATTGGTATCAGAGCAAGAAATCCTAAGCATGGAGAGTATCCACTAGGATCTATAGGAGAGAGTAACAGTTGTGGAGAGCTCAAAAAATTTGTTGCGGTTGTGTGTGGAGTTTCAAATAGTTGAGAGTTGAAGTCATTGATTGGAAGAGATGCTACCACGAAGAGGAAGACCTATATAGAGGTTGTGTTGGAACCATTTTGAGACATGATAATGGATAAAATCATAAATGAGGGGAAGTTAGCTACTTGTAATACAAGAGAACCCAAGGGTGAGGAAGAAACCGAAGAGGAAGAACAGTGAAGACAACAACAACAACAACAACTAGAGGATGTCAGACAAGAGAGATTTTTTAGCGCTCTTTCAAGAGTTATGAAGAGAAATAAAATGGATGTATCAAACTTTTTAGGAACATTAAATCTAGAAGATCCAATCAATTAGATTGGAGAGCTGGAGGAGTGTTTCAAATTGGAGGAAATTAGAAACTCACAGTGGGTGAAGATAGCCCAAATAAAATTGAAAGGGCATGTTGCCTTGTGGTGTAAAGGGTTCCAAAGAGAATGGGAAATGGATGGAGATCCCTGGATAACAAGGTGGAACCAAATGGTGATGAAATTGAAAAAATAATCATTCCCGAAGATTATGAGATGGAGCTATTTAAGAAGTTGCAAAATCTGAAGCAGAAAGATATGAGTGTAAAAGATTACATAGAGGATTTTTATAAGTTGGATATTCAATCAGGAAGGAACACAATCGATAGGGAGAAGGTAGCCAGGTATGTGAATGGCTTGTTGTTTAACATTCAAGATGAGATGAGTATGGTGAAAATCACCATAATTGAGGAAGCCTACTAGTATGTGCTAAAGGTTAAGGAGAAGTTAATGAGGAAGTACTTAAACAATTCCAAAATTTGAGGAAGATTTGTAGTTGAGAAGGGAAAAGCAAGAAGCAGTAAAGGAAAACAAATTGAGGAAGAATTCAATCCCAAATGGAGTAAAGAAGTGGGCCAGAACACCAAAGAAAAGGAGGTATCATCAAGGGGATGTAGTGGCAGAAGCAAAGGGTTTCTATGTGGGTGTTACCAATGTAGAGAAGTTTTTCATCATGTGTGTGAGTGTTCTCAAATACAAGAAGT
This sequence comes from Sequoia sempervirens, assembly GCA_007258455.2. Classification (NCBI taxonomy): domain Eukaryota; kingdom Viridiplantae; phylum Streptophyta; class Pinopsida; order Cupressales; family Cupressaceae; genus Sequoia; species Sequoia sempervirens. The sequence goes on from VDFB02075321.1 coordinate 67,237,289, forward strand.
CATCAACAAGAGTGCAACAAGAAATCACTTGACACAAGAAGATAAGGAATGTGATGCATCACCAAAAGTTGAAGATTCAGAAGAAGGAGAATCTCTCATGATGAGGAGAGTGTTAGTGAATCCAAAGATGGTGGAAGAGGAGCCATCCCAAAGAAGAAATCTCTTTTGGATTGTGTGCAATATTGGAGGTAAGTGCTATAGTTGATAGTGGTAGTACGAATAACTTAGTTTCAGAAGAAATGGTGGAAAAGATAAGTTTGAAAAGGAGTAAACATCCTAGTCCATACAAAGTTTCTTGGTTGCAAAAGGAACATGAAATGACTGTGAGGGAGCAGTGTTCAGACAATTTTTAGATTGGTTCATATAGAGATGAGGAGTTGTGTGATGTGATTCCCATGATGGCTTGCCACATATTGTTTGGTAGGCCATGGAAGTTTGATAGGGAGGCCATCTATGATGGTAGAAAGAATGTTTATACCATCTGAAAAAATGGGAAAAAGTATATGATGAATTATCTAAAAGAGAAGGAGAAGCACGTGAAAGAATCCAATTCTACTATTTGTTGCAATGCAGAGAAGTAGCAAATAGAGGAAGAGAAATAGAGTGAGTACAGTGAGTTGCAACCATTTGAAGGGCATATTTCAAGAAAGGGTAGATTGGATTCTGATTTATTGTAGTAGCACAATAAAAGAACAAATAGTAGCAGCCCAAGAAGAAGTGGAGGGTACCGAGATAGACCGATTGTAAGAAGTTGTTTAGAGAAAAAAGATAATGTCAATGGAGGTCACTCGAATGTTGAGGATGAGCTGAAGTGTAGAAGAGGGAAGGCTCCTGCAAATAAGGAGCAACTGTGGATAAAAAATAAACATGGGATTATTGTCCCATGCACCTTTTTATGTTCCTAATTTTATCAACTCAAGGAACATTTCACTTACCCAGCGTGTCTAGTGCAAGAGCACGAAGGCGAATGGGAAATCAGCACCACACAAAAATATTGTTGGTTTGATTTATTTTCTTCAAATTTTGGTTTTGCTTTGGTTTTCTCCTTGCTATGCATAAACCTCCTAAATTTGTCATCTTCATTTTGACACTCAGAAGAATTTTATCAAATGGAATCTTTCAAGCCAATGCAAATGGCTCGTGTAAGTCAATCTCCACTACTTTTTGTCAACATCTTCATTGTGAACCTTGGAACTGAGCTTAAACACCCATCAAAGTATAATAAATTTGTCAATATCGGCCTTGAAATGAATGAAAATATGCAAACTCAATTTGAATGAAATCAATTGGACATTTAATAGAAGGAGAAATGTAATACCTTTGGGGGGTCAATCTAAATTGATCTGGAAAATAGTATACATTATATCAAATGATTGTAATTAAATGTCTTAAATTTTGTGTCCTTTAAGTGAAAGAAACAAAACCACTTAGGAAGGAAATTTGATGCGTTTGGAAGAAATTTGGTGGAATGTGAAGAAAGCATTAAAAATAAAATTTACTTTAAATGCAAATGGATATACATGACAGTGTGCCACTAAAGGAACAATGAAGAGAGGAAAATAGTTTTAAAACTTTGAAAATGGTGATACTTTTGTGGTCTGAAAATTGGCATTAATTTTTTTTCCTTTTCATCTTCATGCAGAAAAAAGAATTGATTGGAAATATTAAGACATAAGTTTTTTGAACAAAATACAATCAACTTCACAAGAGATTCGAAGGGAAATGAGAGAGGATGTGTTTCAAAAGAGGCATTAAATGAAACTTGGCAGGATGGATTTGTGGAGAGAAAGAGGGCATGGGCAGAAAGAATTGAGGTACCACAGTGAAGTTTTGTGTGCATAACGACATTAAAATCCAGTTGAAGGGTGAGTAGCAGGTAAATGATAAGGAGCAACTGTAAAAATAATGTGCAGTAGACTATAGTGGAGTCATTTTTTTTTGCTTGAAGAAGCCGATCTAGATTGAGATTGGATACATAACTTGAATATAAAAATAGAACAGAGTGTGGCCTATTTGGGTATAAATAATTGTGAAGGATATGAATGGAGTTTAGCTTTGCTTGAGAGTGGCCAATGATTGTCAAAGGGAACATCCTTGTTTTACATTTGTATTGAAAACTTGTTTTGAATAAACATTGTTTATGTACAACTTAATTATTTGAAAATATTTGTCTCTATAAACTAGGTATTGGTTGAGGGTTTGGATAGCATATTTTTGTGCTCTTACATCACTTGGGAATTAGTCCCAAGACTAGCAAATAAAAATGTAATAGGAACTAAATGGGTATTCCAAAACAAGCTAAATGAGAATGGAGAAGTTGTCACAAATAAGGCTAGACTTGTGTGTAAGAGCTACTCACAAGTGGAAGGAATAGATTTTGAGTAGACATCTACTTCAATGGCAAGAATGGAGGCCATTAGGATTTTTTTGAAATTTGTAGTACATAAGGACTTTGAGGTTTATTAGATGGATGTGAAGTCTGCACTCTTGAATGGTGAGTTGGAAGAAGAGGTATACATTGAAAAATAAGAAGGCTTTTAGTTATCAGATCATCCTAATATGGTTTGTAGACTGAAGAAGGAATTGTGTGGTCTTAAGCAAGCTCCTAGAGCTTGGTATGCAAGATTGGATAGGTACTTGCTGCAATAGGGATTCAATAAAGGTACCGCAAATAGCAATATTTACTTTAAAATTGAGAAGGATCAAATCTTGATTGTGGTTTTGTATGTTGATGATATAATCTTTGGAGGAAATGAGATAATGTGCAAGAAGCTTGCAAAAGAGATGCAGAATGAATTAGAGATGTCAATGATTTTAGAGATGAATTTATTCCTTCTATTACAAATCAATCAGATAGAAAAAGGAATATTCATTTCACAATCAAAATATATCAAGGAAATGTTGAAGAAGTTTAGAATGGAAGACTCTAAACCAGTATGGGAGAAAAAATGATGAATCTTATAAGACTTATGAAAGAAAGAACAGATGAATGATTGTTGGAAAACTATATGTAACTAAGCTACTAGCCCATACACTGATACATTTTGAACCATTTTTTGATGACAGCCCATTAGAATTTTGACGACTATTTGTCGCTATTTTTGCGTCGGGATTTCGACGACATTTGAAATGTCAAAATTCTGACCCAGCATCTATCATCGAAAAATGGTTCAAAATGTATCAGTGATATATCATGCATGTATTTTTTCTTGTGGCCATATTTCAAGAAGATCCTAGAGAATCACATGTGGTAGCAGCAAAGAAGATATTCAAATACTTGTAGGGCACTCTGGACTATGGTCTATATTATCCAAAGGATACTGATTTCTCTTTAAGTGCCTATACTGATGCAAATTGGGAAGGTTGTGTGGATGACACAATAAGTACAAGTGGAGGTTATTTCTTTCTTGGAAGCAAATTGGTTTCATGGTTGAATAAGAAACAAGACTTAGTGTCATTATATACTACAAAATCAGAGTACATTACATCAACATCTTACTACACACATGTGTTATGGATGAAGAAAACATTGAAGGAAATCATAATATCATATAATGAACCTATTTTTATCTTGTGTGATAATACAAGTGTTATCAATATATCAAAGAATCTGGTCAATCAAGAACAAAGCATATCTCAATTTGGTATCACTTTCTAAGAGATAAGGTTGCAAAAAATGAGGTAAAGCTAGAGTAGGTACCTACAAAGGATCAAGTTATATATATTTTCACAAAGGATCTTCCTAAATATACATTGAGAATCTCTGGCAGAAGTTAGGGGTTATTGGCCCTCCTTCCAACTAGATGCATAAGAGTATGCATTAGCCTAGTGGAGCAATTCAATATTTATTCTTTTGTTCTGGACTAATGAACACTACCTCTTTGGTGGAGTAGGTAGAAGTATTGTTGTTTGGTGAAGTTAGATGGAGCATATTTTGTGCCCCTAAGGGTGAGAGTGTAGAAAAGTAAGTGCAGTAAAGTGCAGTGCAGTTGCTTGTTGGTGTTGTAGGTGGTGTCAAAGTGGTGTATGTAGATTTCAAAAGGAAGAGAGCAAAATAGTTCAATACAAAAAAAATATTTGAATGAATCTATGGACCTTTTCCATTGATATCAAAGGGGGGGGAGTTGGTTGAAAAACCATAGTGTAGAAGAGAATATGGTCTAAAAACCACAGGGGGGAGAGTGTTCAGGAGTAAGAGAATAAGAATATGAAGAGTGAGAGGTATCCTAGTTAGGGAGAGTACTAGCTATTGTAGATTTTTTGTTGGTTGCTTTTGTTATTGATGGTTTTTCAAAAATTTGGTGTTGCCATCAATGACAAAGGGGGAGATAGTTGGAAGCTTGAGTTGTTTGTGAGTTGTTTGGGTGTTGTCATTGATGTCAACCCCTTGTATAAAGAGAGTGTTTGAATGTTGTTGGTTTTGATGATATCAACCCCTATCATTGGAGTTGTTGGTAGCCTGGAGTTATTGGTATTGATGTCAACATAATGTTGTTGGTGTTTTCATTGATGTCTTACTTCAGTATAGTTGCAAAATTTGTGTTTGTGATATTAATGTGCTATTGATGAGAGGTGTTGCAGATGTTGTAAATGTGTTCATAGATGTTAGTAGTGTTGTTGAGTAGTTGATTCACTTGGTTTCCAAGTGCTTTTGAGAAAATTTGAATAACAAAGAGTTCAATGTGACAAAGAGGTGTTCAGTGTTCTACTCCATATTTCTTCATGGTTGAAGAAATTTCCATGTGATTTAGAGATGATTAGAGGTGTTCAAGCGTGTTATATCTAAAGTTTCAGGTGCTAGATCATACTACAGTGGAAGATGTGTTTGACAATATGTCTATAGATAGTGAAATAGGGTGTCTAGGAGAAATGAGATTGCTCCACATTTCTCCATAGTAAAGGTTATTATCTTGTGGATCTGGGAATGTGCTTATATTGTCTTTATCTACCTTTCCTTGAAGTTTTAGGTGTTTTGTTGTTCTACAAGATTGCTTGGTGTGTTGGATGTCTATGCCAGTGTATCTAGTTGCAAAAAATAAAGGTGTTCTTAAGTTTTAGGTGATTTCAGTAGTAGTGTTGAATATTCTAATGGTGTAGAATATTCTTGGATGTCATGGAGTGTTGATGTGTGGTTTGCAATATGTTTCTAGACCTAGAGAGGAATGCTTGTGATTGCTTGTTAGTGTTAGTGTAGGTTTTTCCGACCTAGTGTGATAGCGCTAATTGTGGAGATTGATTGTTGTTTGTGAAAGTGTTAAGAAGTTTTTTGGTGTAGATTTGGGTCCTAGTTAAGTTTTCGAGTGGTATGCATTCACTTCTTTACACCGTGTAAGTGTTTGGAATTGACCTATTTGATGTTGCACAATTGAGGTACATATGTTTCCTTAAGAACAACCTAATTGATATTTTTTTGGGTCACAAATGGTATAAATACAAGGTGAGTTGTTGTGTGTATTATGTAGAGTGTGTGTGGTGTGAAAGATGTGAAAGTGATCAAGTGTGGTGATCTAAGTGTGATCTTTAATGCCTATGACTTCCATATGTAGTGAGAAAAGGGTGTCTACATTTTAGTCTATTGAATGAGTTGTTTGTGCTTCACTGAAACTATATCTTCAACATAAGAACGATGCATTGTTAGTATTTCAAATTAGCATTGAGTTTCCCCTTCTTCTATCTTCTTTTTTCTAGATAGCGATTCCTTTGGAAGTGAGCCCTTCTTTCTTTTAGGAAGTGAGCCCTCTAATAGTTAGCCTATTGTATTCAGTGTTGCTATTACTTTATATTGTGAGCTAATTCTCATCGTGGTTTTTCCCTTCTTGGGTTTTCCACTTAAATCTGGTGTTTTTATGTGTTTTTGTTTCACTTTTTACTTTCATGATAAATATGATTAAGGGTTTAAGGGATAATAAAGATCTAGAGGTTAATGAGGGTTTTCATATTTTAATGTCCAACTAATTCACCCCCCCTCTTAGTTGCCCCATGCATCTAACAAAAAGAACCCACAACTTCAACAAATCTACCACAACTTGAATATTTTGTTTTGGTATATTAAAAAGAAACTAAAACTATCATCTTTTGATTTAGGTTTTAAAAATAATCAAGATAATATTCACGCTTTCAACTGGTGTTTTAAAATTGAACCACACATTTCAATCCTTGGTACAATTAAAATTAACTTGTTTTCCATTTTTTCCATTTTTGGTAGACTATAGTGTCTCCGCTTGCACTTGATGCAATCTAGGGTGATGAGAAAATACCTCTAGTTTGTACTTTTTCTTGTTTTACACTAAAGGAGTTGTCTACATATCCACTCCCCTTGCACCTAGTGTGTTCTTAGGTGAGGAGAAATAGAAACACTATTCCTTCCCTTTTTGTTAGGAGGCCTTCTTTAGAGTTCATCACCCCATGGTTTGACCTCATGCATGTTTTTCCAACAACCTATATAAAGGGGGGAAAAAATGAAAGTTGAGCTCAATCCACTCATGACTTTCTAGCCGTTCCTTCATTATCTCAAGTGATTTCAGATTTTGATCTTGTGCTTCTATAGGTGGTGGTGTTTATGGCACTCCTCCACTACAAACCAATTGTTTAAGAATCCTAAAGTCCTTTTTTTCCTTGATTTGTAGCGGTGCAAGGTACAAGTATCAATGCTTGAAGCTACTCACCATGTCCTCCCTTGAGTCAAGATAGAATATTTTTTATTTTCTAGCAATATCCTCTCAAGGAGAGAAAGAAGGTGTGCCCATTCCATTGATATTGTGTCATTGTGACTTCTAGCTATCTTCTCTCGTATAGAAAGGTATTGAATAATTATCTATAATTTTTTAACTATCCAATCTTTGGAAGTATTTGTCACTTTATTGTGAGGTGGTCCTACTACAAATTTACACACCTTCATGATAAGCGAAGTTGTGCTTAGTTCTAATTGTCTTGAGTCTGTTCCTACCAGAAAAACCATTATGGCTTTGGCCCTTAAGAATTTTACCCAAGTGTTGAAAATTCAACAATCAAATCTAAATTCTAAGTGTTTGTTGTGTTTTCTATCCTAGAACTAAAATTTTCCAAAATAAAAATTCACTTAGAAACCTCAAATTTTAGGTCAAAAACTAGTAAAATGCATCTGTCAGAGCCTGAACCACATTTCTTAGAGTAAAAAACACGTATTTGTCTGAAATTGAGCTGCATCTATCTATGCACCGCAATTTTCCAATACTACATCACATTTACCAGTTTCGTATCTACACCTATGTTTGCACCGCAATTTTCTAGTACTACATCATATTTATCAGTTTATGAGCCACATGTTTCGTTTAGTGCCACATCTATCAAAATTTTCTAACACATATGTTTATACTACAAATTTTGATTCAATCCTAGAGGATCTAATTTACAGTCCTAATCTAGATAGTGACCTTACATACAAACCAAAGACTTGTCTAGTTTTTCCTTTACTTTCATCAATTTTCCTATTTTCCTAGCATAGGTTGCATCCTTTAGCTTAGCACTTGTCATACAACATCATAGATAGTCACCTTAATCTTTTGAAATCAAGAAAATTATCAAACCTTGATCAGACCAAAGTCATCTATTGGAGTGCCTTGACCTTGTAATCTTTTATCTATCTTGTCCACAAGTTGAGCCTTAGACTCATAAGTACAGTTTAGGTTCACTTTTATCAAATCATCATCCTAGTTTGATCTTTCTTAATGTCTTGATATTTTGGTCTGTTACCTTGGTCCATTTTTTTTGTCTAGTATCCTTTTCAAAATCAAAATTCAATATCAAAAAAATCCCAAAAACATATCATAGCTTCATCCTATACTTATTGTGCTTATCCATCATAATCCAAACTCACAAAAATGTCTCATTTTACCTTGATCTTCTTTGTAGTCCAGTTGAATATGAATCAATCCTTAGTAATCCATCCATCGATCCTCAATATCAAAAAACCACAATCCCTATCCATCCATCTACCTCTCATCCATACTAACAACCCAAAACATTCCAGCCTACTTACCAACAACCCATAAGCTCTATTCATCCATTCATATATCCTCATTATCAATAACCAATTAACATAATCTATAACATTAATCCCCAGTCAACATCCACTAGTCATCCTTATTCTAAACTTGACAAGGGAAACCAATCTTCCATCCAAATCACTCCTCAACACCAAATCATATCGCAAATCCCTATCTCCCATGCATATCCTAAATTTCCATCCCCATCACCAAACCAAGAAAGTCTTATAGCCTCTGCATCTTATTCTAATCAATTGCAATCCACTCCACCTCAATCCACAAAACCATACAATAAAACATCATTTACATTGATGATCTCTTAGGAAGTATAGCAAGGAATTGTAAACTTCAATGTGAAAGTAAAGTTAGGCAATCCCATCATATGGCTAATCCTAAATCATCCAACCCTTTTCCACCATCATGCCCTCCATCACCTATCAAGCTAACTCAAGAGATTCCTCTCGAAGATCTTAACCCATCCACTAATAATCACATTCACAATATCTATAGCTCACGTGATGAGAAATTAGGCATGTATCAAGATAATTTCCCAAGCAAGATCAAAACTAGTTAGTTACCTATATCAAGCAATGTCCATAACAGTTCACCTCATTTGACCTCATGATAGGATGTCTTGAAGAAGTGTGCCCACAAGAAGCTTCCATCTCTCCTTCCATTCCTTCATCATTAGAACCTTTGCAAAAACAACCTACATCACCCCCATCAACCAAAGAATCCATAAATAGCACCTTCTAGGACTTTCCCCAAGGGCTATCAGTGATAGATAATCCAATTTTTAATATAGATTCAATCTATAATCATGAAATTCTAGACCAAATATCATTACGTATCCCATCCATCCCATCACCCACTCTAGAAATTTCTATTCAAATTCCATTACCACCATCCCAACATATTGTATCCATGTAAGAACACAATCCAAAGCATAAAGAAAAGGTCCCTAGAACTAATGAAGATCAAGTTATTCAAATCATACAATCTCATCCTATCCTTGATCAATATCCCATTGTTCCTTTCCATGTCATTCATGATTAGAAAAGTAACATTGACCCCATCCATATTCCAATCACCTCTACCTCTACAGATGATACACTTGCTTCTGCTAGACACATAGATGATCATCCTCCAAAACAAGATTCTCATACTCTACAAAATATTTGCAAATGATCAAGCTATAGTCAAATTCACAAAACTTTATGGTGACATTTCAGAATGTGGCCATGAAGAATTTTTTTACATTGAATTTGAAGCACTGATATCTTTTGAAGAACCATCAAAATCCAATATTTCACAAAATCAAGTTGAAGATATCGATCAAGAAGCTATCCCACATATCAATGAAGTACCATTATCCTATCAACTTGTCTCACTCAATTTTTTAAAGAAATCCTTCTTAATGATGAGAAGACAACCATTGATGATTCCCAAGAACATAAAGCAGAGTTAGCATGTTGTTATCAAAACAAAAAATATCCTATTGCAAACAAGATCTGTCAAAGAATGCAATATAAAGGAAAAGCATTAGGCCTACATGAATAGGATTTATAGAACTAGTATAATATTTTGATAATCCTAAATATCAAGGACTTGATTATTCATCAATCAAGAAATCTAAGAATGCTAGTGGCACGTCCATGATTTCGGGGGCATCTGCATCTAATGCAAATATTGAAATAGGTGTTATGAATAGTCCTTATCATAAGGTTGCTTCTAGCACTCCTCCAATTCACAACATAAACCGTCATTCCTTAATTCCTCTATCCACTAATTGGGACCAACAAAAGAAAAATATCAAAGTCAATATTTTCAAGCTAATAAATCTACAAATCAATGGACATATATTGTCAAAATGGATCTCAAAGAAAATTGAATCATGTAAAGCATCAAATCAATATCAAAATCCAAATCCAATAGTAAATGAAACTATTGAGATGCATCTAAAAAGGCCTTCAAACTAGAAAAATTGTCCACCCCTTCAAAGAAGACTTCAATTCCAACATACAAAGTCTACAAAAGTGTTGGTCCCAAACGTACTCAAAATATTACATCCACACTCCATCATCCACCTATACCATAGAAAAATGGATCTTTGACATTTTCATGGTAATTTAGGTCTTTTTCCTATGATGCTTGGCTTATTTTGCTTAGATTTAATGTTGTAATGTAACTTATGCATTCACATTAGGTCTTGGACATTCAAATTATGATGTCTTGTGAAGGTGTTGTGAAGTGTTGTAACACATTTCTACACTTTTCTAGACTCTTCTTATTATAATTCATGTAAATATCACATTTTTATCCCTTATCAAATCCTATTCTAAAGTGTTGCAAAGCCTTGTAACAAGCTTTCATGCTTTTCTAGGCTTGTCACCACTAATTACACCTTTCTTATGCTTTATTTGGCCCCTTTATGCACTTATAGGCCTTAATTAAGTGTGTTTTTTAATACAAACCTGACAAACCTCATTAAAGGAAACTTAATTCCTGACACCCATTTGCAAGCCTCGAGTGGGACCCATTTTCCATGGGTGGAAAATGAGTCCCTCTTGGCAAAACATTCAAAATAAATTCAAATTTCCTTTAGGTTTTTATTCATTAAGACCTTATGTCGGCCTGTGATGTTGTATTTTTGGGTAATTAGGGCATAAGTGTGTATAAATAAGTGTTTTTCCATCCATTTTAACCCTCGTTCACCCATTTATCATATTCACTTAATCATCTCATACATTCATTCAAGCATTCAAGCATCATAGTATCATTCAATCAAGCAATTATCAAGCATCTTGGAGCAACCAATTACATATCTTCAGACTTCAACAACAAGGGTTTGGTGAGTTTAGGACATTTACATGTTTTTTATTCATCATTCCTTTCTTATTTCATTTCATTTCTTTATCAAGGGTTTGATTACCAAAGTGGATTTTAACTAAGACAAATCCCTATACTCTAACCCTTAACCATTTTTCCCCTCTTTGAATGTGTGTTTGTAGGTATTGTAGGAAGATTTTTCAAATAAATTGGTGTTGAAAAGTTGTCAACAAGTCATAAAAGCTATTCAAGTCAACCAAGCCCTAATTCAAGCTTGGAGACAACATTCAACCCGTTTTCTGCAGATTTGGTTTCGTCAACCCAACAAGAAGACAAATGCAGATCTGGACCCACAGAGTTGACTTCAAAATTTGCATTTTTTTGGAGGAGGAATGATTTTCCATCAATGGTGAATGAGTCCCATTTCTAGGCTAGAAAAGGTGATTTCATCATAATTCAGTTCCCAATAGTCAGAAACTCGTTTTAGAAAAGTTTACCAGAAGCAAGATTGATTTGCCACCAGTGGAAAATGAGTCCCATCGGTCAACAACAGTGATTTATGTAAGATTCCATAACCTTCCGGCATCAAAATTCCATCTCCAGGTGCACTATGTTTAGTTTCATTAAGTTATAAGTTCATTTGTGCATGTTTCTAGTTCATATTTGTATATCACACTGTGTTTTCAAACAATTCATATTTCTAAGGTTTTGCATAAATAATCAATCAATTTTATCAGTTTCCTACATCTATATCATTGTATTTAGGCATATTTCCATTATACATACATTAATTTGAGCAAACCACCTAGATTTTTGGTGTGGGATCTATCTCTTTCCTTTAGGTGAAAGACCCTAATTGAGCAAAAGAGTCAGAACATTTCACACCCATAAAATATACGGTTCATTTTGTTGAACCTACATATTCAATGCATCATCTTTCTGATTTACAACTATATTTACATCCTAGGACTCATAGCATTAGCTTTTCCATTAGCCTTTACATTGTTTTGCATCCTAGGATTTACAACATTACATTAGTGAATATCTCATATAGATTTCAATTTTGCACTTCAAAACATTACAAAAACTAAAATCTTGCATTTACATCTTAGTTTTGCATCAGAAACACATAAAAATAATTTTAAATTTTCTATAAAAAAAACAAAAAAATTCATCCCTGGACTCATTCGCCAACTTGGGTGAATTAGTCTAGTTGCACATTCTGAACTGCATTTTTCAGGCATTTTCTAGGTATTTTCTGCATTACAGTTTTTTGCTATTACTTTCTTTCATACTTTCCAAAAAAAAAATTATTCTCTTTCTTGCATATTAGTTTACTTTCTTTCATTTTCATCATGGACTTTTCCTTTAATAATTTTTTGAATTCATTAAAATCCTTAGTGGACATGTCGAATTGTACCTTTGGCTATGATCCTAATGACCTTGAGCTTCCTCATGCTCCTTCAACTCCTCATGAATGTCCTCCTCATATTGTTAACATCATTTTAGAAGATGATGATAACACGAATAAGTTATTACATGAATGCCTTGACAACCTTGAAGCCAATGTAGCCTTTTACCCATCCATGAAGTCACAAGACCTCCCTACTATTTCACCTCTTGACATGTTTGGTTATTTACATCCTGAAACAAATGAAGGACCTAAGTTCCCTCCAATAGGTGGACATATTTCTTCTACACAACCACCTTCTCAACCCTTTTATGATAACAAAGTTACCAACACACAAATCAATCTTGAAGAAACTTAAGGCAAAGGTTTTACTAGCTTAAGCAAACAAGGATGTGACACAACAACCGAACATGACATTCATCAAATTTTAGAAAAAAGACCAATAGATGAAAACACAATAGGGCTAGGATATCAAGATCCTCCTCATAACAACAAGCCTCCTTTTGAATATTGGAGACTTTAGGATGATGGCCCGGTGATCTTTGATTTCCCTCCTGATTTGAATGTTCTCCTCCCACATGAACAACCCTTACATAATTCCAATGACAAGGATGCTAGGATCCCCATGGGTCCTCTTCCTCCTTCAATCCATGAAAAAGGTGAATCTAGTAAACACAAATGACCTTACAAATTAAAAAAACTCAAGTTTCCTCTCCATCCACCACCTGAATGTGAAAAGAAACTACAAATACTTTTAAACAAAAGCCTTATACTCTAACCACCTTCAAATAGGTTGGTCATCCGTCCTAAAGATTCCAACATACCATATTGTAAATGTCATCGTATTCTTGAACATCACAACGATGAATGTCAGATATTGAAGGACATACTAAACAAGTATCACTTCACTGATACCGATTGTTATCCTATTATCCCATAATTCCCTAAACCAGATCCCCTCATCATGCAATAGTTGTAGAATTTTCCATTCCCACTATTGCATGATCTTTCCCATCACCTATCTCAGCTCATTCTTGCCTTGCACTTAGTGGGGGCAAGAAGTTGTTAGCCTTATCCTAGTAATGCATTTGTCCTTGTTCCTTAGATACATTATTTACCTTCTGCTTATACTACTTGAGATTGTGAAGCCAATAACTCAGTTAATGGTTGAATTGCATTTTCATTACTAGCCTTTTTACTTTTTCCTCTTTCTTTTTCTTTTCTTTAGTGTGATTGTATGTGTGTATCATGTTCCCCCGTAATGTGTGTTTTATGTTCTCCCTCTCTTTGCGCACTTCCTATATTTATACCTCTATTCTTCTATATGTCATACTTCATCTTTTCTTTTTTTCTTTTTTTGTGTGTTCTCCTTTTGGGGAAGACGCAAAGCGTTGAGATGCCCTATGTCTCTTCCGTGTTGACCCAATTGGTCCTTTTACTTTTCTTTTTCAATTTTTTTTTGTGTTTTCCTTTTGGAGATGACACAAAGTGTTGAGATGACCTATGTCTCTTCCATGTTGACCCAAATGGTCCCTTTTCCTTTTTAATTTGTCTTTTTCTTGTGTTTTCCTTTTCAGGATGATGCAAGGCAATGAGACTGAAATGTCTCCTTCATGTTGACCCAAAAGATTTTTCCTTTTTTTTCGCCTTTTCATTTTCTTTTTGCTTGTGTTTTTCCTTTTGGGGATGATGCAAAGCGTTGAGACCATAATGTCTCCTCCATGTTGATCCAAAATGGACTTTATTTTTCTTTTGTTTCTGCTCTCTTTTTGTCATTCTTCCAATTCTATTTATTTGGGGAATGATGACAATTTCTCGCTCTTTAATAAAAAAATTACAGCAATGAACATACTGACCCCAAATCCATAGATCTCTTATGTGTTTGATGTGTTCTTTTTGGGGGAAACCCCTCTTTCTTTTGTTCCTTTTTCCTTCACATGGCATAGCCTTACTTGGCAACATATGACTTAGCATAAGGGCTTTCCAAGTTGGCTCTCATGTCTCTTTTTTTTTTTGCATTTTTCCTTCACTACTTTAAAGTAATTGCTCACAGAATGGTGTGCAACAATTCCTTTAAAGTGGGGGCATACATTAGAATTATTCATTTGCATTATTTTTCTTCCTTGGTTCTTAGTGCAGCCTTGTCATTTCATACAATGCATTTGTCACTTTGTGGACAACATTGGGTATGATTTCCTTCATAAGTGTGATCTATCTCAACATATTACATTCCTCTTAGTGGCCTGATGCGATGTACTACATCCCCTAAGTTGTGAATATTCTATTCTTTGATTGGTCCTCTCTTAGAGACATTAGATACAATTTTCCCTAAGTGATAGACCTCGCATGATCTTAACAATACTCATTTGAACTTTCTTTTGCATTTTGCATTTTTACATTCACATCGCCACCTTGTATAATTTAACTTGCATGCCTGTGGTGCCATCATGTTTGTTCATGAGTTATAAGAATACAAAGCTTTAATGCTTGTCTCATGAAGCATGAACCAAAATTTTCCTCTGTGGAACCTTATTAAAGTTATTAGGAGGTATAACTTTGATATGGTTGAGCAGGAAGCCCATTCTACGACACAACTTTCCCCATAGCCACCTATGTGTTTGTGAGTACATACCAACTGAGCATATGTTTCTCACCTTTTGGGCCTTCTCACCTAGCAGACTGCCATGAGTTATGTCACCATAGAGTGAGTATGCATTTTATTTTTCAGAAAAATAGCCTAGATCTGATCCACAACTAGTTGGACAAACGATCGAAGCTTGATCTAAATTTTCCTTTTTCTCTTCCTTTTCTTTTCTCTTTCATACATGTGTTCCTTTGTTCTTATGTTTATTTTTCCATGGGATCTTCATCCTAGGGGCTTGATCATCCCTCTTGATAATTTTCATTCCATATTACTAGAATAAGTGCATTTGGATCCCTCTCAATATGCATGGCTACTTTAGTGTGTGTTTGAAGCAAGTTCATCCTCTCACTAAAGTGGGGGCTAAATGTACCATATAAAAATGGATCTTTGACATTTTCATGGTCATTTAAGTCTTTTTCCTATGATGCTTGGCTTATTTTATTTAGATTTAATGTTGCAATGTAACTTATGCATTCTCATTAGGTCCTGAATATTCAAATTATGATGTCTTGTGAAGGTGTCATGAAGTGTTGTAACACATTTCTACACTTTTCTAGACTCTTCTTATTATAATTCATCTAAATATCACCTTTTTATCCCTTATCAAGTCCTATTCTAAAGTGTTGTAAAGTCTTGTAAGAATCTTTCACACTTTTCTAGGCTTGTCACCACTAATTACACCTTTCTTATGCTTTATTTGGCCCCTTTATGCACTTATAGGCCTTAATTAAGTGTGTTTTTTAATACAAACCTGACAAACCTCATTAAAGGAAACTTAATTCCTAACACCCACTTGCAAGCCTAGAGTGGGACCCATTCACCATGGGTGGCAAATGAGTCCCTCTTGGCACAAAATTCAAAATAAATTCAAATTTCCTTGAGGTTTTTATTCATTAAGACCTTATGTTAGCCTGTTATGTAGTTTTAGATAATTAGGGCATAAGTGTGTATAAATAAGTGTTTTTCCATCCATTTTAACCCCCATTCACCCATTTATCATATTCAATTAATCATCGCATACAGTCATTCAAACATTCAAGCATCATAGTATCATTCAATCAAGCAATTATCAAGCATCTTGGAGTAGCCATTGACATATCTTCAAACTTCAAAAACAAGGGTTTTTGTGAGTTTAGGACACTTGCATGTTGTTTATTCATCATTCCTTTCTTATTTCATTTCAGTTCTTTATCAAAGGTTTGATTACCAAAGTCGGATTTGACCAAGGAAAATCCCTATACTCTAACCCTTAACCATTTTCCCCCTCTTTGCATGTGTGTTTGCAGGTCTTGTAGGAAGATTTGTCAAATAAATTGGTGTTTAAAAGTGGTCAAAAAGTCATCAAATCTGTTCAAGTCAACCAAACCCTAATTCAAGCTTGGAGACAACATTCAACCCATTTTTTGTAGAATCAGTTTCGTCAACCCGACAAGAATACAAGTGCAGATCTGGACCCACAGAGTTGACTTCTGAATTTGTAGAATTTTGGAGGAATGATTCACCATCAATGGTGAATGAGTCCCACTTCCAAGCTGGACAAGGTGATTTCATCATAATTCAGTTCCCGATAGTCAGAAATATGTTTCAGCAAAGTTTACCAGAAGCAAGACTGATTCACCATTAGTGGCAAATGAGTCCCACTGGTCATCAATGGTGATTTCTATAAGATTACAGAACCTTCCAGCATCAACAGTCCATCTCCAAGTGCACTTTGTTCAGTTTTATTAAGTTCTGAGTTCATTTGTGCATGTTTCTAGTTCATTTATACATATCACACTTGTTTTCAAACACTTCATATTTCTTAGGTTTTACATAAATAATCAATCAATTTTATTAGTTAGTTGCATCTAGATCATTGCATTTAGGAATATTCCCATCATACATACATTAATGTGAGTGAACCACCTAGATTTTTGGTGTGGGATCTATCTCTTTCCTTTAGGTAAAAGACCCTAATTAAGCAAAAGAGTCATAGCATTTCACACCGATAAAAATCTACGATTCACCACCATCTCAAGTTTGGAGAATAAAAGATCCACAATCCAAACTATCAAATAATTCATCTCCATCTCATATCCTCCATCAAAATCCACCATCCAACTTAAAATCCAAGATATCCAAATCTTGCATTAAATGTGTCCTAGCAACAACACTTTACCATAAGGACTCTAATGGCACTCTATTATGATGTGTGTAGGTTGAAAGCCGATGAGCACTCCCCTCGAGATTTGTGACATGGACTAACCACCTCCAATGGATCTGTTAGCTCTGGCAGTTGTATTGATCATTAATAGGTCAATCTTTTGGTACAATGGCAACCGTGGTTCCAACAATTGGTATCAAAGCCAAAGGTTATGGGTTCGAATCCCATTGGGTAACACTGAGGGGGAGATTGTTGAAAGTTGGTCAACACTCCCCTCAAGATTCGTGACATGGACTAACTACCTCATGTGGATCTATTAGCTCTGGCAATTGTATCAGGCATTAATAGGTCGATATTTTGGTGCAACAACAACCGTGGTTCCAACAATTCATATTAAAATTAATAAATAGGAGAGAAAACACAGTAGAAAATAGAGCAAAGAACAAACTTAGAAAAAGTCATTGATTTAATATTATTCATCAATAGCAATTATAGATTTATAGAACATGTAAACTCATCAACATCCTATATGTTTGGAATATACGATGACGGCTATCCTCAGATTATGGACAACAAACTAAAGTTTATTGCCAACTAACTATGTGACTAATGCTAATGAATAGGAACTATGGACAAATTAATTCATTTGTTGTAGACTCCTATTTGAACTTCTCTTTTGTGCATGATTCATTTATTACCTTATTCCAACTCTCCCCCTTAAGGAATAATGTAATTTTATTGAACTCCTAATATATCTAACAACATAAAACTAAACACATTACATTATGCAAAATTTTTCTTTTGAAAATAGTTCACAAACCAATAAGAATTCTTCAAGCTGCTCCCAAGCATAGTCCTCTAGCTATCATCCAAGTTTCTAAAATCATTGGACACCAATCCTCACATGCATGTCTCGTAACCCCAATGTGGTATAGTTCTTGATCCACAAGCACTTCAAACTATTGAGAATCTATCTATCCTCTATTGCATCCTTTATTGTCTTCAAAAATTTCACCACTTCAAAATAAAACAACTGCTTCATCCTCAATGATGTCATCATCATCTTCTTCAAGTGGTTCTCCATCAATGGTTGGCATTCTCTCCACTCTTACAACTCAATAGCAACAACAAAATTCTCTATAGCAACAATACAAAACTTACATGCTCACAGCACCAAGACTTACCATTGGCTCTGATACCATATTAAAATTAATAAACAACAGAGAAAACACAACAAAAAACAAAGCAAAGAACAAACTTAGAAGTCATTAATATCATATTATTCATCAATAGCAATTACAGATTTATAGAACATGTAAACTCATCAACATCCTATGAGTCTAGAATATACGATGATAGCTATCCTCGGATTATGGACAACAAACTAAAGTTTATTGCCAACTAACTATGTGAATAATGCTAATGAATAGGAACTATGGATAGATCAAATCATTCATTGTAGACTCCTAGTTGAACTTCTCTTCCATGCATGATTCATTTATTACCTTATTCCAACTATGTATTTAGATAAGGTCAACTCTTATATCAAATATGATCACAATAACATTCATGGGTTGTATACAAGTGTTACTATTTTGGTGAAGCAACTCATCAAGGTAGGACATTATTGGCACACTATGAAATAAACAACTACATCAACACCACCAGGTGGTCCAGTATGATCAGCGATCATTCAAAATTCAAAAAATAGAACAAAGAAAAAATAATTCGTCCAAGAGAGAAAACCTCTCTTATGGCACTTTGGGCAAATACCATGATGAAAACCTAAAAATAAGGCATCATGCATAAAATCAAGCATCAATGTGCACCATTCCATCTAGGAGCAGCTTATCTTATCCATAATAAATCCAACATCCTATCCATTCCATCCATAATAAATCTATGATTCATCCATTCCACTTGCATCCATCTTCCCTATTCATCTTGATCTTGATAAATACTAGGAAATATACTTCAAAACATGCTTTTGGAAAAATCTAGAAATAATCATTTTCCTTTGGCCATCTACTATCCCATGTCATGCCATCACCTACATAGCACTATCCAAAAATTCCACTTGGTTCAAACATGATATCCTATTGCGAGATATTCATTGGAATTAAATTCCTTTATCCCTGATCTATTTGCACAATGCCTGTCCTTCACATATCCATTCCCATCGCACTAATGCACCCACTCATGTTATTCCCTACATTGCTAGACACTGGGGCGAGTGATTAATCTTGATTTTGAATAAATATGTTGATATATGTCTTCTAGCTCACTTGATGATTTTAATCTCAAGTGGAAACCACCATCTCATGAATAAACCTCACCATCAAACTTTCCACCATCAATATCAATCCAAACAAGCCCTATCAATATCATCAAGCACCTACACTCCAATGGGTTATCAAACTATCTGACAGATTTTGTTCCTAACTTGGCTACAAATATTGATCAATCTTATCCAATCAATCAATCATCATCTTGGGATGTATCCTTATGTGGTTCCTATCTTGACAACACTATCCTTGCATTGTTGTGTATCCTCAACAATGTTATCACTATCGATAATCACTCAATCAGATCAATTAATTTTAGCTTGGCCAGTGACAAGATCTCAAAAGGTCTTCAATATCCCTACATATTGATATATCTTTATCATCCATCATCATTCATCCATATCATCATCATCTAGAAAATCCAAAAAACATTCTAAACATTCTAAAAAATCCAAAAAGCATTCAAAATTTTCCAAAAAATCTAAAAACATAGGATCATCTACCATATCCATTGTCATTTGTGAAGGATGACATTTTGATCAAACACAAATAAATAATCCTATAAAAAATTGAGCTCAACAAATCACAAAACAACAGTCAAAATATCAAACTAGCCTGCAACCTAGCTGATCAATTGCCTACATATGTATCAATGAAATCTACCTATCTTTATCAACTATTAGTTATCTTATATAGGTTGTTACAGATCCTCAAAACTAGACTAGGCATCTTATTCGAGGTGTCTCATTCCTAAAACCAGACATGATCTTTACAATCCTATCAAACACACACATATCAGTGGACAAGATGATATAAATGGTTGTTGACTTGTTTTGTCTAGTTAGTGTTATCTTTTTATCTGATTTATCTTATGTCATGGTCCTACACTACTTGATGATATCCATAAGTGATTAGAGGAGTGATGATGGATCATTACATCTTTTCTGTTGATTTTTGTTTGTGGTTTGTCTTGATAATATGACTGGGGAAACTAAGTTTCACGTGTGTGATTGGGGTTCCATTTGGAATAATCAAAACATCCTATGCAAGTCAAAGTTCAGCTAATGTTTCTTACATCAGGATTAACATGCTCTATAGTTACTTCCTCACATATTCCAACAAGGTTCTATTGTTACTAGTATGAATATGGGAAATCTTTATCTGATGTGTCTGAATCTTTGACAAATAGATAATAACATCACCAAGGTTTGTCTCAACTTGGTGTACACATATCCACATGTCCATATATCATAATCTTTAGGCAAATGAAAATAAAATCTGCCATCACAATTTCTGCTTTCGTGTGCATAATCCTCTTGTCACATTAATAAATTACTATATGATGAAAAAACATGTACTATTGAAAGCTCAAATACTATCAATCATACATCAATCTTGATTTGGATGGATGTTCCATCTAACCATTCTTCACTTCTTACTAACCTTCTCTTCTAGTTAACATTTTTTTTGTTACACCTCGCAACTAAATGAATAAAATTAGCTTGTCAAAAAATTTACCAAATTTTTCAAAACTTTTTGAAAATTTGTAAAATTTATGAAGGGGGCACCATGCTATCCATCTATCACCGAGGCATACCAATGTAGGTCTTGAACATGACTTTTTGAATTTTCTTTGACACAACACTATAAAAACACATTGTATCAAAGAAGGGGAAAATGTAGATACCCAAAATTGTCCTAACCTGCAAGTAACGTTTTAGCACCAATTATCATCATTTCCTAATGATTAAATAATGTTTCAATTATTATCACTAATGCATATTTCATTATTAATTAATGAGTTTATGTTATTTAATTAATTCACTTTATCATTAATCTTTTTAATTAAATAAATAAATAACTTTATGTTATTTATTTAATTATGTCTTTAACTCTTATTAATCTTCATAATTAATTAAATAAATTTGATTTATTTAATTATGTCATTAACTCCTATTTATCTTCCTAATTAATTAAATAAATTAGCATTTATTTAACTAATCGTCCATTATCCTTCCAAAATTATATAATTATTATTTAACTATCCACTTTCCCACTTTCTAAATTAAATAATTACTTTAATTATTTAATTATCATTTAATCTCTCAATATTATCCATTCATTAATGATAAATAAAACATTTAATCTATTTATCTAAATCTCACTTGCACATTCCTTTAATAATTAATTCATTTAATTAATTATTAAATCTCATGAAAATTCCTTATATAGTTCTTATCTCCAAGATTAAATAATTTATTATTTAATTGATTCCTACTTCTTAAATTAAGTAAATATTTTGATTATTTAATTTAATTCCTCAACATTATCTTTGTTAAAAATAAATAAAATCATTTATTTTATTTATTTAATAACTAATTCAATCTCGCACATGTAAATAATAATTAAATTTATTTAATTATTAAATACTCATGCAAGTTCTCACTTCCCAAATTAAATAATTATTTTTAATTATTTAATTTATTTCTCGAATATTATCTTCTTCCAAAATAAATTATTATCCCATACATTTTCCACCTCATTTGTAATGAACACTCTCTCCCAATCGATTGGATAATCAATTCCACTTCACCGATCAATCAAGTTAGTTCACTCCCACTCAGTGAGAGTTAACTCTTCAATCAATTCTCCATGCAAATAGTTAAGTGAAATCATACAACAAGTTGTAGTCAGTTAACTCATTCATCTCAAGGATTCTTGACCCTTGATCTTGATCATCCACCTCTTAATCCTGGTCGTCCATTCAAATCAACCATTTTTATAAAAGCAACCCTCATATCTCTTTGATGGCTAACCACATTCTTTGATATTTTGCTATCATTTGTTTACAATGAGCTTATTTCAGATTGTGCACACTTCATATCTAAGAGAAAACAAATAAAATTGAGAAGAGCAATGGAGGGGAATCAACTTTGACATAGAAGTTGAGGTATATATGATTTATCATTTTATTTCTATTATCATCTTGTACTTCATTATTATATTAGAGTCTTTATGACTTGAATTAGGTAGTTTTGTTGTTGTTATTGATGATTCATTCCTTCCTCCTAGTTTTCCCTATCAACAAATATAAATCATAATACTAAAAGTAAAAAATATACATTATAAATGAGGATGTATATGATGCCTTCTTTGAAGGAAGACCTTGTCTTACCTAAAAATCATTATAGAATACAATATAATATTTTTTTTTCTAGGAAAATTGCCACCAAAGAGGGTGGCACTCATTCATTACAATATAATATAAATTTTAGTAATATAGTATTATGCATCATTTTTTTAGTAACTTCAAAAAATGGTTATGAATGATGATTTGGAGGATATTTATAATGTTTCTTATGCTAGCATCATAAGTAGCCTAATATATATTATCTAGTCTATAAAATATTAAATATTGCCCAAGCGATGGGAGTTCTTAGCAATTTTACATCTAACCCTAGTAGAGAGCATTATAATTATGTGAAAATGATTTTTATATATTTACAAGAAACTTTAAATTATTATAGTTATTATCATGAGACTAATTATGTGAGTAAGTTTCTTGATATACAAGGATTTTCTGATCCAAATTCAGCTAGTGATTTAGATAGTAGGATGCTCATGAGTAGTTATATGCTCACTCTATTTAGAGATGAACTTAGTTGGATGACCAAGAGGAAATACATGGTTGCATTATTTACTAAATAATTATAGTACATGGCTACTTATATCCTTGTAAGGAGTAGTGTGGTTACAAATATTATGTGTTATATGTTTGGTGAAGAATCATATGTACCATGCACATACAAACATGGGATCTCAAAATTCTAGGCCCATATCCCTAGAGTATAAATCAATTAATAGGGTGAGGGAAAAAAATTTAAGAGGAAAGGGAAAATATTCATTAATAAAATATGGATAGTCAGAGGATAAAGCTTAAAATTGGGCAATATCTCTTTAACTTTGGTCTCATTACTATAAGGTAAACTACTAAAAAATTAAGCTCTTTAAATATTATGTAAATCTAAAATTTGTTAATATAATATTTGATTAACCATTATGATATTACATGTGGAAGTATATATAAACAAATACATATTAAAAACTATAAGAATATAACACATTAGACTAGATGTATGTGGGGGTGGGTACAAAAAGATGGGAGGCCAAAAAGTGGCCAACATTTTTAAATTTGTTAAAAGGTCATAACACAAGCGTGTTATAATGCGCTCACATTATGGCTTGGTGTTTCCGAGCCTGAGGCTCGACAGCACCATGGCCATAACTAATGTGAGCATGTTATAGCTCTTTCTAACAAAAAAAAGGCAACATTTCTCATTTCTCATTTCTTTGTTTTCCTCCAAACTCATAGCCTTCAAACCCTCAAGATCGTTGTCATGTTATTGGAGACCAAATTCTTCATCAAATCATTGTCGAATCCTCACCAAAATGTCGCCACGACATCAGGGAGTTCAAAGGAGTAAGTTTTGTTTGTTTTTTGTGTGAATTTATTTCTAAATAGTTAGATTTTGTTGGGAATTTATGTGTCTCAACCTTTGCAATTTCCTAGCATTAAAATGCTAATTTATCAATGCTTATGTTGTAATTTCTTGCTCATATTAATTTTTCATGTAATATGAATTGGAACGGTGAGTTGTGAGCATATTAGGAACGGACATGGGATGTGACATGGATGTTGTGGTCCCCACAAGGCAATGTAGGCATCCCACTTTGGGAATATATTCTTTGACATGTGTAGGCATCTTTGAGGGATCCTATGATGATCTTATGATGGTTCTCATGGAGATCTTAAGATGGATTCCTATGATGATCTTAAGATGCATAAGAGTCAGGTTTTACGGCAAGTTGGACAAGTGTTGGAAGGCATCTTTGGATGAGGAATCTAGGTGCCCAAGTTTGATTATGACAAGTTGTAAGGGAATCATTTATTATTAGTCAGTTATGATGGATTCTTTTATAGATGTAAGTGTTGTCATATATGATAGATTTATAATGGTTGTAAGGTGTTTAAGAGCATCTATCATATCTATTTTGGGTAGATTTGGGGTGCCCAAGTATGGAGGAATGTAAGGGGGTAAGGAATCATTGGACAAGTTTCACAAGAGTCAACTATGAGTTAGAAAAATGTGCCACATGGATTTGGATGCCCATCCCTTGTAGCTTGCTCTAGAAGCTACCTTCATGCTTGTATTTCTCTATATATTGGATGCCTTGGAGTGGCTTTGAGAGATAGTTTTGTAGGTATTGAAGTGTTGTCGGATTTCCTCTAGAAGAGCAAGATGTAGTCTCCATGTTAAGGATGCGAGCTTGTGAGTGTATTATAACCATATTGTTACAAATTAATACATTTGACTTGATGCTTTGGGGTGTGGGGTTTTGTACTTGAAAGGTTTTTACCCATGTATATTGTGTTTTCTTCTCTTTTTTCTATCTTTCTTCTATTATTCATGTTTCTCATTCTTGAAAAGTTAATTTACATGTTGTTATGCTGCTGAAATTTTCCTAAATCTGAAACTAAATCAACTTTCCTCTAAGGGTTAATGCATGGGAAATTAAATTGTGTTTGTTTCTGCTTTAAGGCATAGTAGTATGTGCTTATATCAAGTTTTCAAAATTTTATTTTTTTAAAGATACATAAGATACTGAAGGTGCATACTAGTACTTGGAAGGATTTACGAGTTCTCTTTTCCCTTTTAGATTTAATACACTTTTTTATGTAAATTTATTTAATTTACAAGAAATGATAATCAACCTCCAATCCTCAAAATCCTCCTTCACCTCAACCCAAAATATGTGCTAAAGAACAACCCCAACAACAAACACCTCTAGTAATTCCTCAATATGCCCTTGGAATGCAAGAAAAATTAATGGGGAAAACTGAAAATAATAAAAAACAAATTGAAGACATAATTTCAAGGTTGAAAGATCCTACAAGTTCAACCTCACATAGAACCACACTTGCTCAATCTATTGAATCTATGTTATCAAATGTAGATTCAATTAGCAAGCAAATATTTACTTAGTCGAATATGAGGAGAGATTTTAGACAATTCTATGCAGATAAGTTATCTTATAAACAAGTCAAAAATTACCAAATTACAAAATTTGACTTGTGTTCCCTTTTCACAAACCATGAACAAATCAATGTCTACACCCTACAAGAAAGAGGTTCCCTATCCATTGGTAGAACCACCAAGAAGAACCATTTTTAGTAGAGGTGGTGGATGGTTTTTGACCATCCTCCATGCAACAATAATGAGGTCCCGCAATATTTTTTGAGGAAAATCTACTACGTGTTTATCCTTAATAAAGTCCCAAACTATTTTGATGTGCGGTACTTCTAGGGTAGAGATGGGGCCTCCACACAGGATAGACTAGGGGAACATCTTGACCCACAATGACCAGCAATACAAGCACCCACCAGACCAACCTATGAGCACATGACTATCCCTTCTATTGTGAAGGAGAGTGCTAAGGTTGAGAGACTATAGTCCATTAGTTCCTTGACCCAAAGCATCATAGAGCATGCCAGCCCCACAACATAACTTGAGCTAGGGAGACTTTAGGGAGTAAGGTTCCACCCCATATTTGTTAGGCTTGTGGGTCACCTTGTGGTTATGACCCCATGGATTGTTAGGGTGTAGGTGTATAGGCTACATCTACAGATGAGTAGTTGGTGATGATAAACACCCTCCTGAATGAGGCTTTCGACCTTGATACTCAAGTAAATGTTTTTTATTAGATAAGTAGGGAAGGGCCCTAATCCCATAGTTACAGTAACAAACCAAAAAGGATTAGAAAGAGGTGGGAAACAACACCACCGTCTAACTAAAAAATAGCATCATATTTAGCACGTGTAGGCCAAAATTAAAAGTATAACCATTGTCTAGCCATTATCAATCAAAAACATAAAGATTTTACCAGCATACTTCAGTCTACAAAGACCATTGATTAAATAAACAGTATTCCAGGTGGTATTCCACCATAACCTATAGAAATTAACAGAACAGTCCGAGATATGAATAAAAGACAAAAAAACTATTAAAAAACAATAGCGCAGCAACACAAGCCATTAACTAGCTTTCTTTAATAGGTCCCTATACTCTCCCATGAGAGAAATTTATTTGTGCCAATCAGGGCCCTTTGTTTCATCCAACAGCTTCAGGGTATCAATTTCCCCCTGTTTCTTTAGTTTCTTGGTTAGCTTCATTTCACTAGAAGCTTCTCCAAGCATCTCTCTTCTCATCAACTTGTTAGTTACTCTCATGAGAGTAACTAACACCTTCTCCATTTCTTTGAACTGCACCTACAAGAAATTTAGTCTGCTTTTTAAAAACTCAAGTAAATGTTAGCAATTTCATTGAATTTAATTTATTAAGTATCATTTTTGAAATGCAAGATTAACTAATTTAGTTTAATGATTGTAATAAAATTTCAATGTCATAGCGTTCATTTAGTTTTCAATGATCCTCCACCTCCGTATTATGCTACGACATGTACTGTCGAGGTATGTAACTAGTAAAAAATTATAAATATTACATGTGAATAGCATTGTTATATGAATAGTATTCTAATATTTGATTTTGGATGTTGAATAGGTTAATCTTGGAGATTTTACGACAACACCTCCTAATGGAGGTGAATTTCGAAGCTTTACTCAGGTAATAAAATAAAGAGTTTAGCTAATTAATTGTACTTAATAGATTTTTATAGTTTATATTCATATCGTTGATTACATTGCATTGGAAATCTTTCAAAATCAAAGCATTATTTCACATTGCATAACTAATAATTATATATTGATAGATGAAATTTTTTTAATTACAATATAGTTTTTTAGAAAGTCAACATAAATAGTTATGCAATTACTTCACATTGCATAACTAATAACTAGGAGCAGCTACCAATTGCATTGTCTTGTCATGGCATTCCATGGGACCACACTTTATTTAGAAATTTTTTCAAACATTTCACTAGCTTGTCTGTGCTATGGATGATTGGAAAAAATCTATCGAAGCACAATAGTAAGCTATAGCATAGACAAGGCAATCAATTGTTTGAAAAAATGCCTCAAAGAAATGTAGTCTCATGGTGATGTCCATCACCATGATACCACATTTCTTTGAGGAATTTTTCATATAGATCACTACCTAGTCTATGCTACCACATTTTCCATACATGTCTTCCAAATCATTTGACAAAATGTTCACTTCCTTCCTGCAATGGCTAAAAGCCTAAAACAGGTGGTT
This sequence comes from Sequoia sempervirens, assembly GCA_007258455.2. Classification (NCBI taxonomy): domain Eukaryota; kingdom Viridiplantae; phylum Streptophyta; class Pinopsida; order Cupressales; family Cupressaceae; genus Sequoia; species Sequoia sempervirens. Next base: position 67,264,895 of record VDFB02075321.1, read on the forward strand.
TCGAACAAACTATGAATGCTTGGAAAAAATATATCATAGCATAATAGTAAGCAATAGAATATACAAGGCAATGAGCTATTTGAAAAAATGCCTCAAAGAAATGTGGTCTCATGGTGATGTCCATCACCATGAGACCACATTTCTTTGAGGCATTTTTTCAAACAGCTCCATCACCATGAGACCACATTTTTTTGAGGAATTTTTTCAAACATCTCACTGCCTTGTATATGCTACCATATTTTCCATACATGTCTACCAAAGAATTTTATCAAATAGTTCACTTCCTTGCTATTATGGCTAAAATCCTAAAATAGGTGCATTCCAACATACTATGGATGCTTGGAATAAATCTATCAAAGCATAATAGTAAGCAATAAAATAGACATGGCAGTGAATTGTTTGAAAAAATGCCTCAAAGAAATGTGGTCTCATGGTGATGTCAACCACATTTCTTTGAGGCATTTTTTCAAATAGCTCATTGCCTTATTTATGCTACCAAAATTTCCATACATGTCTACCAAATAATTTTATCAGATAGTTCACTTCCTTGCTGCTATGGCTAAAAGCCTAAAATAGGTGCTTTCAAACAAACTATGGATGCTTGGAAAAAATATATCAAAGCATAATAGTAAGCAATAGCATAGACAAGGCAGTGAGTTGTTTGAAAAAATGCCTCAAATAAATGTGGTCTCATGGTGATGTCCATCACCATGAGACCACATTTCTTTGAGGCATTTTTCAAATATCTCATTTCCTTATCTATGCTACCACATTTTCCATACATGTCTACCAAAGAATTTTATCAAACAGTTCACTTTTTTGCTGCTATGGCTAAAAGCCTAAAACAAGTGCTTTCGAAAAAACTGTCGATGCTTGGAAAAAATCTATCAAACCATAATAGTAAGTAATAGCATAGACAAGGCAGTGAGTTGTTTGAAAAAATTCCTCAAATAAATGTGGTCTCATGGTGATTGAAAATATGCCTCAAAGAAATATGGTCTCGTGGTGATGTCCATCACCATGAGACCACATTTATTTGAGGAATTTTTTCAAACAACTCACTGCCTTGTCTATGCTACCACATTTTCCATACATGTTTACCAAAGAATTTTATCAAATAGTTCACTTCCTTGCTGCTATGGCTAAGAGCCTAAACTAGGTTCTTTTGAAAAAACTATGGATGCTTGGAAAAAATTTATCAAAGCATAATAGTAAGCAATAGCATAGAAAAGGCAATGAGTTGTTTGAAAGTTTTCCTCAAAGAAATGTGGTCCATCACCATTAGACCACATTTATTTGAAGCACTTTTTCAAATAGCTTACTACCTTGTCTATGCTACCACATTTTCCATACATGTCGACCAAAGCATTTTATCAAATAGTTCACTTCTTTGCTGCTATGGTTAAAAGCCTAAAATAGGTGCTTTCGAACAAACTATGGATGCTTGGAAAAAATCTATAAAAGAATAATAGTAAGCAATAGCATAGACAAGGAAGTGAATTGTTTGAAAAAATGTCTCAAAAAAATGTGGTCTCATGGTGATGGTGATGGACCATCACCATGAGACCACATTTATTTGAGGCATTTTTTTCAAACAGCTCACTACCTTGTCTATGTTATTTCTTACTATTATGCCTTGTTTATGCTACCACATTTTACATACATGTCTACCAAAGAATTTTATCAAACAGTTCACTTCCTTGCTGCTATGGATAAAATCCTAAAATAGGTGCTTTTGAACAAACTATGGATGCTTGGAAAAAATCTATCAAAGCGTAATAGTAAGCAATAACATAGACAAGGCAATGAGCTATTAGAAAAAATGCCTCAAAGAAATGTGGTCTTTGAGACTACATTTCTTTGAGGCATATTTTCAAACAACTCACTACCTTGTCTATGCTACCACATTTTCCATACATGTCTACCAAAGCATTTTATCAAAGTATACTAAAAAAAAATCAAACACTTCACTACCTTGTCTATGCTACCACATTTTTCATACATGTCTACCAAAGTACCCAATTTTCTTTTACTATCTCATACATTATAAGCCATGACCTGCATCACTATTCTAGTTTTTGTAATTGAATAATGTTTTATTTTTAGATGATGCAAGTGGAGACGCCTCCTGATGTTCATATGGAAATGGATCATGGTGTGCCTTTCGTGATTGATAGCTCCATTCCTTTGATGGGGGTATGAGGCAGATTAGTAAATTTCAAATTACATTCATTGTTATAGTTGTTTTTTATTAAAAAAACAAATGATTATTGATTTGTAGTTTAATTTCTATCTAGATGGTTTCTATATGACATTAGAATACCACAACCTAATCATGTTGCTATGGAAAATGGGGAGAGAGATCATTTGGAGGTGGTAAGTGATTATTTTGTTAAATATTTCATTTTTATAATGTAATTTCTATATATTAATGTCTATAATTTTTATTGTAATAGCTAAGGCTCCACGATGAACTAAATAGGAGGAGAAACCCTTGGATTTGAAGCCTAGACCACTCTCATATGCATCTCCATCCCCTCGAAGATCAAAGGTTTCCCATGAAACATTTTCTTCATCTAGAGGGGAATGAATTTTTATTGGGTTCCTGTGTTTTATGCCTATATGGAATTTGTGGACATGTATTTTGTATTGCATATAGTTGACATTGTATGCCTATATGGAATTCTTGTAAGCCTATATGGCTATTTTTTATATATGTTATACTTATACCAACATATGTTGATGTATGCCTATATGGGTATTTGGTTAATGCACATCTCTTTTTTTGATGTACTCCATATTTTCATTATAAATCCATGCTTCAATAAATATTTGTAGATAGTTTACTTCAAATATTTAAATTCCAATTATATTGCATGCACTCTTCCTTTGTAAAATTGTAAATATATAGATTTTGAACATTAAATCAATCATATGAATATAATAATACATGATGCAATCTAACACCTAGGTCTCTCTACCACTACACATCTAAGCCCATATTCTCTAGGATTATTGTAGCATGGTAAGTAAATTCATGTAATTATACAATACACTTTGAAGTATGCAACTAAAAATGAGGAAGACATAACATGTGACCTCATACCTCTAGAAGTTTTTCATATAATTCTTGGAAGACATCTACCATTCCACATGTATGCTTCATGCTACCATTCACATGTATGCTTCATGATTCTTGTGTATATTTCATGTGTTCACGTGTATGATTCATGCTTCCTATGAATACTTCATGTTTTCACATGTATGCTTCATGATTCCTATGTAGACTTCATGTATTATGTGTATTCACATGTATGCTTCATACTTCCTATGTATACTTCATGTATTACGTGTATGAACATGTATGCCTCATACTTCTTGTATTACATATATCAATTTTTTTGCTTCAAAACCAGATGTATCTTCAACAAGATTACTCCATGTGTATTAAAACTATTTTTTGTTGAAATGCTTTTAAGGTTGATAAGCACTAACATTAAAGGGAGAGAAATTTATCATTAATAAATACATCTATAACATCCTTGAACAATTCAATTAAGAATACAACCTTAGGAAATATTGCAAATAAATTAATTTAGGTTCTCATGAATAGTGATGATATGATTTAGGTTGTGACATTTCAAAGGTGAAAAGTTGTGACCCTTCAAATAGGAAAGACTGGGACCCTTTTATAATTAAGGGTGGTAACCATGCCTAGTGTAGATGTTCCCAACTAGACGTCTTCGCGCTAACAGTTTGGCCCCATGAAAAAAAAAAAGTATCCTACCTTGCAACTTTACACTACATGAATTTGACAGCTTTTGGAGCATCAAAAAACTTTCACCATAGGAAAACACCTTAAAGATACAAAAAACCAAGAGAGGTTATTGTAGAGGGGCCCTACACAATCTCGTAGCCTCAAATAGAATGTTTCTAAGTGACATGGTTTATGAGTAATAGCTCCTCAAATATTGCTACTTTTTTGCACTTTGGTCTCTTAAGAGACTTCACCGATATAATGTAGCTCAGACTATTTCAGCATGTTTGGGTGCAAAACAAGACCTTTCCTAGCATAAAACCACCAATCTAGACATTTTGGAACTATTGGTTTGGTCGCATGATGAACAAAACTTAAGTTACACCACTTTGCAACTTTACACTGCATATATTTGACCTATTTTCCATCAACTAAAAACTAGACACCATGGGAAAATTCCTCAAAGATATCAAAATTTGAGAGTTTATTATAGAGGGGCCCTACATGATCCTATAGCCTCAAATGGAATGCTTCTAAGTGACACGGTTTCTGAGTAATAGCTCCTCAAAGATTTCTACCTTTTTGCACTTTGGTATTTTTTTGATGGAATGCATTAAAGAAATGTGGTCTCATGGAATGCCATGATTGCAAGCTAAGCACAAAATGGATTTTTTAAAATACATTACAAACTTTCAATAAAATACAATTGGATTGAGTATAAATCCAAATTCCACAACTTTTGTCAACATCCTACCTTTTGAACAAGGTATGGGCATCAATCAAATCATTGAAAGAAAGGGGGTTTTTTGTCAGATGTTATAATTGCAAATCCCTTGGTAGAAATGTATGAGAAATGTAGAAGCATGGACAAGGCATGTGAATTGTTTGACAAAATGCATAAAAGAGATATGACATGGATTGAAATGATTGTGTTGTTGCAAGATGGTGTGTCCCTTGGTCTTCCTTGCAGCGCAATGCTTGGGTTTGTGACATGGTCTAACCGCCTCCTGTGGATCTTAACTGACACTTGTATCGGGCATTGAAAGGTTGACCTTTTGGTGCAATGGCAAGGCCAACAATTGGTATTAGTGTTGGTCATAGGTTCAAACCCCTCTCTTGTGATGGGGGGGTTTGTTGCAAGATGGTGTGTCCCTTGGTCTTCCTTGTAGCACAATGCTTGGGTTTGTGACATGGTCTAACCACCTGCTATGGATCTTAACTAACATTTGTATCGGGCATTGACAGGTCGACCTTTTGGTGCAAAGACAAGGCCAACATGTGTGATATGCACAAAATGGATTTGTTGAAAAGGATATGGAAACTTCTCAACAAATGCAATCAGTGGGTGTCAAGCAAAATTATATAACCTTTGTCAAGGTCCTCCCTACTCATACCAAGAAATGATATTTGGAATAGGATATCGGTATCCATCAAAGCATTAAGGATATAGGAATTTTTCAAATTTATAGTTATAGCTTACCCTATTAGATGTGTAAAAAAATGTGGAAGCATAGACAAGATAGGTGGATTGTTTTTGAAAAATGCCTCAAAGAGATATGGTCTCATGGAGCATAATGATCGTAGAATATGCACAAAATGGATTTGTTAAAAAAAATTAGAATCTTTCAAGCTAATGAAATTGGAAAGTATAAAGCCAAAGTCAACAAACTTTGATAGCATCCCCCTACATTTTCCAAAATGGGATATTTCAAACAAGGTATGGGCATCCCTCAAAGCATAATGGAAGGGTGATTTTTGTCAAATTTTATAGTTGCAAATTCCCTATTAGACATGTATGCAAAATATGGAAGCATAGACAATGCACATGAACTATTTGACATATAATTGCTCAAAGAAATGTGGTCTCATGGAATACCATGGTTTTATAATATGAACAAAATGATTTTTTTGAACTTTAGGTATTATAAAATTTCAAGTAAATGCAATTTGTAGATGAAAAGACAAATTTCATGACTTTTTCCAACATCCTCCCTGTTTATGCTAAAATGGGAGCTTTAGAACAAGGTACGGGCATCCATCAAAGCATAATGGAAGGGGGGATTTTTTTTCAAATGATATAGTTGCAACTACCCTAGTAGACATGTATGCAAAATTTGGAACCACATACAAGGCACACAAAATATATGACATAATTCCTTAGAGAAGGGAAGAAAGGAAGAATCTATGTGGATATTGTAGCAATGCAAACCATGATTTGTTTGGTCGCACAAGAGCCAAATGATACTATAAGAGCATCCAAACCACTAAAAAGAGTAAAGAATTGTGTACTTTAAAATGTTCCAATAGGGGCTAAGGTTATATTGAGAATTTTCAAAGGAATCCCCCTTGAATGCTCATATATGTCAAAAATTAAAAACAAACAATGATGAACAAGGAATATACATTTTAACAAAATCTAATCTAATCCCTTAGCAAAATCTAATGCATTTGATTAAGGCTATATATGTTGAGCACTCATAATTTATCATACTTAGCAAAATCTAATCCCAAAATCAATATAATAACAAAATCAAAGCATTGTATTAAGCATGTATGATAAGGGATGATAAATAAACATAATAGAATGAAGGAAAATGTAAAGAACATGTATAAATACTTGACATACCTTAAAAATGGAGATTTGAATCTAGAGAAGCTACCCAATTATGTATAGTCTTTTTTTCTTCTTGCATCAAACTCCTCAACAATTTTTGATTTTCACAAGTTTGCTTTCTTTTCAACAATCAATTGTATATAACTCTAATAGAATTACTAAAAACTATACAATTAACCAATGTATAATGTTAAATTCCTACAATTCGATCACAATTAACATTGCAACACTACAAAAATTGAATCTTGAATTGATATAACATCAAAAAATCTATCATTTCCTCCTTTGTAAGTTGGCAAACCAGAAAAAGGTGGTGGGAAGTTGATGCAAATGTGGTAGAATATGTAAAAATTGAATGTGCACTTCCCAACAACATTAAAAATCATTTTTTTGTTAGATCATGTACATAACCAGGAGAATAACAGAGCATGTGGGTCTAGATCACGGTTGTCCTATCTCTTTTACCATTTTTAGAGTAAGCCAAAATACAATTGTGTTATAATGCGAGCACATTTTATCTTGCTCTACAAAACGACCATATTTCAACTTCTCCAAAATTTGCTCATGTTATAGAAAAGTTGATTTTGTAAAGGTTTCCTAACTCTTATCATGTGTCAATATGGGCTTAGGTTGTCGTACATCAATGAGACCTTTCTTTGACCAATTATGGAACCTTCTAAGTGTTATGTATGACTCATTTTGTGTGCAATATTCAGTTTCACCAAAATTCCCTATATGCCCAAGCATGTACATTAACCCTCAATCCTATCCCTTAAACCCTCAATCCTTAAACCCTAATCCCTTAAACCCTCAACCCTTAAACCTTAAATCATAAACCCTATCCCTAAACCCTCAACCCTCGACACTATACCTTAAACCCTAATCCCTTAACCATAAACCCTAAACCCTATCCCTAAAGACTCAACCCTCAACCATTGACACTATACCTTAAACCCTAATCCCTCAACCCTAAACCATAATCCCTCAACCCTTAAACCCTCAACCCTTAACCTTAAACCCTTGACCCTTAAATCTTAAATCGTTAAACCCTCAACCCTTATCCACCCCTCTACTCCCCTATCTATCTCACTCCCATCTCTCCCCTATCTCTCTTACCCCTCTCCCTAGTTTGTAAGTCTCTTAGTTGTATATCTCTCAGGGATCTCTAGATATTTCCCTCCCTCTCTACCTCTATCCCTCCTTACCCCTCTTTCCCTCAAGTTGTGAACATCTCTCTCCCATTTTTTCCTCTCTCCCCTCACCTCTCTATCTCTCACCTCTCTCCCCCTCACCTCTTACCTCTCCCCTCTCTAGGCCTCTCAATCACTCCTTGTCTGCCTCTCCATCCCTCCTTATCCATTTGGGTCTCTCACTCCTTGTCTCATTACCCACCTCTCCCCCTCTATCTCTCTCTCTTATATCTCCCCCTATGTCTCTCACCCCTCTCTCCCTATGATGTAGGTATCTCACCTCTATATCTATCAAAGCTCTCATTATTTCCCTCCCTCTACAACTCTATCCCTCTTCCTTACCCCTCTTTCTCTAAATTTGTGAACTTATCTCTCCCATTTTCTTCTATCTCTCCCCTCACCTCTCTACCTCTCACCTCTTTAGGTCTCTCATTCACTCCTTTTTTCCTCTCCATCCCTCCTTATCCATCTAATTTTCTTCTATCTCTACACTCACCTCTCTACCCTCAACCTTTAAACCCTTAAACCCTCTACCCTTTACCCTACACATTAAACTGACAACCATAATACCCCGGCCCTATACCTTAAACCCTTAATCCCTTAAACCCTCTACCCTCTACCCTCTACCCTCTACCCTATACATTAAACCATCAAAACTAATCCCTCGACATTATACTTTAAACCCTTAATCCCTCAACCCCCAACCCTTAACTTTAAACCCTCTACCTTATACATTATACACTAGACCCTCAACCCTAATCCTTCAACCCTCAACCCTTAAACTCTCAACCCTTAAACCCTCAACCTTTAAACCCTCTACCCTCAACCCCTCTACCCTATGCATTAAAACCTTAACCCTAATACATCAACCCTATACCTTAAACCCTAATCTCTTAACGCTCAACCCTTAAACCCTAATCCCTTAAGCCCTCAACCCTTAAATGCTAAACCCTTGACCCTTTAACCTTAAAGCCTTAAACCCTCAACCCTTAAACCATAATCCCTTAACCCTCAACGCTAAACGTTATCCCTAAAGCCTCAACCCTCAACCCTTAAACCTTACCCTAAACCCTATCCCTAAAACCTCTACCCTCAACAATATACCTTAAACCCTAATCCCTCAACCCTTAAACCCTTAATCCCTCAAACCTTAAACCCTTAAACCCTAAACTCTCAACCCCTAGATACCCTTAAACCATATACCCTATACACTTAACCTTGGACACTCAACCTTGAACATTATCCCTCAACCTTTAAACCTCTACCCTATATCCTATACCCTTAGCCCTATACTTATTCCCTAAACCCTCAACCCTTATCCATATGCCTTATACCCTCAACCTTAAACCCTAAACCCTGTATCTCAGACACTCAACCTTGAACATTATCCCTTAACTGTAAACTCTCAACCTTCTACCCTAAACCCTCAACCCTATACCTTAAATCCTTAACCCTCAACCCTCAACCCTCAACCATCAACCCTAATCCTTCAAACCTCAACCCTTAAACCCTCTACCCTCAACCCCTCTACCCTATACATTAAACCCTTAACCCTAATACATCAACCCTATACTTTAAACCATAATCTCTTAATGCTCAACCCTTAAACCCTAATCCTTTAATCCCTCAACCCTCAACCCTAAACCCTTGACCATTTAACCTTAAATCCTTAAACCCTCAACCCTTAAACACTAATCCCTTAACACTCAACCCTAAAGCCTCAATCCTCAACCCTTAAACCTTAAACCCTAAACCATATCCCTAAACCATCTACCCTCAACACTATACCTTAAACCCTAATCCCTCAATTCTTAAACCCTTAATCCCTCAAACCTTAAATCCTAAACTCTCAACCCCTATATACCCTTAAACCCTTAAACCTTAAACCCTATACCCTATACAGTTAACGTTGGACACTCAACCTTGAGCATTATCCCTCAACCTTCAAACCTATACCCAATACCCTATACCCTCAACCCTATACTTATGCCCTAAACCCTCAACCCTCATCCATATTTCTTATACCCTCAACCTTAAACCCTGAACCCTATATCTTAGACACTCAACCTTGAACATTATCCTCAACTATAAACTATCAAACCTCTACCCTAATCCCTCAACCCTATACATTAAATCCTCAACCCTCAACCCTATACGTTAAACCCTCAAACCTCAATCCTCAACCCTAATCCTTCAACCCTCAACCCTTAAACTCTCAACCCTTAAACCCTCAACCCTTAAACCCTAATCCCTTAACTCTCAACCCTAAACCCTCAACCCTCAACCCTTAAACCTTCAACTATAGACCCTATCCCTAAATCGTCTACCCTCGACACTATGCCTTAAACCATAATCCCTCAACCCTTAAACCCTTAATCCCTCAAACCTTAAACCCTTAAACCCTAAACTCTCAACCCCTAGATACCCTTAAACCCTATACACTTAACCTTGAACACTCAACCTTGAACATTATCCCTCAACCTTCAAACCTCTACTTTATACCCTATACTTATGCCCTAAACCCTCAACCCTCATCCATATGTCATATACTCTCAAACTTAAACCTTGAACCCTATATCTTAGACACTCAACCTTGAACATTATCCCTCAAATGTAAACTCTCATCCCTCTACCCTAATCCCTCAACCCTATACCTTAAATCCTCAACCCTCAACCCTAATCCTTCAACCCTCAACCGTTAAACTCTCAACCCTTAAACCCTCAACCTTTAAACCCTCAACCCTTAACCCCTCTACCATATACATTAAAACCTTAACCCTAATACATCAACCCTATACCTTAAACCCTAAACCCTTGACCCTTTAACCTTAAATCCTTAAACCCTCAACCCTGAAACTTTAATCCCTTAACCCTCAACCCTAAACCATATCCTTAGAGCCTCAACCCTAAACCCTATCCCTAAACCCTCTACCCTTGATGCTATACCTTAAACCCTAACCATCAACCCTTAAACCCTTAATTAGTCAAACCTTAAACCCTTAAACCCTAAACTCTCAACCCCTACATACCCTTAAACCCTTAAACCTTAAACCCTATACCCTATACACTTAACCTTGGACACTCAACCTTGAACATTATCTATCAACCTTCAAACCTCTACCCTTTACCCTATACCCTCAACCCTATACTTATTCCCTAAACCCTCGACCCTCATCCATATGCCTTATACCCTCAACCTTAAACCCTGAACCCTATATCTTAGATACTCAACCTTGAACATTATCCCTCAACTATAAACTCTCAACCCTCTACCTTAATCCCTCAACTCTATACCTTAAATCCTCAACCCTCAACCCCCAACCCTAATCCCTCAACCCTATATGTTAAACCCTCAACCCTTAAACCCTCAACCATTAAACACTCAACCCTCAACCCCTTTACCATATGCATTAAACCCTTAACCCTAATACATCAACCATATACCTTAAACCCTAATCTCTTAACACTCCCAACCCTTAAACCATTATCCGTTAAGCCCTCAACCCTTAAACCCTGAACCCTTGACCCTTTAACCTTAAATCCTTAAACCATCAACCCTTAAACCCTAATCCCTTAACTCTCAACCCTAAACCCTCTACCCTCAACACTATAACTTAAACCCTAATCCCTCAAGCCTTAAACCCTTAATCCCTCAAACCTTAAACCCTAAACTCTCAACCCCTAGATACCCTTAAACCCTTAAACCATCTACCCTATACACTTAACATTAGAAACTCAACCTTGAACATTATTCCTCAACCTTCAAACCTCTACCCTATACCCTATACTTATTCCCTAAACCCTCAACCCTCATCCATATGCCTTATACCCTCAACCTTAAACCTCAAACCCTATATCTTAGACACTCAATCTTGAACATTATCCCTCAACTATAAACTCTCAACCCTCTACCCTACACCCTCAACCATATACTTAAGGCTTAATCCCTCAATCCTCAACCCTATACCTTAAGCACTAAAACTTGCACCCACAAACCCTCATACCTATACCCTATAACCTCACTCTAATACCCTAAACCCTAAATATTGTGCCTCAACCGTATACTTAAAACCTAAACTATACACTCTCAGCCAGAGTCACCCTATGCCTTATATACCCTCTATTACACCCCATAGTATGCTTGCTTAGTTGATTTTACCTAGCTAGATGAAATACTTGCATATGTCTGTGTGTGTTTGTAACTTTGAAGGGAATAAATGTGAATGTACTTTGTTTATGTGAATCAATTGAAAAGATGAATAAATGGTTGATGTTATATATTGAATATATGTTCCAAATGATTATTTTATGATCAATTGACTGCCTTTACAAAATAACAAGTCAGTTGTAGGTGCAAGTTCGCACCTCCGAAAGGAGGGAAAGTATCACCCAAGAGAAGGATTTTGGTCTGGAAACCCTTAGGAAAGTCTAAACTAGGCTTCCACACACTCACTGGTAGAATAGCCATAAGTCATTAAGTTTCAGGTGATAGTATGTTAACTTGAATTGGTTATTAGGAAGGTTTTGATTGAATGTCATGTCATGCTTGAAGTATGTGTTTGAAACCCTTTTGTTTTTTGAAGTACTTTTAAATGAGTGATCGATGAGATATATATACATGTGGTGTATACATACATATATATACGTATGTCTACAATGAACTCATGCACATGAGTAATCACATACATAAGCATACAAAGGTAGACATATCTACGCATGCCTATGGGTGAGTTACCCATATGCATGGGAACATTAAATGGATAAGGTGACATGTATATATATATATATGTATGTATGTATGTATGTATGTAAGTATGTATATATATCTAATGTGTAAATGTCAATAGATATATCATTACTTTATGTTTGTGGATAATATTATATATATGTATATATGCATATATATACATGATGGATATACATATGTGTATAAAAGTATATATATAGATTGATTTATGTGTATCATAGACATAATGGTAGATGTTCATACAAATACATTAATATATATACACGTGTATATATGTATATATATGGGCAATAATAGTCTAAGTATTATAAGTTGATATAATTATCAAATGATATATATATATATAAGGATCTATATGTATGTATGTATGTATGTATGTATAAATAATAGACTATAGATATATTGTTGTTTTTACAGCGTAGTGTAAAGTTTACTAAGCACAATTAATATTACGTGCTATGTGCATATACTATGCAACCATAGTATGAAACTATTGTGGTGATTGGTGCGCTAAATACAATGCTAACATCATATGAAACAAATGGAATATGCATGTTAAGTGAACGCCATATTAAGTGGGAAGCATGGCTTTCATATGACTTAGTCAATATGAAATATAAACGTTGGTTTCAAATAAAATTGAAGGATCTAACTTTTTCAAAGAGCAGTGAAACACCAAAGCTTAAATAGTGGACAATGTCACACCAAACTAATGAAATTATTTACAGCAAATAGAAGTCTATCATGAAATATTTGTACAGTGATGTATCCATGAGTAATTAGGAAGAATGAGTCTTGGAATGTTGGCAAAGAATAAGTCAACCTATATGACTATAACCTTGCATATTTTAAGAGGTTTTCTTCTTGTCTCATAGATATTTGATTTGTTGTGTTTAACTTGCTGAGTAAACTAATATAAGCCTGCCACCTTTTCATTTCATTGCTAAGTCAAAGCATGTAATTGAGAAGTTTTGATCCAATTCTCTTGTTTCTATCCTTTAGAAGTTGAATATTTTGCATAAATAGAGGATTATATACCTCATTTGGACACACAATTACACTCTATTGTGTAAATTCAGAAGAGTTATTTTGTTTTCTTTGAGTGTTGTGAGAGAGAGTTTGAGTGTGTTTTTCCAAGGAGTGTTGTGTGATTTAGTGAGACTGTTTTGGGAAGGTGTAGAAAGGATTTGTTGCTAAGTTACAAGTTTTTTGAGGAACTTAGGATTGGAATATAGCTAGAGCATTTGGAGCTTTAATCTGATAGGCATGGGGTCTCTTACTCTTTTATGTTTGTTGTTTGTTTGATGTGATTATATCTTGTTTGAATGTTGTATGAGAAATATTAAGATTTAGAAAAGATTGTTTCATGTAATTATGAATATACATTACTAGGATGTTATTTGTTAGAAATCTCTATTGTGTGAAATGTTTGTAATTAATCCATAGTGAGGAGTGTTTTTTATGTAGCTATATAATGATAATAGGATGTACTAATAGAGTGGGGTCATTTAGTTTATAGATAGACTTAAATAGATAGGTTGTGGAATATTTGTTAAACCTAAAAGAGAAGACTTGGATTATTTAAGAGTAGATAGGTTGTTCCTAGGGTTGTAGACTATCCTATGAGGGAATTTCCTATGCATAGAATATAATTAATCTTAAAAAATCAAGTTAGAATGGTGGATGAGCATGTGACATCCATTCCAAAGTAGGGGTGATGAATACTTTGGCCAAAGTGGTGTAATTCATGACTGGTTACACTGTCAATTCATTATGTACCTTACTCATTCATGCTAGTCCAATATTTTCATACACGTAGAACATAGATGTGTCATGTGATAAAGTTATAGTTATGCAAGCCATAACACCAACTCAGATTAGGCTAGTATTATGTGGTTTCTAGACCAAAGCTCTTCATCCAAGGGTAGGGCCATCTTCCATATGTGGTAGATGTGTGGGGGACCGCAATTAGTTTATGGATGCTGGAAAAGTGCTTGAGTGATGCTTCTCCTCCCAGTCAAAAATCCAAGGATTTGAAAGGGGATTTCTTGGATCTATTTGTAATTATAGTTCCATTGGATCTCTAATGAGCTATGTATGTAACTTGTATTTATTTCTTTGAAAGATGGAAAATGTATTTGCATATGGTTTATGAAAACATTTCTTTGGAAATATTGTACTCTAATTCATTGAATGAACATGAAAGATATTTTGTTACTATCATGTGTGCATTTTATCTTATTTGGAAAGAATTTTTTTATTACTACGTTTTTGACCTTAGATTAAATTCACTTGTGGTAAAATATAGGAAAATTTGTTGTGATGAACAAGGGGCATGTTGCATGTGGTATCAGAGCTACCAGGTTTAGCTCTGGAACCTATGTGCTCGCTATGTTTTCCCTTCCAAAATTATGTGAATAATAATGGTTGGTAAATTCTTGTTCTAGGATGGTATGACTCATGTTAACTACCAAAAAGTCAATAATCAGGAATAAGCATTACCTAAGGGCCAAGAAGGAAAAGGAAGCCCTTGTTCATACCATAGAAGGAACTAACTATAACAATGTCATCTAGCTAAGTGATATTGAGATATTCGGTCACATTCTGTGATGAATTATCCAAGAAAAGACAAGGGTGAGGAATGAAGCTAATTTCAACTATCTACCTCTTGTCTTTCCAAAAAAGTTAAACTCACTATCACTTTCTAGGGATATACCTTCAGAGTTTAGCATTAGTCCAACTATGTTGTTTAGAGATCCTCATGTTTCACCCATGGTTGAGATAATTTTAATCACCTCAAGTAGTTAATTGGAAGGCTATGTACCTCATAATTATGTATCAAAAGATAAATCCAATGTTACTATCCTTCTTGGGATATAGAAGATAAAATTAGAGATGAAATTTTTTTTGTAGGGTATACTCCATTAAGCTATGTATTTGAGAGTGAATATGATGGATGCTCTCCTCTTGACTACTTGAATAGTCATTCAATGTAAATAAAAGGAAATTGAAATTCTATTGAATAAATGAAAAATTATTTCTTATTGAAACTTGTGAGCAAAATAGAATTTCTTTTATGTGAATGTTTTCTCTTTTGAAAGTTGTTAATATGTTAAAGTAAACCAGCTTGATAGGATCTAATATAGATGAACCTTCAGGTATAAATTTTCTTGAAAGATGGTGAGAACAAGGACAAACCTTAGAGGAAGTCGGGAATTTGGACAAGGTCCAGAAAATACTGAAACCAAGTTGGATTGTATCTTGGCCATCATGGATGAAACTAGGGCAAGGTTAGAAAATCTTGAGAAAGAAGTGAAAAGTAAGGAAAACGAAGATGAGGAAGTTCCATTAGTTGGAGATGGGGAAATACCTAATGAGGATGAGGGAGAAAATTCTCATGATCGTACCCAAACAAATCAACATTGGGAAGAAGAATCTTTGTCCAAGTTTGAAAATAGCAAAAGAAAATGTGTGGCAACTAAATTGTCAAGGGATATGAGAAAAGTTACCCCACAAAAATTTGAGGGAAGCACTAGTAGAGAGGAGGCTAAGGATTGGCTAATCCAAATGGAAAAATATTTTGAGATTAGAGATTATTATGAGGTTACCAAAGCAATTTGGGGTGCGTTTCAACTATTAGGAGAAGCTTCCAACTGGTGGATGAACAAAAAGATGGAACTTGGTCTTAATTATCTAACCTTAACTTGGAATGAGTTTGCTGAAATATTTCGGAAAACATGGTTACCCCAACTCTTTTATGACCAAAAGTTAACTGATTTTCAAAATTTGAAGGAAGGTGAAATGTTAGTGAATGATTATTGGGAAAAGTTCACTCGTCTTTTGAAGTACGTGCCAATGTACCAAAATGATGAATTCTTTCATATTAGAAAGCTCATCATGGGGCTAAATGGCTCAATTGGTAGTGAAGTGGATGTACATGGTCCAAAACCTATGGATCTAGTATATGAAAAGGTGGGCAAGCAAGAGCAGAAGCTCAAAGCTATTTCAACCTATCGAGAAAATAGAAATCGAAAGAAGTTCAGTGGAACTCAAGTAAATCAAGTGTCAAATAAGTTTTTGGGAGCACAAGAAGTACCAAGGCAAGGAAATAAAGAACCTCATAAGAACTGGAACAAATATAGGAGAGAGCATCGTGGAAAAAACAACAATTCCAGTAATATTGAGAGGAATGCTAGTCAATTTGATAAGACTGCAAAGAGGAAGGGACCTGTAGAAGGATGTTTTACTTGTGGAGGGGGTAATTATGCAGCTCAATGTCCCAACAAGTCTTTAGGATCTCAAGTAACTAGAAAACCACTTCCCCCACAATTAACTGCATTCCAATTGTAGATCCATGCAGTTGTGGACAATCGACAAGTTGAATACTAGGTCACACCACTAGAAACTCCAAGTATTTTGTTTGGTATGCCTATATCTATACTTATTGATATAGGAGCAATTGAAAATTTTGTTTCACCAAGAGTAGTTAATGCAATATCTAGAAAATTTGGGTTCATGGAAAATTCCTGGGTTGTGGAGTACACAAACCAGACAAGAGAAACGATGAAGCAATTTTTGTTCGAAGCTAAGGTAGAACTTCCTAGTTTCTCAACCGAGGTGAACTTGTATGTAGCACCCCTAGGATCCTATGATGTTATACAAGGAATGAATTGGTTGTGGAAACATAAATCCAAAGTGGATTATCATTCCAAGATGGTAGAGTGTCTTGATGATTTATGATTGATAGACTTAACAGAGGTAATCTGTAGCAGCATTAAAGGAGGATTCCATGAATGAGCAATGCATATATACAAAGCATGAGTCACTTTTGATGAGTAGCCAAGCCTTCAAGGAATAGATCACATAATGATAGCTATGTATTCCAATAGAAAAGGAGCAAAATACAAAGAGTTTGGAACAACAAGCCTTCATAGTCATATAAAATGAATGGTAGTCATGAATACCAAAGTAGTTTAAATGCAAAATGAAAGGACATCACGGCTAGTTTCTATACATCACTGTCTAGATGAATGCACTTGAAATTATGTATGATTACATAATGAGGTGAGCATCAACAACAGTTACAGGCTTTCACTTTTAATGAAAATAGCAGAAAAATAAAGTCATTTCCTCTTCTTCATTGATCTCAAAGAGGTTTCAAGACAATAGTATGGCGTGAAACTGATTAAATAATCATTGTTAATATAATGAAGAGGATATCTCATACAAGAATAATGGGTATTCACTACAGTGCTTAGATCGATATAAGCTACAGCTATAGGACTGTCATGTTGACAGTAATAATCAAGATTTATTGCTATCACATCTTACCCATGAGAGGGTTTGCTTTGAAACACAAAATGCAATGAATTGCAAATACAATAGATGGAAATTGTTAAAACCACGGCTAGTGATAGCAAACAACACATACATAAATCATGCAAATACAGAGATGAGCTTGAGGCCTACAGTAAGGATAATGCCTTAGAGTATGCACAGTGAATGGAACGAGAAAAGCAATGGCCTGCAAAATAGACAAGATACGACTGCCTAACAGAGTGCCCTCATAACCATTCACAGCCATGGACAGAAAATTGGAGCAACAAAACAAGACAAAGAGGTTGCAGCCTGTGAATGTCGAAACCACAATAAAGTGTAAACCCAAATCAAAGACAAGCTCATTTGATGCAATGATGGTGACTTGCATACATAGTTCTCTAAAACGTTGAAGAGAAAATTAAAAATTTCTTGTGTTTAAATGCCATTTCTCATGAGATCTCATATATTTAGAAAACTTGCAGACAATGAAGATAGAGATTTGGGTTTTTGTCAGACAGATAAATAAAATACCCAGAAGCTCTAATATAAGCTGCGGCCAATGACAGAGGTAAAAGTATATAGAGAAGTTCAGTGTTTCCAGCAGAAAGAAGAGCTTACTCATGTTTCGTTCCAGCTGGTTATTTCCATACTCACAAATATAAACTCCAGGAAAACCTCCAATAGTGACCTCAAAGTTAAGAGATATCAATAGAGATTATCAACAATAGGAAATGCATTAGGGAATGGTGAAATCTGCGGCCAAAAGGATTAAAATATATTCAGAATGGAGCTCAATATTCAATATTGCCATGGAAAAAAATTACCTCTGCATTTTTTTTCCTTCAAAGTCTCAAAAAATTACCAGATACAGTTCAAATGTGAGATTTCAAGCTCAAACCCTACTCCATGATGGTGGCGCAGCAGGTTTTTTCCCAAAGTGTGAAATGAAGAATGATGGTGAATAATTAGGATTCAAATTTTTTTCTACCCTAAATTGACATAATTGGTGTTTGTCTTTTTTAATGATTTTAATGAAATCATTATGTTCTTTAATTTTCACCATGGCCATGACTTTTAGGTCGATGAGTCTAATGAAGGTGTGGTTGACCTTTCTCATATACACTTAGAGTTGAAGTTGTAAAATATATGCTAAGTGTTTATAATATGCATGGTGATAGTGGTCGACTATTGAGATATTTACAATATTGCATGGTGGTCGCCAATGTTTGTTAACGGAGAATGCATATTTTCAAATATATGCTAAGTATGATATATGAAGCTTGAAAGTCATGAGATGGAGAAATATGCTTTCTAAATTAGCTTTATTCTTCAAACTTATTTGCATTAATCAATGTAGATTGATTAATTAAATGATGAATTTAAATCATTTAATTAAATTAATCATTTTAAAATGCAAATAGAGAACATTATGTAAGGCTGAGTTAGAAGTATAGCCTCAACTGAAGATTTATCATGCAAGAATGGAGTTCAAGTCATCATGGGCGGATTGATACAAACAAGGCAATTTTTGCATGCTTGGACTTACTTTTCATGGATTTCCATGAGTTTGAGCCTTCTTTTCAGGGATTTTTGTTTCTGCTCAGATTTCACCTTGGAATTATCATTTTCTCACTGAAATTGACTTTTAGTTTCATGTTCATGCACTTTGAAGTGCATTCTCATTGTATATATTGGAAAAAGTTTATCTTTTTCTTTTAGTTCTGGTTTTCTACGTTTGCCTTCAACAAAGAAGACAATCTTGTAACTTAGCATTTTGGATTTAATACAGTTTTACACCTTTACAGGTTATCATTTTTGCAGAGGTCTTCCTTCATGATATTAATTGAAATATAGTTCACCTTTCCAATTTTAGGTGTTTTGCATGGTTTAAATAATTTAATGCAATTTTGATGAGTTTCATTTTTGAAACCTTCAAATTTTTGTCTTGTTTATGCATACATATATGCAATCGCAGTTCGTCACAGGTTGTTAATTGTGCCCAAAAGTTGTTTTCTTTTTCCTCTAATTTGTGAAAACTCAGTTTTCCTTAATAGGGAAAGAATACATACAGCCTTTTAATGAATTATTAATGTGTTCAAAGTGCTCAAATTGGATTGTGTTAAAAAAATTTCCTAAGGGTATAAGTTGTGAATCATTTTGCAAGTTTACCATCATTTAGGTGCATCACTGAGGTTTTAATTTTAGTTCATGCATTCAGTTTAGTCCTTCTTACCCTTTCCCAAAGAAAATCATTCAAGTACCTAATTGATCATCCTATAGGAAGCCATCCTAGAATCCAGAGGTTCAATCTCATTATAGGTTCAATCTCATTGTTGAATTTAATTATTCAAGCATTTGGGTGCAATCTAATTGAAAACAATTTTTGGCACGCTTGGTGGGACTTTGAGTAACAGTTCAGAGTGAGAATTTAAGAGTTTGAAGTTGTCCTGGTATACACAGCAGCGTATTTTTTCCTTTCAGAGGTTACAGATTTATACCTGGCGACTCCGAGCACAATCCACTGGTTTTAGCAGACGAAGTGCTAGTTTGTTTACATTTACAAAGGAGGTCTGATTCACTTTGATTTAAAGAATATTTGCAGGTTTCAAATGCTTTAACATGTCTGGTTTTTATGAAAAAAGCATGTTTTCACCTCTGTTTCATGAAAATCTTGCCTATTCACATACTTATCAGCCATATCAAGCTAGTCATGTTGCTGGTTTTATCCAAAACAGCCATGCAATAGCAACATATCAGCATGCTCAACATGCTTACCTCCCACCCACCCCTGCTCAACGTTCAGATTAATATTCATATGTCCAAAATCAGCTCCAAGAGGTTGATTATATGAATTTAAGTAACATAAATAACATGAAGGACATATTGTCAAACATTGCAAAGAAAATAGAAGAGTTCAAGAGGCAACAAGAGTATGATCAACAACAAGAAGAGATGGCCTATTAGGCCTATCTCTATGAGCAAGACTTGATGATGCAAAGGAAACAATATGAAGAAGATCTTGCTGCTAAGGAAGAGCAGATTATAATATTGGTTGGGGCCCACTCAGTTTCTTCCATAAAACATTAGCCAACAGAGGACAAGGTTTCCAAGGTTTTTATCCAATATTCTCCAAGTAAGTCTTCTAGTTTTGGCATTCCAATTTATAAGGGTAATATTCATACCAATGTTAAAGATCAACCCCTATAGGAGCTCACAAATGAACATAGTCTGTCAAATAAATCCATGAACCCTCATTTTCAATCATATCAAGAGCCTGAACTAAATCATCAAGGTACTAAATAGCCATGCCGGCCTTCTTAGACCAAGCATCCTTACTTCAAAATGCCAAATCTAGTTCAAGAGGTTCCCATTCCAAGTTTCAGAGATCCTCTTTTATTGCAAAGTCAAGTAAATGTAACAAATCAAGCTATGAATCTTCATGAATAGTCACCTGTTCTTATTCAAGGGATCCAACATGCGTATGCATGTTCTAATATCATTTCTTTGTTCAAAGGAGAATCAATTGCTTGTCAAAATAATTGGTTTGATGAGCATGATTAGTTGAAAGTAAATGATGCAGGAGAGGAAAAGGTTTTTAAAGAGAAGCAAGCAGAAGTTTTTGATATTGATATGCTTATACCTAACGAACAAGATGGCAAAGCAGAATTGTAGCAGGAGATTAATGAACATGATCAATCAGGACAATAGGTTGAAGAGCTTGAAAAAGGTATGAAAGATGATGATTTCATGTTCTTATTTGATGAATTACCTTCCTTTATTGTCCAATAAGATGTCAAACAATGTGATGAGTTGCTGGTTGAGGTCAACAAATGTGACAAGTTGGAAGCTACTCATCTCATTCCAGAAGGTAATAAAAGTGATGATTGTGAAGAAGCCCTATTCTGGAATGACCTTGAATCCTTTGTTTCAAGCTTAGATGACAAACGAGATCAGGTCAAACATGTTTTAAACAAGGAAATAGAGGTTGAATATCAAGATTTAGCTAATTTGTTTGAGGAATTACCTAAATTTGTTAATGAAAATGAAGACAAAACATGTTTACTAACATCAGTGTCTACCTTTGAGCAACTGAGTGATAAAACTCATCTGGACTTAATGCAAAGTTATGAGTTAGATGCAAATGTGTTTTCAGGCATAATAGAGGTCTTTTGTTCTAACATTGATGATAGTTTGATGCCATATGAGCCAGCAGTATGTAATCATCATGTTCAGGCCAAGGAAGCAAGTATTCCTTCATTTCATTCTTATGAACCAGCTCTTTTGGTTCAGATTGAAATTGAGGCAGCAAGAAGGAAAAAGGAAAATCTTACACTGCATGCAGTGGAGCATTCTAATCAACAAGATGGAGTGCCAACAATTTATAAATATGAAAGCAGCAGTAAGAGGCCAAGATTTATCCTTTCAAAGGGTGGTCCAATCAGGTATTTATCATATGAAGAGTCTATAGAATTACAAGTCATAATTCTGCCAAGACATGTGATTACAACGTGCCAAGAGAAGCAACAGGTAATCTTATTCATATGCCTTAGACTATCATCTTTAATGATCAGTCAGATAAGGAAGGTATGCTTTTTATGATGATCCAAACTATGCTAACAATAGTTTTTGAATAGAAGGAGTAGTAGTTAATCAAATGTCTATACTTATTTTTTATTAATCTTACGGATTTGAAGCATCCTCTGTTGTTAAGGAAGGGCAGTTATTTCTCACAGCTATTAAATGGTCATGTCTAAGCACTAACATTGTTGGTTAGTGTAGGGGTAGGGTAGAGTTTTCAGTTATGCTTTCAATAAGTGCCCCATGGCACGTTTTCATTCCAGTATTGTTTTTCTTTCAATAAGTGCAGTTGTTGCACCTGGTTTTTTAGATTTTGTCTTCAACAGAATTGTAGTAGTTTCTTTCAGTTTGTTTGGTTTGAAGCTGAGTTATAGTTTTCTGAGTTAAAACAAAGCAAAACAAGGACTCCTTTCCCAATGGATAAGCTATAAACTGGTCTATTGTGTTTAGCAGGAAAACACTCCGCAGAGGTGGCCAATTTGTTACCTATTTTTCACTACGAGCTCAAACAGGTAGAGTTGAATCGAATTCATCATTGATAGGTATAGAAATTTTCAAGTTTGTTGTTAAAGTATTCATGGTTCATCATAAAGATCAGATTACATCTTAATTACAGCTTTATTTTGCAAGTATTTAAAACAGAAAATTGAAAATTTGCATAATAATGCCTTTTATTCATTTTGTAAAAACACTGAATCTTGCACAAGCCACGAGAGTAACTGAATTTGATTATGACAATCAAATAGTGAATACAAAATTCAATGAAAGCTACACTACTAAAAATAACGTAACCGCAAAGAAGAGGAGCAATTCATCATTTCCTATGATGATGAATCACTTTTGCTTGATGTCTTCAGTTGTCATGTCTCCAAGTTGCAATAGACTCATTTCCATGCTCCATGAACTTGAAAAATTGTAAAAGATGATGTTAGAGGTGTACTCTAAGCAATGATGAATTACATTCTACTTTATGCCTACACTACCAATAGGAATGTAATTTGCATTAAATCAGGCATTCACCAGATGATTGATTTGCAAAGACTGATAATCAAGGAACATGGAACTCAATGGAAGCTTTCAGCTTCTTTTATTTTTGCTAACATGTTTGTTTCAATGTGCAGGAATAGGTTCATCATGTTCGAGATCATTTTCATCAGATATGTGGGGCAAAATGGGCTCCCACAAGGGTCGAGCCCGGCATATCAAGAAGGTATGAAGGTATTCTCTCATTCAACGTTCATATATGAGAGTCATCAAGCATCAAGTATTACAGTCATCAAACAAGACTGTTGTAAAGCAATATTAATAATGAAAGCAGTCTAATTCAACATGGTGAAACAAATTGAGCAATTATCATTTGCTCATCATTCAAAGGAACAATCAAATAAATATATTAAGAGAGCATTGATTGAATTTATCCTTTGTTTTAGCTCTGCCTTTCATTCATGTTTACATTTTAATGAGGCATCGAGCTCCTTTATACTGAAGGGAAAAAGAGCACTCAAAGCAATTTAATTGTTTTTTTTACAACTTCATGGCAGCAAGATAGCATTATTACATCTTGAGATCAAGAGGCATCATTGACACTTCAACCTTATGAGTTATCATTACTCTTGATTGCCTACAGAAGGGCTAAAAAGGACCATGTTTTACACATATTTAAAATAAGAATATGTAAATCAAGCTACTTCTTATGAATGATTTTATGATTGATAGACTTAACAGAGGTAATCTGTAGCAGCATTAAAGGAGGATTCCATGAATGATCAATGCATATATACAAAGAATGAGTCGCTTTTGATGAGTAGCCAAGCCTTCAAGGAATAGATCACATAATGATAGCTATGTATTCCAATAGAAAATGAGCAAAATATAGAGAGTTTGGAACAACAAGCCTTCATAGTCATATAAAATGAATGGTAGTCATGAATACCAAAGTAGTTTAAATGCAAAATGAAAGGACGTCAGGGCTAGTTTCTATACATCACTATCTAGATGAATGCACTTGAAATTATATATGATTACATAATGAGGTGAGCATCAACAACAGTTACAGGCTTTCACTTTTAATGAAAACAATAGAAAAATAAACCCATTTCCTCTTCTTCATTGATCTCAAAGAGGCTTCAAGATAGCAATATGGCATGAAATTGATTAAATAATCATTGTTAATATAATGAAGAGGATATCTCATACAAGAATGATGGGTATTCACTATAGTGCTTAGATCGATATAAGCTACAGCTATAGGACTATCATGTTGACAGTAATAATCAAGATTTATTGCTATCACATCTTACCCATGAGAAGGTTTGCTTTGAAACACAAAATGCAATGAATTGCAAATACAGTAGATGGAGATTGTTAAAACCATGGCCAGTGACAACAAACAACACATACATAAATCATGCAAATATAGAGATGAGCTTGATGCCTACAGTAAGGATAATGCCTTTGAGTATGCACAGTGAATGGAACAAGAAAAGCAATGGCCTACAAAATAGACAAGATACGACTGTCTGACAAAGTGCCCTCACAGCCATTCACAGTCATGGACAAAAAATTGGAGCAACAGAACAAGACAAAGAGGTCACGGCTTGTACATGTCAAAACCACAATAAAGTGTAAACCCAAATCAAAGACAAGCTCATTTGATGCAATGATGGAAACTTGCATACATAGTTCTCTAAAACGTTGAAGAGAAAATTAAAAATTTCTTGTGTTTAAATGCCATTTCTCATGAGATCTCATATATTTAGAAAACTTGCAAAAAATAAAGATAGAGATTTGGGTTTTTGTCAGACAAAGAAATAAAATACCCAGAACCTCTAATATAAGCCGCGGCCAATGACAGAGGTAAAAGTATACAAAGAAGTGCAGTGTTTTGAGCAGAAAGAAGAGCTTACTCATGTTTCGTTCCAGCTGGTTATTTCCATACTCGCAAATATAAACTCCAAGAAAACATCCAGTAGTGACCTCAAAGTTAAGAGATATCAATAGAGATTATCAACAATAGGAAATGCATCAGGGAATGGTGAAATCCGCAGCCAAAAGGATTAAAATATATTTAGAATGGAGCTCAATATTTAGTATTGCCATGGAAAAACTTACCTCTGCATTTTTTTTCCTTCAAAGTCTCAGAAAATTATCAGATACAGTTCAAATGTGAGATTTCAAACTCAAACCCTACTCCATGATGGCGGCACAGCAGGTTTTTTCCCAAAGTGTGAAATGAAGAATGATGGTGAATAATTAGGATTTGAATTTTTTTCTACCCTAAATTGACATAATTGGTGTTTGTCTTTTTTAATGATTTTAATGAAATCATTATGTTCTTTAATTTTCACCATGGCCATGACTTTTAAGTCGATGAATCTAATGAAGGTGTGGTCGACCTTTCTCATATACACTTAGAGTTGAAGTTGTAAAATATAAGCTAAGTGTTTATAATATGCATGGTGATAGTGGTTGACTATTTTGATATTTACAATATTGCATGGTGGTCGCCAATGTTTGTTAACGGAGAATGCATATTTTCAAATAAATGCTAAGTATGATATATGAAGCTTGAAAGTCGTGAGATGGAGAAATATGCTTTCTAAATCAGCTTTATTCTTCAAACTTATGTGCATTAATCAATGTAGATTGATTAATTAAATGATGAATTTAAATCATTTAATTAAATTAATCATTTTAAAATGCAAATAGAGAACATTATGTAAGGTTGAGTTAGAAGTATAGCCTCAACTGAAGATTTATCATGCAAGAATGGAGTTCAAGTCATCATGGGCGGATTGATACAAACGAGGCAATTTTTGCATGCTTGGACTTACTTTTCATGGATTTCCAGTTCAATTCGAGCTACTTTTTAGTTGCATATATTATGACTGCAAGTTTGAGGCTGAGTTCACTCATTTTTGCATGAGTTTGAGCCTTCTTTCAAGGATTTTTTTTTCTGCTCGGATTTCACCTTGGAATTATCATTTTCTCACTGAAATTAACTTTCAGTTTCATGTTCATGCACTTTGAAGTGCATTCTCATTGTATATATTGGAAAAAGTTTATCTTTTTCTTTTAGTTCTTGTTTTCTACGTTTGCCTTCAACAAAGAAGACTATCTTGTAACTCAGCATTTTGGATTTAATACAGTTCTATAGCTTTACAGGTTATCATTTTTGCAGAGGTCTTCCTTCATGATATTAATTGAAATATAGTTCACCTTTCCAATTTCAGGTGTTTTGCATGGTTTAAATAATTTAATGCAATTTTGATGAGTTTCATTTTTGAAACCTTCAAATTTTTGTCTTGTTTATGCATACATATATACAATCGCAGTTCATCACAGGTTGTTAATTGTGCCCAAAAGTTGTTTTCTTTTTCCTCTAATTTGTGAAAACTCAGTTTTCCTTAATAGGGAAAGAATACATACAACCTTTTAATGAATTATTAATGTGTTCAAAGTGCTCAAATTGGACTGTGTTAACAAATTTTCCTGAGGGTATAAGTTGTGAATCATTCTACAAGTTTACCATCATTTAGGTGCATCACCAAGGTTTTAATTTTAGTTCATGCATTCAGTTTAGTCCTTCTTACCCTTTTCTCAAAGAAAATCATTCAAGTACCTAATTGATCATCCTATAGGAAGCCGACATAGAATTCAGAGGTTCAATCTCATTATAGGTCACCCACAACCTAAGTTTGATCCAATGTTTCAACAGATTGCTGAATTTAATTATTCAAGAATTCGGGTGCAATCTAATTGACAACACTTACTAATGCACCTACAGAATTTATGAACCTAATGAACAATATTTTTAGGGATTGTTTGGATAGGTTTTTCTTAGTATTCGTGTATGATATCTTGATTTACTCCAAGGATGAAGAGGAACATTGAAAACATTTAGATATAGTTCTCCAATGGTTAAGAGAAAATACACTGTTTGGTAAACTCTCTAAGTGTACTTTCTTTCAGAAGAAGGTGCAGTATTTGGGTCATGTAATCTTGGTGGAGGGAGTTTTAGTGGATCCTACCAAGATAAAAGTAGTATTAGAATGTTCAGTACGTAACAACGTATTTGAAGTTATAAGTTTTATGGGTTTGGCTGGCTACTATTAGAAGTTTGTTGTAAACTTCTCTAAGATAGCATTTCCTATTACTTCATTAAAAAGTAAAGGAAAGAAGTTTGAGTGGACAGAAAACTTTCAAGTGGCATTTGACCTACTCAAAGAGAAGTTAACCATGGCTCTAATATTAAAGATATCAGATCTAGATGGTGATTTCACAGTCATCACGGATGCGTCAGTAGAAGGAATAGGAGGAGTGTCAATACAAGAAGGGAAAGTTATTGCCTATGAATCAAGGAAATTGAAACCCTATGAGAAAAAATATGCATCTCATGATCTAGAATTGGTAGCAATAGTTCATGCATTAAAAATGTGGAGACATTATTTTCTTGGGAAACCATTTGAACTAAAAACTGATCACCATGGTCTTAAGTATTTATTTACTCAACCAGACTTGAATGCACAACAACATAGATGGTTAGAGTTGATATTTGACTATGATTTTAATATCAAATACATCAAATGGAAAGAGAATTGAGTTGCAGATGATTTAAGTCATAGAAGGAATATCACCTCAATGGTATCTATCCAAACTGACTTCAAGGGTCAATTATTACAAAATTTGAAGGATGACTCGTACTATGAGCAAGTCAAATAAGCACTCATAGATAATCCATAAGATGCAAGGTATGAAGGATTCCATTTTGAACCTAGTGGATTGTTTAGGTATAAAGGAAGAATGTATGTACCCAATTCTGAAGAATTGAGAAATCTAGTATGGAAAGAGGTACATGAAGCACCATATTCCAAACACCCAGGTGTGACAAAGATTCTAGCTGATATAAAACATTTATATTTTTGGGAAGGAATTAAAGGAGATGCTACTAGATATGTGGAAAAATATTTGGAATTTCAAAGGGTGAAAGTTGAACATCATCATCTAGAAAGTCTTTTGTATCCGCATGATATTCCTGAGAGAAAATGGCAATTCATTAGCATGGACTTTATGTAGGGTCTTCTGATGTCGAGGAACAAGCATAATGCAATATTGGTAGTTGTAGACAAACTTACCAAAGTAGTGCATTTTATTCCTAGGAACTTGACGAATGGAGCTCTAGTCATAGCTCAAAAATTCATGCAAGAGGTGTTTAGATTACATGGGATTCCTAAAAATATTATTTCAGATAAAGATGCTCATGTGACATATAGGTTTTGGAAAACCTTGTTTTCCTCACTTGGGTCTCAATTGAATATAATTTCTACATATCATCTAGAAACGGATGGGAAAACGGAAAGGGTGAATCAAGTATTAGAAGACCTACTGAGAATGTATTGCATGGATCAAAAATACAAGTGGGAATATTACTTATCTTTAGTAGAGTTTGCGTATAACAATTTCTATCATTCCGCGATTAAGATGGCTCCTTTTGAAGCATTATATGGTAAAAAATGTAGAACTCCTATAAGTTGGGATAAGCTTGAGGATAGGATAAGTCTTGGACCTAAAATATTGTCAAAGATGGAGGACCAAGTCATAATTATTAGGCAAAGGTTAGCTAAAGCCAATGATAGACAGAAAAGCTATGTAGATTCTAAAAGAGTACCTAGAACATTTGGGGTAGGAGAAAAGGTGTTGTTAAGGGTAAAACCACAAAAGAGTTCCATCAAATTTGGAAATTTTTAAACCCTATTGCTTACCGAATAGCATTGCCACCAGCTCTTGCCTGGATCCATAATGTTTTCCATGTCTCATACTTACAGAAGTATATACCAGGTGATAATGATTTCATTGATTGGAATGTTTTACAGGTACAAGACCCTGGAGTGGTAACAATCAAACCTATTAAGGTTCTTGGAATGTGTAATATTTGCTTGCATAACAAAGATGTTTTGTAGTGCAAAGTCTAGTGGGACCAATACTCAGAGGATTCTGCTACTTGGGAGGACTATGCTCAAATTGAGAAAAAGTTCCCACATGTTTTATATTCTTTTGGAAGTTCTTGAAAACTATATTATTTTGTGATTTGATTATGTTTGTTGCATAAGATCATCAAGGATGATGATTCACAAGGGGGGGATATGTTACACCCCATAGTATGCTTGCTTAGTTACTTTTAGCTAGCTAGATGAAATACTTGCATATGTGTGTGTGTGTGTTTGTAACTTTGAAGAAAATAAATGTTAATGTACTTTGTTTATGTTAGTCAATGGAAAAGATGATTAAATGGTTGATGTTATATATTGAATATATGTTGAAAATGATTATTTTATGATCAATTGACTACCTTTGTAAAACGGAAAGTTGTTTGCAGGTGCAGGTTCACACCTTTGAAAGGAGGGGAAGTATCACTCAGGAGAAGGATTTTGGTCTGGAAACCCTTGGGAAAGTCTAAACTGAGCTTCCACTGATCAAAGTTTGTCCATCAAAATTGTTAAGGGCTAGGCTTTAGGAGTTTTGAGTTTTGCATGAAATAAGGTCTTGAAGACCATTTGATATTGTAAATAATCATATGTGATGATGTTTAGGTGTCTAAGGGTTTATTGAGGTTAATTTTGCAAAAAATGCATTTTGTTGCAAAATTGTCAAATATTAAAGTTGCAAAATTGCATTCTACGGGAATATGAATAATCAAGTCAGTTCAAAGGGAAATTAGGAAGTTGTAGCCATTTTTTTTTGGAGGGAAAAGTATATATGTAATGAAAGGAATCGATGTGAAGCTGATTTTGAAGATTACAAGGAAGAAGAATCAATAAAAACTCTGCTTTTTCACTATTTTTTGTGTTTTTCCTTCTTCACTAGCCTGTGTACGGCTTGATCAGTTAGTTTTGATTTGAAAGTTTTTAAAACTTGTTAAATATATGTGTAATAAACCATTTTGAAGAGGTTGGATTAAATATTAGTTGATTTGAAAGCTTTTACAGTTCGTTTTCTCAAAACAACCAAAAACAGGGTAATTAGGGGTTTTGTAGTTTCTAACATGAATTAAATCCATTCCACCTTCTATAAAGTTTGTGCCTTGGTGGAATGGATATAAATAGATAGGAATAAGTGTGGGGAATTTTGGAGAGTGTAGGGGAGGTCGAGAAGTGCTTTGGGTAGATGCCCTAGAGTGAAAGTATGAGTTTTCCAAGTGAATAAGTGAGGTTTTGATAAGGAAAAGTGAGTAAAAGGTTGGGTCAACATTATTTTATGATGAATTAAGCATGTGTAGAGGTATTGGGTCCTTTTTGAGTTGATGAAAAGGTTTTTTAAGGCCTGGAAAGTGTTTTCCTTTAAAACCCTAGATTTTAGGCAATTAAGGAGGGTTTCTTGTTTTGGCTATTCGAAATGAGTGTTTCATCAAATAAATTGTTAAATTTGTGGTTTTAACACCTATTGAGTGCTTCCCTATAGATTTTGGGGATTGGTGAGAAGTTTAAGGACAAGGTCTTTGTAAAATTGGCCTAATTTGAGGCCTAGAAGGCGTAAAAAGCCTTATTTGAGAAATTTTTTGCAAAATAACCATTAGTGGATTGTTGGTGTGTTAGTGTGTGACAAAATGGGTCCCTGAAATGGGTTAGGTCTTGATCTGAAAGGGTCTGATAGAGAAGTTGTACCCAATCTAGTTGATTTCCAATGCTACAAGGGAAATAGTGGTTTTGATGAAATGATGAGAGTTTGATGAGATTGTGATTTGACAATTGTTGTTGCTAGTTGAAATTGTGTTTTGTATGATTGAAAGACCTCCCATGATTACATCAAGTGGTATCAGAGCAAAGGTACTAGGTATTTATGGAGAAAAGTTGAAGATTGTGAAAGAAAGTTTGGAAGGTGAAGAGGAAAGATTGTGAAGATGCCTCCTAAAGTGTAGTTGTAAGAAAGATTGATGAGTACACTAGAGAAATAAAAGCCTTGAGGATAGAGATGGTTGTATTGAAATAAAAAACTGGAGTGGATATGAATGAGAGTGATACTGAAGAAGAAGAGACTTCCAGTGAAGAGGAAGAGATGGATCCAGATGATGTGAGGATGATGAAGCTTTTGAAGGCTGTGAAGAAAGATGGACATAGAAAAATGGATGTGCCTATGTATGGGGGAAAACTAGATGGAGAAGAGATCTTGCATTGGATAGGGGTTTTGGAGAACTATTTTGACAGTGAGGAGATTTATGAAGAACACAAAGTGAAGAAGGCCAAAACCAAATTGAAAGGACATGCTTTGTTGTGGTGGAACTTTTTGCTAGATGAAAGGTAGAGAAAAGGAAAGAACAAGATCACTTCTTGGGAGAGAATGAAGGAAAAACTAAAAGGTAAGTTCCTTCCTTGTGATTATAATGTTCAATTACTTAAAAGATTACAAAATCTTAGGCAAAAAGAACAAGATGTGCAAGCATACACTGAAGAATTTTATAGGCTAAGCATGAGGAGGATGAGGAAGAAAGAGTAGCTAGATATCTTAATGGATTAAGGTACAATATTCAAGATGAAATTAGTTTGTTGGCACCAAAAACAATGGAGCAATATTTTCAAATGGAAATAAGAGCAGAGGAAAAACCCAAAAGAAGACAAGAGAAAATAGTAAGAGGAAGAGGCAATAGTACAAGAGGAAGAGGAACTTTCTCCACTCCAAGACAAGCAAATGAAAATCAAGAACCAAGAAAAAGAGATGAACAAGTTGCAGAATTTAGAGGTGGATATAGAGGCACAAGGGGAAAATTTGGAGGTGGAAGGAATTATAATACCTTTTCAAGTAGGTGTTATCATTGTCAAGAGTATGGTCATCCTACTTGGAAGTGCCTTGAGAAGATTGGTTCAACAACAAGTGGAGGAGAAAGGAAACCTGATAGGAAAGCACAAATAGTTCATGAAGATGAAGTTGAAAGTTCAAGTTCCAATAGATTGGTTGCTACTCTTGAAATTGGAGAGATGTTGATGATGAAGAAACAAGTTTTGAAGACCACAAAGGAAAGAGAGCTACTTCAAAGAAGAGCATTGTTTAGGACAGCCTGCGGATGTAAAAATAAGGTATGCAAAGTAATAGTTGATTTAGGGTGTACTAATAACATTGTGTCTAGTGAGATGGTGGAAAAATTGCATTTGCAAAGAGTGCCTAGAGAAAAGCCATATAAAGTATCATGGATTAGTGATAATCAATCTTTGGTGGTGATTGAACAAGCTATAGTTGAATTTCAGATTGGACAGTATAGAGATGAAGTTCTTTGTGATATATTACCCATGAATTGTTGCCACATGTTGCTAGGAAGGCCTTGGTAGTTTGACAGGTCAGCCTTATACAATGGAAGACAAAATACATACATAATTGAAAAAGATGGGAGAGAGTTTATTTTAACTCCATTGAATGGAGTAAATGAGCAAGGTGAGATTATTGTGTTAGGGAGAAAGGAGTTTATTATTGTTGATGAAGGTAAGAGTATAGATTTGGCAGCCAATGCAAGGAATGATAGAGTGTAGACAACAAATAGAAGAAATGAAAATGATTTGTAGATAGTGGCAAAGAAGAATGTCTATAGGTGGAAGGAAAAAGTAGATGGAAGTGTGTCTCAGTCTAAGATAAAACAGTGCAAGTGTAAAGAGCCTTTGGTAAGGCAAGAAAAGAGTGAAGGAGTATTAATTGGGATAGTCATGTGCCCTATGGTAGTGAATACAAAGAAGGAGTAGTTAAAAGATGTCACTACAGAAGTTTATAAGGCTAAAAGGACAGTGGGAAAGGAGACAAAGTTTTGTGAGGTAAAAGGATAGTTAAGGGATGATGGAATTCGCAAGACAGTGAAAGAGAGGATAGTGAACCATGATGATGGTGGGATAGAGGATAGTGGTAGTCATAAGACAGTGAACAAAGTAAGTGCAGGTCTGACAGAGACCATTAAAAGTAATAGTACAGATGTTAAGGAGACTGACAGAGAAGGTACAGTTGACAGTGAGAAATGTGGAGATAGCATGAGCATTGGATAGTGGAATAAGCAAGAAATTCTAAATCAAGTGACGATAGCTAGTAAAAATGTGAGTATAGATGTAAATGGTGAGGTGACATCAAAATTTGATGGTAAAAGAGTGGAAAAGCACCCCACAGTACAAGAAGGACAATTGGAGCAAAGAACAAATGAAGTCAAGATCAAGAATGTTAAAGGAAATGAGAGTCAAGAACACAATGAACCAATTGAAGAAAAACATGAAGGATAGAGGTATAAAGAGTACAAAGGAAGCCAAGTTGTAGCATCTTTTCCAAGAGACTTGGAAATTTTTAAAAGTGGGGTGTATGGTGCAGGGGCATCACTTATCAAAATTTGTCCATCAAAATTGTTAAGGGGTAGGCTTTAGGAGTTTTTATTTTTGCATGAAATAAGGTCTTGAAGACCATTTGATATTGTAAATAATCATATGTGATGTTTAGGTGTCTAAGGGGTTATTGGGGTTAATTTTGCAAAAATTGCATTTTGTTGCAAAATTGTCAAATATTAAAGTAGCAAAATTGCATTCTAAGGGAATATGAATAGTCAAGTCAGTTCAAAGGGCAGTTAGCAAGTTGTAGCAATTTTTTTGTGGATGGAAAATTATATATGTAATGAAAGGCATCGATGTAAAGCTGATTTTGAAAATTACAAGGAAGAAGAATCAATAAAAACTCTGCTTTTTCAATATTTTTTGTGCTTTTCCTTCTCCACTGGCCTATGTACGGCCTGATCAGTTAGTTTTGATTTGAAAGTTTCTAAAAAATTTTGAATATATGTTTAAGCAACCATTTTGAAGAGGTTGGATTGAATCTTAGTTGATTTGAAATCTTTTACAGTTCATTTTCTCCAAGCGGCCAGAAACAAGGTAATTAGGGTAATTAAGTGGGTAGCATGGCTTTCATATGAATTAGTCAATATAAAATATAAACAATGGTTTCAAATAAAATTCAAGGCTCTGACTTTGTCAAAGGGTGGGGAAATGTCATGTCCCTTTTTCCAAAAATAGAACTTACTAAAAATAGTAAGTTTCCTTTATCCAAAAATAGTAAGTCAAAGGTATCAGGACAACATTGGAATATAATATTATTTAATACTTATATTGTCCTAGTGTAATTTTTATCTAAATGAAAAATAAATATTAATTTTTTAGTGGTTCCAACACAAGTGGGTCGTGAGTTTTGGAAAAAAGCACTTTAACCTCATGTAGGTGCCTCAAAAAATGCATTTTGAGTTGTCAAAAAATGCCTTGTAAGTGGTATAATATGAAAGGCTAAATTTAGAGGTGTTATAATGCATTTTATGACTTTTGTAAGTGCCTAAAATTGGGGAGGAGTATTTGGACGTGAATCTAATGTTTGATAGAAGTTTCCAAATGATCAAGAATCTTTAAATATTGGTCATTTTGCATGCAGAAGGATCTTTATGCATTTTTACAGGCTTATGCTTTCTTCTTCAGAGGTTGAGAAACCATTGAATGAGTTATCTTCTAGGTTGATAAACTAGGGAGATAGAGATTTGTAGGTAGTGGGTTTACAGGTCTCCATAGGGAACTTCATATAGGGGTTGCAATTGTGCTTTAAGAGGATTTTTATTGTGTGCTTTTGCAAGGTCTTGATTGTGGATTTTAGTGTGTTTTCTTTGGAATTGGTAATCCATTCTTTTGTTGTTGTGAGCAGCACTATTGTGTGTTATTTTTCTATTATAAACAAATCCATAATATTTGTATTCGAGCTCTATCATTGTATTGGAATTCTAGAGATTTTTTGGTGCAAATCTATTGGACTTTCGGGTGTACTTTGAGTGCTAAATTGGGGGCAATTGTGCATACTATAAGGGCACATTTGTAGACTGTCCAAAGTGAATTTTTATAGACTGTTATTCTGTCAAAATTTCTATGGAAAATTTATTTGGTGTTGCAATTAAAATCATGAGTGTTTGTGGCTTCATTGGTGAAATTTTCAACATACATGATTTCACTGATTTTATGCAATTTATAAATCTGAGTTGGGTTATTGTCATTATTTCAAATCTGATATAATTGTCTAGAAAGGGACATTACATGAAACACCAAAGCTTGAATAGTGGACAATTGTTGGACATTGTTGATATGTGGTTGTCATTGATGTCAACACGATTGGCATTAATGTCTTTAAGGCTATATATGTCGAAGATATTGAGAAAATTGTAATAAAATAAGTTCAGTGATGCAGTGAAGTTCAGCTTGTTGGCTAGCTTAGTATGTTGATGATAAGTGGTTGTGGATTAAAGGATTTTTTTTCAAGTACATCTAGTTTATCCATGTAAATTTTCAAAGATCCAATGAAGATTTGATCAAGTTATGAATATCTTTGTTCTGACAGTCATTTTGTTGCTTCAGTTGGTGTTCCTAAAAGAAGATGATATGATTCTAGTAAGTTGAGTTGTTGTAGATGTTTTTGTGATGATTCATGATGCTTGTGGATGTTTCTAGATCATGCTCTATATGTGTTCTATGTTGTGCTCGCAATTGGTGACTTTCTTCTTTGAGTTCATATTTTTCATGATCATGGCCGACATGATGATTGTAGTGTGTTGTGGATCTTCAAGGCATAATTTTTTCAAAGTGTTTCATGTTTGAGGATGTTGTTTTGGGTCTTTACTATGTTTTTGCTAACTTTGGTTGGTGCACATTGAAAATTGTTTATTTGGGCCGACAGTTTATACATATTTTATATTTTATTGAAGTCGACATGTAGATGATGTTATCCCTAGTTGCGGATATATATGAGTGATTTGTTTTTCCATTTGAGGGCATGTGATGTAGTGTGTGTGTGTGAATGATATGTGAGTCTTGTGTGTGAATAATGATCTAATCTTTCGAAGGTAGAAGTAAAGTATGAAGAAGAGTGAGCAGATTTTATGTGCTTAACCGGAACTATAATCAGGCATTAGCAGATGCTATTTTCTCAGTTCAAAATCTTGTGGATGTAATCCAAATGTTTTTGTAAGACAGTGTATCTTCCTTTGGGCAATAATCCTTTTGTATTTGAGTAGTGAGCTCTAGGCAGTGTGCCTGAATGCATGTGCATTCCCATTTACAATTCATTTATACTTTTAACAAGGTATAATCTTGTGGATTAACCTCCATCGTGGTTTTTCCTCTAACAGGGTTTCCATGTAAAAATATTGGTGTTATGTGATATTCAAATGTGGTGATGGTTTATGCTTTCATGTTTATTTATCATATCTAAGAATAAGTTTAATTTGTATAATTTATGTGACAATTGATTCACCCCCTCCTCGCAGTTGTCTGCCCTTGTGTTGCCAACAACAATGTGGTTCCAAACTATGAAATTATTTACAGCAATTAGAAGTCTATCATGAAATCTCTATGCATCGATGTATCCATGAGTAATTAGGAAGAATTAGTAATGGAATACTGGTAAAGAATAAGTCGACCTATATGACTATAACCTTGCATATCTTAAGAGGTTTTCTTGTTGTCTCAAAAAGTTGATTTTTTGTGTTTAACTTGCTGAGTGAACTGATATAAGCCTGCCACCTTTTGATTTCACTGTTGAGTCAAAGCATGTAATTGAGAAGTGTTCATCCAATTCCCTTATTGCTATCCTTTAGAAGCTGAATATTTTTTATAAATAGAGGAATTCTATACCTCATTTGAATGCATAATTACACTTTGTTGTGTAAATTCTGAAGATTTATTATGTTTTCTTTGAGTGCTACGAGAGAGAGTTTGAGTGTACTTTTCCAAGGAGTGTTGTGACAGTTTGTGAGAGTGTTTTGGGAAGGTGTAGAATGGAGTTGTTTCTAAGTTACAAGCTATTTGAGGAGCTCAGGATTGGAATATAGCTAGAGCATTTAGAGATTTAATCTTACAAGTATGGGGTCTCTCACTCTTTTATGTTTATTGTTTGTTTGATGTGATTATATCTTGTTTGAATGTTGTTTGAGAAATGTATATGAAAATTTTGGATAAAATAAAAAAAATGATAAAACAATAACATGCATTACCTAATCCAAATCTTCAATACCTCAAATAGATGCAATGATGGATGAATTATTCAATTGATTTGATATGTTGGTTGCTCAATTCAACAACATAACATTGAGATGGAGATGATAGATGAATGATGATAGATAGAAATGGATGAATGATTCAAGAATGATTTTGGCAGCATAAGGATACTTGAAGAATCAACCCCCTAATGGCTTATGAGATGATTGATTTATAGGAAAGGTCTAATTTGGATTGATGGTTGAGATTGGATGTCAATGAGATGTCTTAATCAATGGTCAAGATTGAAAGTTGTAGTATGAAATAGGGTTAGGGAAAAATTAGGGCAATGATAAGGATTAATGGCCAAGATTGAATTATAAGATAATTCAATCAAGAGTGGAGAATGAATGAGACAAGAGAAGATAAGAATGGCATAGATAATGAGGTTGGCACAGAAAAAGAGGTTGTTGGAGAAAATTAAATAATTATAAAATTATTTAATTTGGGAGGGAAGGTGAATAATTAAATAATAAAAGCAATATTTAATTATAAAATCTACATGTGACATGTTGACTTTTAAATTAAATAACAATTTAATTCAAAAGTGGATGAAAATGACAAATTAGTAAATAATTAAATAAATAAAATTTATTTAATTATAGAAGAAGAGGATAATGAATAATTAAATAATTAAAATAATTATTTAATTATAGTAGAAAAATGAAAATAATTAAATAAATAAGCATTTATTTAATTATAGAAAGGAAGGGGCTAATTAGCGATGTAATTAAATAAACAGAATTTATTTAATTAATCAAGGGAAGAATAAAGGAAAAAATGAATTGACTAAATAATTAGGAATTATTTAATTAATAGAGGAATATGACCTTAAAAGATAATTAAATAATTAAAATTATTTAATTATGCAAGTAGAAGGAGGAATTGATATGAAAAGGTGGTTTCATAGGTGAAGGACAATTTTCAGTGTCTACATTTTGCCCCTCTTTGAGATGATGTTCGAGATGATGAGCTTTGCGTCGAGTAACATTATTTCAAAGAAGCTAAGGTATGGATAGAGGAAAATGATGATGATGATATAAGAATGGGACGATGATGGGATGATTATGCCCCCTCGAGAGGGTAGGCAGGTTGTAAAAACATGGGTATGCTCTCGAAATGAAATGATAAGGAGGGACAAGATGAATGATGCAAGATAGGAAGTGGATGAAGGAGATGAATGATACATTGTGCTATAAGAAAGTGAACAACCATGATGTTTGATGTAACACTAGACATGATGCACCAAGGTATAAGGATGAAGGTGACGATGTGTCTCATGCTCTAGCGTAATATCAACCTTGTCTAGATACAAGATATGAATATTAGCTGGAATAATTCGGATTGGATGCAAATGCAAGATAAAATTGATAACGCACACAAGAAAGCAAGCAAGCATGCACAAATGATACAAAAAAAAAACAAGGTATTGCCCCTGTCAAGCTGTAAACTAATGATTAATTGATTGATTGATTGATTTTGATTGATGATGATAGTGTTTTCATTGCAGGGAGTGACATATCCCTAGATCAACACAAGGATGATTGATTGATTGATTGAATTTGATTGATGATGATAGATGATGATAGTGTTGTCATTGTGGGGAAAGACATATCCCTATACAACAAGATTAGGATCAAGACCAAAGGATGTGATTGGATAACTTGGAAATATTGATCGACTTGATTGGTATGGACTAAGAATTGACTTGCATTTCGATTATTGCTTGGATTGATTCGATTGATGATTGATTTGATGAAGAAGTGGTTTGGAAGGATATGATGAGTTTTATTGGATGACACGATGTGATGAATTGAATATAAGAATTGTCATGATTGATTGATTTAGGTTGGAGCAATTTGATTAGAGGATTGATTGATAATTTGAAGATTGATTTGAAGGAGTTGAATTGATGTGTTGAATTGTTTTGAAGAATTGATTGGAAGAAATGATTTGGTGTGATTTTATTGCTTGGATTTTTTTTCTTTTTTCAAGAGCTTTTTCTTTTTTTTTGTATTTTTGGGGATATTTTGATTTTTGGATTTTTGAAATGTTTTGATTTTATTTTTGGATTTTGAGATTTTTGGATTTTTTTGGATTTTTGAAATGTTTTGACTTTTTTGGATTTTTGAAATGTTTTGATTTTTTTGGATTTTTGAGATGTTTTGAGGTGTCAATGGATGAAATTTTGGGTAGCCTTTGTGCTAGATACTAATGACAAGGGAAAAACAAGTCTAGGTGCAAGGAGATAGATGGGATTGATGGATGAAAGGGTGGGTGATAGGATAAAGGATAAAAGGATCATGATAGATGGATGGATGGATAAAATGGATGTATGCATCATAAGAGAGAAAGGATGTGATCTCCAAATACTATGTCGCATAGGAATAACATGCCCCATTCTAGGTACAATACTTAGGATTTTTCATGACAAAGCTTATGACAATAGGATAATGATAGGCTTGTTTGGAAGGATGAGCTATATCAAAAGATATCCAAAGCATGTTTCAAAACTTTTCCCCTATATCTTCATCAAGATCAAAAGGAGAAGGGTGGATAGGTTGACTCAATATGATAGGTATGTATGATGGCTAAAGATGGTAGGATGGTAAAATAGAATGATATGACATAAAAATGATAGGTTGTATAGATGAGACATTGTGCCCCCAAGTGTAAGTGACATAGAAGATCAACCTACACATGATGCTTGTTTTCTAGGTTTTCATCATGGTACTTATCCAGGGTGCCTGTTTACCAGGTTTTCACCATTGGACGAAGGGATTTCTCTTTACTTTTTTTTTTACTTTTTTTTGTTTTTGTTTGTTTTTTTTTTTACTTTTTGAAGAGGGGAAGGATATGAGGGAATCAAGTGTCTAGTTCCATGAAAGGTGATAGTCCCACTAGAGATGAATGTCATTGCATGAACCATGTCAAATGTGCTCATAGATGTTGGTAGGGATGACATGAAAGGGAGATGAAGTAGGTAGATGATGGATTATGAAGTGGATTATGATAGGGATTATATAGGAATGATGTAAAAGATGAATGGGGAGGCTTAGCCAAAAGCATGGACCATAGGAAGGTGGTGGGGGAGATATGTAGGATAATGAGTGAAGGGTGAGTGGATGGAGATATGTGGAATTGTTGTGAAATTGAAGGGAACCATGACCAATGTTTACACACACTATGATAAACGTTAAAGCTTTTGATGTGGATGGGGTGTAGGAAGCAATGGAGATGTTTGCTTAGGAGATGAGTGATGAAGTGTTTTAGGTACCCACATAGACTTAGTATTTTTATGACTTTTATTCTGCTTGTGGGATGGAATATGAGATTCTTGAATAGAGTGGGAATGTGAGGTGGAAGTGGATGGTTGGGATTTTTATGATGAGGATGCCTCACTAGACTTGCTTTCCTTTTTCTTTTTGGCTTTTACTTTTGGAGGTATGGGCCTATATAACTTTTTAGATGTATTTTACTTTGATTATTTGCTTTTGTGCCCTAAGGCATGAGGACCCTTAGGATTTTTTACTTTATAGGTAGAGGCATTCAAATTTTTGCTTTTGAATCCCATGGGTATGGTGGAATGAGTTAAAGATTCATGTTTATACAATGTGCACATTGCTTGGTCATGATTAGGATTTTTAGAAGAGTTATGGATGGATGGATAAGGGGATTGGATAATGGGGATATTAAGTGTTGGGAGTAATGGTGGTAAAGTGGGTGGAGGGATATTAGGAGTTGGAAGTAATGGTAGTAAAGTGGATGGTGGAAGGTGTATGGTCACATGATTTTGACATTTGTAGGATGATGGAGGATGGAAGGCAACATGTGTTTTAGGCATATGATAGGATTTATGATGGAAAGTAGATTTAAGTGGGTTGGAGGAAGTACCAACATCTTGATATTGATGTCCTTGGGGTATATATCCAAGGCCATAAGAGCATGGAGGGAATTTGACATGGATGGGCTCTAAAATACCTTGTTCATGAAGGTCTAGACCTTTACCATGGTGGTTCATGTTTTGGAGTATGCAATGGACAATGGGACTAGGTGTAGGTGGAATACTAGACACGAGTTCCTTATTGGATGGAGAAAATGATGCAAGGGAAGATAATGGTTGTTGTTGTTCTAAGGAGGAACATTCATGAATGAGGGTGGAAAGACC
This sequence comes from Sequoia sempervirens, assembly GCA_007258455.2. Lineage (NCBI taxonomy): Eukaryota > Viridiplantae > Streptophyta > Pinopsida > Cupressales > Cupressaceae > Sequoia > Sequoia sempervirens. The sequence continues at coordinate 67,306,336 of VDFB02075321.1, forward strand.
AATAGGATATGATGGAGGACTTGCAATGGGGTCAATAGTGGGTGATGGAGGATCATTGGGATCTTGATTAGCATTATGTTCACTTAGATCCAAGGTATTTGTTTGGTCTTCTATGTGTGCTTGGGAGGCATATGTCTCATCAAGGGAGGTGGATGTCGATAGATCATGGATAGGACTAGGCAGAGGTGAATTTGGGATATATTGCTCATGGATGGGTATAGGATCAAGTTTCTCATGGATAGCTTCATCATTATGGATATAATATTGATCATAGAAAATATATAGGTTATGGATAGGTTGGATGAAAGTGATTTTATCTTGATTAGGACTAGGGCTTGATTTTTCTACATGCTTGGGAGTAGACTCTTGATATAACTATTGGGTTGCTTGAATGGAAGTGGAAGGGGATGACTCTTCAATGGGCTCAAAATTTTCTAGATGGTCAACAACATGGATACATGATGGAGGTTGGCTTGGGCTCAATGGGAGAGACTCTTGAATATGATCAAGGGGGAGAATACATGATGGGGTTGTAAGAATAGGCATGGTGCTTGAAGACTCTTTGGTAGGTTCAAAAATATGAGTTGGATGACATGGAGATGTTTGATTCATTACTAGTATCCCTTGGGTCACATCCTTTGTAGGTGGATGGGTGGATTTGGGTAATTCCATAGATTTACTCTTGAAAATTTGAATTTAGGGTGTAGAGATGATGGTGGGGGTAATGAAGAGTTTGATGGGTTAGAAGGTGGAGAGGCCAATGGATTAGGACTAGGACATGGTGGATTAGGGATAGGAATTTGATTGGATGGTGGTATTATAGAGTTATAGGGTGCATGAACTATATTGGTGTTCCCCTTATCAAGTGGAACATGAGAATTGAAAGGCTATTTATTTTGTTGCCAAGTTGGACTTGGGATCCTATGTTCTTGGTGTGATATGGGTGGATATGTTGATGTGGCATTCAAATGATAGGTAGATGAGTTAGGTTGGCATGATGATGAAGGTGAAACATAGGATTGTGGTTGAATGTGTTGAGGTTTAAATGGTGTTTGGACTTGTTTTGGTATGATTTGTTGTTGTGATAATGATGGAGGGGTTGCATAGGATAATGGTTGTTGAAAGGTGGATTGATATGGATAAGGATTGACATTATAAGAGGTGTGATAGGTTGATGAAGGAGTAATGTGATATGTGGATGGATGAGGTTGATATGATGATATAGGTGACACATAGGATTGAGGTGAAATTTGTTGATGTGGTGATTGGATTGGATTTTGTGCTTGTTGGATTTGACAAGTGGCCATGAGGTATTGGGCTTGTGCTATGAGTTGTTGCATTTGAGGTGATTGGTTTGTTTGAAGTTTTTGTATCATTTCATGGACTCCTTGAATGATTTTTTGGTTTAAAGGTGATTGGCTTGTTCGAGCTTCATGAAGTATGTGAACAAGCTTTTGTGCTATGTCTTCCAATGTTGGCATGGTGTAAAATTATGTTGATTAGATTAAAGAGATGATGATGATTAGGATATGATGTGGAATGACAAGATTAGATGATTTGGATGATGTGGCAAGTGCTTATTGGAAGTTTGACTTGGGCAATATCAAACACAAGATCTCACATGTAAATGCATGAACACACACAACAAACACAATGATGAATTTTTCTTTCAAGATTAAATGTTATGATTAAGAAAACACTTGAATACACAACAACAAGCCTAATGCTAGTCAAGTGCGTATGGCCAATTAGGTCTCAAGATAGGATGCACAAGGTTGACTAAGGATGATTTGAAAGCAAAATCCTACCACACAGTCAGGAGAAAGGGGTAACCCACCCTTCACCTTCACTTCCCAAAGGTATAAATTTCTTTGGGGCTTAGCCAAGAGTGACAAGATTTCAACTCCCAAAGAGGCGTGTCTTTGGATTCACACCTTGATTGAGGTCATTCCTTGGAGGGGTGTGTGCTCCAAGAAGGCCTCCTAAGAAGGGTATGACAAAAGCAAACCAAGTGAGGTGTTTTGGAGGACACATACACTTGATTCACACTCACAGTTGTTAATTTCCCTTTTGAAATGAAATGTCTGTAAGCAAATAATGGAAGCACTTGTTCTTTTTAATCCAAATCCAAAATGTGTGATGGAAGAAAATGGTTCTTTTTAAGTCCAATTTCAATGATGTGACAACAAACAAGATTGATTTTAGACCCCAAAATCCAAATGTGGGATCAAACAAATTGTTCTTTTTAAGCCCCAAATTGAAGTGTGTTGACAAGCAATGATTAGAGATGAAAGATGGAATGTGTTCGCCTAGACTTTCTTTAGCTCCAAAATCTTTGTCCACTTGATCCAATTTTTCCTTTGAAGTGTTTATTTTTTCTGCACATTCACAAAACCAACAACAAATCCAAAACCCTAACAAAATAATTGATCACTAATATTAGAGGGTTAGCTAGTCAAGACAAATCTAATTTTTTGAATTTTTGTTTGCATCAAAAAAAAATAGAGAACAAACCCTTACTGAAATTTCCAACACTTTCCAAAAATGTAAAGAAATCCAAAAAATTTGCTATTTTTCACCCAACATTAATTTTTTATGAAAAATCATTAAAAAATTATTAAAAAATCCAAAACAAGTCCAAAAATTCTAATTTTTGGACTGAAGGTGCTTGACATCATCCCAAATATGCAGAAAACTCTATGAAAAGATCTACAACCGTTTGTGAGATAATTAAATCTTTGTAAAACCCTAATTTTCAAAAATCTATTTTTTGTCTAATTATTTTTCATCCAACTTAAAAATATAATGAATAGACCCCTATTCAAATTCAAAAATATTTCTAGAAATATAAATAAATCCAAAAAATTCTCTAATTTTCTCTCAAAATTGATTTTTCATGAAAAATAACAAAAAAAATATAAAAATTAAAAACAGCTCCAAAAATTCTAATTTTTGGATTGGAAGTTCTTGATATTGTCCCCAGCCTGTGAGAAATTTTCTGTAAAAGTATTTGTAGTTGTTTGAGAGATATGGTTGAATATTTGAAAACTAGGGTTTTGTCCCAAAATGATGCAAAACCTGCAACAAAAAGGATCCAACTCCAAAATTTCTCAAAATTTATCAAAATATTGAGCTAAAAATCAGTTAGGGGGTTCAAGTCGAGTTCACCAAAATGTATATGGAAAATTTGGAAAAAATAAAAAATGATAAAACAATAACATGCATTACCTAATCCAAATATTCAATACCTCAAATAGACGCAATGATGGATGAATTATTCGATTCATTTGATATGTTGGTTGCTCAATTCAACAACATAACATTGAGATGGAGATGATAGATGAATGATGATAGATAGAAATGGATGAATCATTCAAGAATTATTTTGGCAGCATAAGGATACTTGAAGAATCAACCCCCTAATGGCTTATGAGAGGATTGATTTATAGGCAAGGTTTGATTTGGATTGGTGGTTGAGATTGGATGTCAATAAGATGTCTTAATCAATGGTCAAGATTGAAAGTTGTAGTATGAAATAGGGTTAGGGAAGAATTAGGGCAATGATAAGGATTAATTACCAAGATTGAATTATAAGATAATTCAATCAAGGGTGGCAAATGAATGAGACAAGAGAATATAAGAATGTCATGGATAATGAGGTTGGCACATAAAAAGAGGTTGTTGGAGAAAATTAAAAAATTATGTAATTTGGGAGGGAAGGTGAATAATTAAATAATAAAAGCACTATTTAATTATAAAAGACATGTGACATGTTGACTTTTAAATTAAATAATAATTTAATTCAAAAGTGGATGAAAATGACAAATTAGTAAATAATTAAATAAATAAAATTTATTTAATTAGAGAAGAAGAGGATTTTGAATGATTAAATAATTAAAATAAATAAGCATTTTATTTATTTAATTATAGAAAGGAAGAGGCTAATTAGTGATGTAATTAAATAAACAAAATTTATTTAATTAATCAAGGGAAGAATAAAGAAAAAAAATGAATTAACTAAATAATTAGGAATTATTTAATTAATAGAGGAATATGACCTTAAAAGATAATTAAATAATTAAAATTATTTTATTATGCAAGTAGAAGGAGGAATTGATATGAAAAGGTGGGTTCATAGGCGAAGAACAATTTTCAGTGTCTACAAGAAATATTAAGCTTTGGAAAAGATTGTTTCCAGTAGTTATGAATATACATTACTAGGAAGTTATTTGTTAGAAATCTCTATTGTGTGAAGTGTTTGTAATTACTCCATAGTGAGGATTGTTTGTTACATAGTTATATAACTATAGTAGGATGTACTCAATAGAGTGGGGTCATTTAGTTTGTAGCTAGACTTAAATAGATAGGTTGTGGAATATTTGTTAAACCTAAAAGAGAAGTATTGGATTATTTAAGAGTAGATAGGTTGTTCCTAGGGTTGTAGACTATCCTATGAGGGAATTGCCTATGCACATAATACAATTGATCTTATCAAATTGAGTTAGAATGGTGGATGATTTTGTGAGGTCCATTTTGAAATAGGGGTAATGAATACTTTGGCCAAAGAGGTGTAATTCACCACGGGTTACACTTTCAATTCATTGTGTACCATACTCATTCATGCTAGTTCGAGATTGTCATACACATAGAACATAGATGTGTCATGTGATAAAGTTCTAGTTATGCAGGCCACAACATCGGCTCAAATTAGGCTAGTATTATGTGGTTTCTAGACCAAAGCTCTTCATCAAAGGGTAGGGCCATCTTCCATATGTGGTAGATGTGCAAGGGACCGCAGTTAGCCCATGGATGGCAAAAAAGCACTTGAGTGATGTTTCTCCTCCCAGTAGACAAGCCAAGGATTTGAAAGGGGATTTCTTGGATCTATTTGTAATTTTAGTGCCATTGGAGCTCTGATGAGCTATGTAAGTAACTTGTATTTATTTCTCTAAAAGATGGAAAATGTATTCACATATGGTTTATGAAAACATTTCTTTAGAAATATTGTGCTCTAATTCATTGAGTGAATATGAAAGATATTTTGTTACTATCATGTGTGCATTTTATCTTATTTGGAAAGAAATTTTTTATTACTACATTTTCAGCCTTAGATTAAATTCACTTGTGGTAGAACATAGGAAAATTTATTGTGATGAACAAGGCATGTTACACCCTCAATCCATATCGTAAACCCTAAACCCAATATCCTAAACCATAATCCCAATACCTTACACACTTAATCTTATACACTCAACAAGCTGAATATTATCCCTCAACTCTCAACCCTATACCTTAAACCCTAAACCCAAAAACCTCAACCCTCAACCCTAAAAACTATACCCTCAGGTCCATATATACCCTAAACCCAAACCCTTGCATACATACATACATACATACATACATACAAGCATACATACATATATACAAGCATGCATACATACATAGAAGCATACATGCATACACACATACATACATACATATAGGAATACATACATACATATAGGCATACAAACAAGCATGCATGCATACATACATACATACATATAAGCATACATACATACAGGAATACAGGAATACATACATATGTACAAGCATGCATACATACATATATTCAAGCATGCACACACATTCATACATATAGGCATACAAGTATACAAACAATCAGGCATGCATACATACATGCATACATAAATACAAATATATATACAAACATACATACATCAAACATACTTAACAAACTTGAATATAAAACTTTCCAAGCGAGACATAATGTGAGCTAGTTATAACACACTCACATTATGTCAAAATTGACAAACATGCATCAAAATTTTGCAAAAACAAAAAAAAATGTAAAGAAAAACATAACGCGAGTGCGTTATATGTTGATTTGGGAATCCCCAAGCCTTAGGCTTGGGATTTGCTTTGGATTTCCAATCCAAAAGGCTCAAAGTGCCTTCCCAATGTCCAAAGATGTGTTTTTGCATATTCTACAAGATTTTGCATAATCGCATTCATGCTAACCATCAATTTTGCATGTGTTTCAAGGTCGAACAAATCAAACACCTAGGTAATGTTAGGCTTTCTCTTAGCTATTTAACAATGTAATTTTTTCACATTTTGACAATGTTAAGCCTTTCATCTTTAATTTCTTTTGTTTGTGTGTCTGTTTTTTGAAAAAAACCAATGTTTGGTATTTTTTACTTTATAATTTAACTGTTCATTGAAATTTTAAATAAATTACATTTTTATAAACTAGACTCCATTCTACACATATTTAAAAAATGATTTTCAATTAGTTTACAAAATTTATAGGGGTGGCACAGCCAAAATTCTATTTTTTAGGATGTGTCCACTTTGAAAATTAATAAAAAATTAAATATTCATTAAAAATTTATCAAAAAAAGTAGATGCAAACTACATGTTGTTAGCTAATTTCTCACTGAAGCGATTTTAAAAATACCAAAAGAAAATTAACCTTTTGAGGGAGCCAAAAAAAATGCTATGTTATGTTTTTTTGATAGAAACAATACCAATATTTGTGGCTCCCTTTTTTGAACCCCTTAATCTATACCATTTTTAGAAAAAAATAAAATAAATAAATAAATAAAAATTAAAAATAAAAAATAAAAAAATAGTAGTTTAGAAAGTAGACTCGAAGCACTACAAACATTTTTTTTGTTGCATCTTAAAAATTTGAGTGTAACTATGCTCAATTTATCATCCAAGGTTAGTATTTCCTTATTTCAGGAAAAAAATAAAAAAGGTGGCCACTTAAGACCCCTTTTTGGCCCCCCATCTTCTTGCACTTACTTGTGGGGAAACCCTTGCAAGAAAAAAAACTCCACCATTAAATAAAGGTTCAAGTATGTAGTAATCTCCAATACAAGAGTACATTGAAACATATTTATCCCTTTAATTAGATAATATTTTGATAGCACCTATGAACCTACAAATACCCCATAAAACCTTTATCTAATGCATACAATTTATAAAAAATATTTGAGAGGAAACCACAAGTGGATTATTAAAACCATGTAGTATGAAAACTATGATATAGTAAGAATCCAACACTCCCATGCACTCAATCTATGTATCCACGAATAGAAAACCATTTAGAATACCATATTTGACCACATTCGATTTGATAAATACTACTCCCAAGGATATCACCCTAAGATGAGACCACTATCTCAAGTGGGACCCACCTATCACAAGGAATATTATTTATCTTCTCCTCTAGCACCTAGAATCACAAAAGTAGTATGAATTCATTCAAATCCATTTGTAACCACTACCATCATGCTCTAAATCCTTTATGAATTCTATTACAACTCATCCAACTAGGAGAATAAATAAATAAAATTATCTCTCATTCGCCTACAAGGGCATCCATATACCCTCTCTAAGATGATTGGAGATATTATTAGCGTGAAAAAGTGTTTTACTTATCTAGTATGAGTATGTCATATTCACACTACACTTAATCTCACTTACAAAATTTTAATTTTTTCTTACCTTGAATGTTTGTTGGGGAATGCCAAGATCAAAGAGCTTGAAATAAACTTTTACAAGTGAAAAAATAAGCACAATAGTATGTCTATCAATATAGTATAAAGAGTGTGTAAATACAATGAGAAAACCTTGCATATATAGACAAGGATGAAGAGGTAGGAAGGTAGGATTGAACTACTAACTAACCCTTCAAAGATAGGACACTTATGAGCTCACTTGACAAGTGTGTGATCAAGTGTCAATAGGTGCCTCAAGTCATGAAGATACATGTTTCAATCATATGAAGTGAGACAAAAGAAAAATAAACCTAAGTAAACTTAAGCTAGGTGTGAATAGGTCAATCCTAAAAAGGAAATAAGCTAACTAGGTATGATAATGACTCTATTTACACTAACACCCCCCTCCCCTTAAATGCAACTTAGGGCCCAGTAGTGTATGCACTAATGATAAGTCTTGACTACTAAGTCATGTTAGGTACTCATGTACAAATATCTCATAAAGTGGAGTAAGAGAAAAACCTAGTGGGAAATAAAAACCCCTCTCCAAAAAAGAAATGATGCAAATACAATAAAATGTACAAGTGAAGAAGATAAGTATTATATGGAGAACTCATGATGACCCCTCAAGGACTAATTCTAGCATAAAATACAATGAATATTCTCCCCATAGGAGAGAAAAGAGAGGTCATGTGACCCCCCAAAAAATGTGAAGTGATGAACTCCATGTGAGGAAATGCTTCCTCCCAAAACTAATAGTAGAAGAGAAACCATGCAACCTCCCCTCAAAATGATGCAGGGTGATCCCACAATACCGATTTACAATTTTTGGCCAAACTGAACATTGAACTGATTTTTTTTAACTAAATCTTCACTTTCAGGCACCTATAGCGCATAAACCGTGAGGAATTTGAAGATGATGCAAACTAGTGATTTGTGACATTTTTTCTCTAGATTTGAAATATATTTTTTTCAAAAAATTTGGAATTAGATTGCACTTCTTTTTCCATCTCCTTCAAAAACTAGTTTTTAATAGTAAACACCATTTTTAAATAGTGACATTCTGGCTAACATGACTTTTTTTCTATGAAGGATAATTTTTTTCAAATTTAAATTCATAACTATGATATCTAGTTCATGAAATTGGTTTCATATCATTTCATTGAATATTTTTTTCGTAATTAAGTTTCAAAGTCAAATCAGTTATAATTTAGACATGATTCACTAGCTCAAACATAACTTTTTTTGTATGTATCAAAATTCAAAAAAAAAATTGTTGGATCAGGGACATCAATATCTAGTGCACTGATATTTTTCAAAAAAATAAATTGATAATCTACTATTTTTCCACATGTGCAGAACATAGAGCTTGATTTTCGGTAAAAAACTTATGTTTAATCAAACTAAAAAAATACATAATAAAACCAAAACATATTAAAATTATATTCAATGGATAGCTCATTCTGAGGACTACCATCATCCAGTTGGTTCTATGAAGTCTTCTCCATTTTCATCCTCAATCTGAGCTTCAAAGGGAAAAAATTTGCAGAAATTTGGTGCAAGAGGGGGAGGAGGGGGGGTTCACTCAAATCCCCCTTGACCTTTCAAATGAAGGGGGGTTCAAGTGAACCCCCCTTTTTTCAAAATTTTATTTTGTTTTCATTCTAGAAAATGTGGAAAATGTGTGCCCCATCATTGATTAGAGTTCGCTCAAAGGGTGGTTCGAGCAAACCCCCTTTTGGGTTTGCTCGGACCCTAATTTCGTTCGAATCCCCCAAAACCCAAAATTTTCTTTATGGGGGAATTTTTCACAATTTTCCTTCCTCAACAGAATTATAAACCAGCTTTGTGGGATCACCCTACATGTAGTGTTGGTAGATACTTTACACTAGATGTTGAAGATGATCCATGAATGTTGAACGATATTTATCCCTTTGGGGAGAAACAACACCACAAATATGTGCAATATGACTTCCCATTCCAAATAGGAATATGCAGTAAGGTGAATGTCTCTAAATGATGCACATGATCCAAAGATTGACATGCTGCCAATGATACATTTAAATGATGCTCAAAGATCTCCAAGTCAATGTTGATGTGTGATGGATGTTGATAAGATGGATCAAGTACCATAGAAGATTCTAGAATAGGAACCATGGATGTATGGTGATAACTAGACTGATGTGAATCTGATACTATTGCAGATGATAATAACTGAGTTGGATAGGTCAAATCATGAATATCTACACAATCTCTTATGCTAGAAGCTAATGTAGGCAAGGCAAGAGAAAAATTTAAAGATGTCAATGGTGATGCAACTTCATCAAATTTTCTGTCCAATAGAAGATGAATGTCCTCAATGGTGTCATTGAAATCAGAAAGTTGGGATTCTACAAACAAAGATGTTATGTCTAGTAGATATGCATCCCAATATGGTAAATATTGAATGACGATAGAAATATCCTAATGTAAAGAATATATGGAACTCATGAGGGTGATCCCACATAAGTGGGTTACAATTCCCTTCATGAAGAAAAATTGCAAAAAATGCTCCCAAAGAAAATAGGTTTTTAGGGGTTTGTTCAAAGGGGGGTGTTTGAGTGAACCTCAAAAAGGGTCTTCTCGAGCACCCCCCTTCAATTGAACCCCTTTTTTAATTGCACCTTCACTTGAAGCCCTTTATGGCGGGATTCAAGGTGGAGAAGGGCAAAAAAGGGGGGTCAATCAAACCCCCCTTCTAGTGAACCCCCTTCACTCAAAGAGGTCTAGGGCGGTTCGCTAGAAGGGGGGTTCGCTGTAACTCCTCTTTTTTTCCTTCTCCCCCTTCATGTGCAGTTTTCTAGAAAATTTTACCTTTCGAAGCTCGGGTTGAAGATGAAAATGGAATCAACTTCACAAACCCAACTAGATGATTATAGTCCTTGAAACGAGCTATCCAACAAATATAATTTTAATATATTTTTGTTTTATTATGTATTTTTTTAGTTTAAATTAAACATAAGTTTTTCACCAAAAAACAAGCTCTTTGTTCTACACATGTGGAAAAATAGTAGATTATCAAAAAAAAATCTAAAAATATGCTTGTGCTAGGTATTGATGTCCTTGATCCAACAAAAAAAATGAATTTTGATACATACAAAAAAAATTATGTTGTATATGGTTTGCCTATGTCCAAATTGTAATTGGTTTGACTTCAAAACTTAATTAAGGAAAAATATTTAATAAAACACTATGAAACCAAATGAACCTACTAGATATCGTAGTTACAAATCTAAATTTGAAAAAATAAGAATTTTATCCTTAATAGAAAAAAAATTATGTTGTATACAGTGAACATCACTCTTTAAACATGGTGTTTGCTGTTAAAAACTAGTTTTCGAAGGAGATGGGAAAAGAAATACAATTTGATTCCAAAAAAAATAAAATATATATATTTAGAATCTATGGACAAAATGTCACAAATCACTAGTTTGCATTATCTTCAAATTCCTCATGGTTTAGTAGCTATAGGTGCCCAAAAGTGAAGATTTAGTTAAAAAAATTGATTCAATGTCAAGTTTGGTCAAAAAGTGTAACCCACTATTGTGGGATCACCCATGAATGAGTCAACATTAGACTCAGATATAGCAACAAGTGATATGGTAGATGAGATCTCAATGCAACCCATCCAAATACATTGTTCATCCCCAAATGATGGTTTCTCACAATATTTCTTAGTGAGATCATTTTTTGCAAGCGCCAATAGTAAGTGTAACAACCACAACCTTATAACAAGGAATTTACTTGGAATTTTAATCATAAAGTAAAAATTACTCATTCCATAAAAATAGGACATAATTTTTTTTCCTTCAATAATTGAAAATTTGTATTTGCATAACTGATATCATAAGCATAGCATAATAAATTCATTTCACTTTTCAAATTGGAAAGAATAATCTACTTTTCTTTTTCTTTTTCCACATAAATGATTTCAAATAAATAACATAAACATTAATATTTAAGGAACAAGTTCAAAGATCCATATCTAAATAATTTCTTCTCACAAGACTCGACATGCCATCTGCAAGAGGGAGAGCATCACCTAGGTGCTTTACCTCCAACCATGGACTAGTGGTCCCCCACACACCTTCCTAACTAGAAGTGGCATTGCCCTTCAACGAAGGGAATAGTTAAGAACCCTCTATTAATTGTCATCTGATCTTTGGTGTTGTTCCCTACTTAACCAATTCCATCAAACAACTATGAAGACCTTTCAACTATGAATGAAAACTCTGATTGTGTTATCTGAAACACAATGAACCAAGTGCAAGCAGAGGCTATTGCACTCACTTTGTTCAAAGTATTTTTAATATATACAATCGCTACTTTCTTTGAGTGAAGTCGTTTGTTCACCCACCCTACTCGACTTGGAGATATTTATTTGACCTATGGTTCAAAACATACTATAGACCAACTAACTCTACTAGCATTAAGTTTATATTCATAAAAACATACTAAGGTGGTCAAAATAACTAGATTGATATAACATCATGGACAATGAGTTCCCCTATTACATTCCTATAATATCTAGTGTCTAGGATACTACCTTTAATTCATGCCCTAACATAACCCATAAGGTAATACCATTAACCTATTCTTAGGATTTTTAGACAAATAATGATGACAATATGCCACCATCTTGACATACACATGGTCATTCAAATAATATTGACATGATGTCATATAAACATGGAAATATCATTATTTGAGATAAATAGAGGATTACTTCCTCTTACTCACGTTTTAAAACTCCTATTAACAAGTCATAAGGTCAGGTTCTCAATTCATCATAAGAAATTATGGGTTTTATGATATGTAATAATATCAAGATTACAAGCAACTGATTCATGCGCTCAATCCCCAAATTCTCATTACTCAAACAACATAACTTACTATTATTTCTTAGTTAATTATTTTAGAAAAATACACAATAAAGTTGCTATTAACCTAGCAAATGAACCATATTTTCAGTTATAAACTCATATACAATAGATTACATTTAGAATACGTAAAAATTATTTTTTTGTTCATATTTTCAGAAATATCATTACTAAAAGATCATCATTTAATCCCCTATTTTCAGATTATATATGCTCATTTCATAGACATTCATATGAATCTCTTTCTTTTATCATACATAAAATTCTTATTTCAAACTCATTGATAATAAAATAACTAGTTTAGAGAAACAAATAGAAAATGCCTATAGTTCCAACTATCGACTACAACAAGCTGCCTCTTGAGACCTCTAGCTTTCCAATGCACTATCCTTCACTTTAGTACAACTATCCACTTTCTTGGTAAAGATTATCGAACCTCTACTATGTTGGTATCACTATTTTTAAACTAACATTCAAACTCTAAAGACTTAAGAACACTATACTTAGACATTGTTCCTGTTTACTATGCTTAGCAACCAACCTGAACAAAATGTAAGCTTCTGATTTTTATAGAAAAAACTACTCCACTTTAATTTTTCCCACTACTACCCAATATGGTGCCTCATTTATGCAAGATAAAACCACTTTTTAGTTTGATAATTTCCTCTTTAAGAGGCTCAACCTACTCTTTGAAATGCCACGGTATATTATCGACTTCTAATCATTAAAACGTAGATTAAAGAGTCTTAAAGACTTTGCTCCCCACACCCATATAAGGCTGCTAAAAAAATTTCAAAACACTCTCTAAAACCTCCTCCATGCATTCTTAATCATCCACATTTAAATTGTGTCTCCATCGACTCAATGGAATCAGTTTATATTTGTGATGATGTGGCTGGAAAAACTCATATATAGGTCGATGAAGTTGCCTCGAGAATAGGTACTAAAAATTCTTTTTAACTACCTTCTGATTTTGCTGGCAAAAACATTCAATAGGTTGACTTAGTCACCCACTTTGAAGGGGTCAACTTATGAATTTTCAAAGTTGTTCAAGACTTCATAACTGCAAAAATAATCCACTTTGTGGCTATTTACATTCATTATTATTTGTTATTTAAACTACTTATTAATTGGCACATGAGTTTTTATTATAGATTTTAAGGATCGCATATATTGGTTGCTTCCATTAATGCTCATGCCTTAAGCAATTCCCAACTTGATAGAATTTTCCATGCCCTTATTGTTGCTTTTGTTATGGCCACTTTGTGGCTTGATTACTTGTAACTTATTTGTGTTTCTAATAGCTATGATCATCTAGCTATATCATGCAACCTTCTAGAAGGGTCTTTAATATGGCTTTTCAAGCCTCAAGAATATGTCAATTATCATAAGCTTTGATTGAGGCTTTGCCTCTCGAAGAGCTTTAATTCATGTTACCTTTTCTTTTCAATATTTAAAAGATATGATAAATACTTATTATTTTATAGCATATATATATATATATATATATATATATATATATATATATATATATATATATATATATATATATATATATATATATTCTCGTATTTATATAAATACCTATACACATGTATTTATACATATGAGTATATATATACCGATTATCAATTATCATCAAATCATATATTCATATGCCCATTTACCTTTATGTATAAATATATACCTATATACATATTTATACATACCCATATATATTTATCTATATATTCATATTAAAACAATGAAACTATTTGATCTTAATGCATGCACATATATCGTAATATATATACATAATTGTTCCTATATACAAATATCATAATGATGGAACCAATACTAATTCACTTTCTATAAGGAAACCAAGATTGACTAGACTTAGGTTAATGTACCTAAGAGACACAACTTAAGATCAAAACTTACTCATTTTTTAAAGTATCCAAAATCTAACCTATACACAGACAATGAACTTAGATGGCTTTACTATCGAGTCTTTATCCATACCCTTCTCTCAAGCGATACTCCCCCTCTCCCTTTGGAGGGCATGAAATCCTTCCTACATATCCACTTAGAAAATAAACACATATTTAGCCATAACATTTACATCACATCTATATCATTGCATATCCATCAATATTTCAATTAAATAAATAAATCCATTACATCGCATATAATTCATCCTAACATTCATCTTTCAAAGCTTCGCAGTCACATAAATCCTCATTGCATTTAATATAAAGTGATAAGTAAATTGTAATTCAAGGATGGGGTGTAACAATAAGTTAATAATTTGATGGGAGTCATGAGAACAAAATTCATCCACATGTTGATTGCTCCCATAATGTTTGTACTTCTTTTTGCATTTTATAAAAAATGGTCTAATTATAAATAAAATTCAATCTGAAATACAAGATTGAACCCCACCAAAATGATTAGTATTGATTGTAGCCCTCCAAAAACAATGTACAAGAGAATTTTTACAATTTTATGAAGATTGGATGCCAAAATCTTCTATCTATAACTCACAAATATTTTTACAATTTTATGAGAGAATAGCAATCCAGATCTTATTTTTACATGAAAAATTAGATTCCTTGTGAAATTTTGATAATCGAGGTGAAATGTATGCCCCATTGAAATTCGCTTACAAAGTTGACTTCAGAGGTCAAAATTTTCTATTAAAAAACATAAATTCAAAAACGTCTTGACACTAAAATGTCGATGATGAAACTAGTTTCTCCTTGATTGTTCACACTCAAAAAAACACCCTCTCATTTACAAGTTATCACAAAATGAAAAAGACTCCCCTTTACAAGCTTAATTATGGCTTGCAATTTAACAACTAATAATAAAATTAAATGTGGTGAATCTTTTCAAACCATAATTATAATAAATGTTAGTTGTAACTTCCCACAGAAAAAGTAGCAGAAAGAGCTCAAATCAAAGACTAGTAGCATCTCGCCTAGTCAAAAGAGGTCGTTGGAGGGTGCTTGAAGAGGGAAGAATACTTGGTCAAAGAAAATTAAAACATAATTTCTTTTGTTGATTGCATGCGACCTAGATATTGTTGACTGAGATCTACAAAAAACCTCAAACAAGATTAATCCCAATAGCAATGAGCCGCCATGATGGAGTAACCTAAAGGAGTCGTTGAAGGCAGGAGAGAGCCCTATCACACACGACCTGCAACATTCTAGCATCTCATTTAATCTTTGACTCTACTTGCTTTTGATTGTTTGTTTCATATTTGCAAAGGGTCACTGAATACTTGAGTGAATAAATGGTGATGCCTGGTAATGAATGGAACTGGGAAATATTTCAGATTGGACATATGAATAGTGGTACGACTAGAATCGAATGGATTGATGTGCAGGTCACAAATGCAGGTATGGAGGGCACCATATATGAGCCAAAAATCATATATTAGAAATGTGTGTTGATGGGTGCAGAGTGGAGTGATCTCATGGGTTCAGTTTAGAGGGAAAATTGACTTGCTATTTTTTTACAACTTTTCAAAAATAGGTATAGTGGCCCAAAAATTGCAAAAATTAAAAATTACCAAAATTGATGAAACAAAAGGTATTTTTTATTTCTTGAGCCTTCTGGACACAACATTGGTGTCTGGTTGGCTCTATAACTCTCTAATGATAGGGATATGTGTGGGAGTCACCTCAATGTAGGAAGGAATGTGATATCATGGCTTTGATACCATGTTGGAGAATACCAAGAGTAGAGACCTAGAAACAGACTTCCACAAGTGAAAAAAATAAATATAATAATATGGCTATCAATATAATATGAATATTGTGTAAATACAATGATCAATCCTTGCATATATAGGCAAGTATGAGGAGGTAGGAAGGTAGGAATGAACTACTGACTAACTCTCCAAATATGGGACACTGGTGAGCTCACTTGACAAGTGTGTGAGCAAGTGTCAATAAGTGTATCGGGGCATGAAGACACATGTATCAACCATATGAAGTGAGAAAAAACAAAAGAAACCTAAGAAAACTTAAGCTAGGTGTAAATAGGTCAATTCTAGAGAAGTGATTAGCTAACTAGGTATGATAATGACTCTATTTACACTAGCAATGTGAACTCTACATGTTTCCTCATACTTGTCCTAAGTGTGCCCAAATGTGTCTCACATTTGAGGGTCATACTTTCATTCGAACATTCTTACCTCATCATCCATACCTTTATATGCAAGGATTGTTTTCATATTTTATTCACTTGTAAGATAATATAATTGTTTGTGTGATTATTTTTGTGGAAGTTCTTGAATCTTTTAATAAAGAAATTCTACATGGTATCAAAGAAAGCTTGAAAATCCCTTCCTAAATAAATTTTAATTTGTAAGCGTTGTAGGAAACTACTTTCATATCATGTACCCTGGAGCAAAAATAACGTCATTGTTGTGCTTGGAAAGCCCAAAAATCTATATTTTTATATAAGGTACTATAGGTTTTAGAGATAAAAATGTGTATTTCAAAAGGGACTTCATTGGTGGTTGTACAAAAATTCATACATGTACAATCATCATGGTCAACACTATAATGTTCATTTTCCATTTCCATGTAAGAACCTAATTTATCATCACTACAACATATATACACATGGGGAAAAAATCATCCAATGCAAGTTATATTTTTTTATAATTTTTACTTAAAATTTCATTTTCTAAATTGGTGACATCCTTGGAAAAGTAGAGAAATATTTTATAGGGTTTATACCCCAATCTTATCATCTATTGAGGGATAATGTTGGTTATTCTCAAGGGTTTGAATCCCCTAGTCATTTTCAGACTGGGGAGATAGACTTTACAAGCAACACATGTTGATAAATCACCCAAGCTCTATCATAAAACTACTCAAACTTTATCATCTTTGATGTAGAATGGCTTGGAATATATCACCTCCACCATAACACCACCTATAATCCACTACCCCCATCATTGTACCACTTGAATTCTACCATCCTACCCCCATTCAAGCGGTGCTACCTTGTAGCCACCATAAAGCAACCAAGGCCTATCCAATAGTCCTAAAGGGGGGTATTTTCTTCTTTTCAACATAAGTTGGGCATATGAAGTTGTATTTTTTTTACTTATATGGATTAGAGATCCCTTTTTGAGAAAAAAATTATGGTGTTAATTTTTTTATATGATTTCACTATTTGTAAATGTAATTGTAGTCTAAACCTCCCTATTGCTTGCATTTTTTGTCAAGGAATATATTTTGCTCACAATATCAAAATCGGGAATAAAATTTCAAATTTATCAAAAAATACAAGGAATCTTAGTTTGGAATTCTAGCTTCACACATGTATTTCATGTTCTTATACACTCTTTTTAATTGCTCATACATCATATTAGATGTGATATTATATCCCTTTGCACATATTTTTGCTACATTTTCAATGCACCTTCTAATACCTTTCCCTTGTCAAAATTACAGGGGATATCATCACATACTTATGTTAATTCCCTCTTGGAGTGATATTTAATACTTATGAAGGAAACCTTAGACCTTTTTAAATTGATTAAATTATTCATGATACTCTAATACTTATGTATGACACCATAAGCCCATATAGTAGAACTTTCAATTGGGTCACTTTTTGTCTCTTCGATCATAGTACCATCTATATTTTTAATTGCATATATTTTTTCCTTATTTCATCAATACATATATGGTTGATTATTGTAATTTAGGGCACTCATGCAATGTATTATGCATCTTTTATCTTGATATACATTCATTGGGGGGTTCTTCAATTCCAACAAAAGCTAGTTCTTCTTCAACAAAGTTTATAGCTTCTATGTGCTTTGAGATTTCTTCACGTTCTTATCTTTAAAGAATAACTTTTGAGGAGGTTTATTTTTCCTTCTCATTCTCTCTTTTGGAGGGATTTTTTCCTATGAGGTTTTCTCTTTTTCTCCATTTATGAGAGAATTTATTATACATGGGTACCTCATTCATCCTTGTTGAGACTCACTTTTATAGTGTTTATCCTTCACCCTAAGTATCACTTAAGGGGGGATGTTATTGTAATTATTTTTTACCTATCTAGCTTGAATATTTCCTACTTACACTATAATTAAGCTCACTTAGAGATACTTCTTTGTTTTTCTTAGCTCATGTGAACTATGTATGTGTCCTCATACCTGCCCCAATTGTGCCCACATGTGTCTCACATTTGGAGGGATAGTTATAATTCTATTCTTACCTTCTTACATCCTTATCCTTTTCTTTAAATGCAAGGCTTATTTGTATATTTTAATCACTTGCATGGTATTATTATTTTTTACAAATTATTGTTTTGAAAGTTCTATGATCCTACCATTTATATTTGTTATTCAAACATATATGAAATATATTATAATTAGGATTGTTATTAAATATCACATTATCCCAACATGCTCCCACTTGATATTATAAATTAAAATAACATTCATATAAGACATAAAGTAAATAAAAGAAAATAACCTAGGTCTATAGCCTCTCTATACTAAGAGAACTTATTTGTGCTCACTCGTTTAGTAAGGGAATAGACAATATCCCCTCAAGTGTCAATATTCTACAACAAGAACTTACCACTCTCTACCATCTCCCAAATAAATTGATACTATATATCAACATGTTTAATATGAGCTTGGCACATGAAATTTCTATCCAAATATATAACACTTTGATTATCACAACCAATTTGAATCACTTGTAACTAAAACCAGCTCTAATATCTCTTTACATCCATGTGTATCATTGATATAGTTTTCTTTGATTATGGATAAAGTAATTATGGGTTGCCCCCTACTCATCAAATTGATAGCACCCCAAATGGAGAAAACACAACCACTACTAGACATTTGACTATCCAAGTCACTATCCAAATCTACATTAATAATGCCTTGTGTATCTAATGTATTAACCACACCATTAGTATTATGATTTAATATAAATATAACTATAGAAAAATCCTCATAAATATCTAAAAATTATCTTGACATGAGTTTGATGCTCTCCACCATCAAAGAGAGGATCAAATTCAATGCAATATTAAATCTTCAATACACTTATCCCTTCATTCAAGTAGCATTCTGGTAACACGCGTTTTCCTGTAAATAACCCATGAAATATTTTTCTAATTTATAGAATTTATAGAGAAGAGTTGAGAGGAAACCAAAAGCGGATTCTTAAAACCATGTACCACCAAAACCATGGTATGGAAAAGATCCAATCCCCATGTTCTCAGTCAATGTATCCATGAATAGAAGTCATTTCTAACATCTTTGGCCTTCGTCAATCTAGTAGACACCACTCTTAATGCCATTTCTCTAAAATGTGACTACTATATCAAGTGGGACCCATCCATAATAAGAAAGATCTTCCACCTTCTCCTCCAATATCTAAAATTTGTAACATAGTATAAATGCATTTAACTCCATTTTTAACTATCATGTATCATAGAATTCAATAGGCTGTTATAAAATAGACAAGTTTCCAAATGATATTTAAAACATGTAGAGTAAAAAGACTACATAATAGTGAAGCTATGGAATGGAAAAAAAATGATATATTAAATTTACCTACAATGTACCATGCTACACTACATTCCTTCCCCTAGGTGAGTGGTTCCTTTCTCCTTTAGAGGAATCATATTGAACTACTAACCAATGCATTCCAATGCTTACACACAGAATTGATTTGTTAATAAAAGCTAAAAAAATAACCATCATTATATTTCTATTGCTTAAAAATATTAACATGTTATATTTTCCACATTATTAGCTTTCTAACTCATTAACTAGCTCCTTTACTAAATCTAAGATAACTATTCAGTAACAAAGCATTCTAAGAGTTCAACAAGCTTATTTATTTAGGAAGCTCTATGAGTTTCCTAATAAAAACTCCTACATTAACTCTATTGATCATGAGTTTCCTAATAAAAACTCCTACATTAACTCTATTGATCCTATATTTTAGCATCATGCTCCTGCATATTCATGATGGCTTTTATTCCTACTTAAAATCTATATTCAAAATATAACTATAATTTGGATATGATTTTAATACAAATACAAACCTATTTGAAATTTAACCAATCCCCCCTTCAAATTATGGGCTATGTTATTCATGTGGCTATAATAAATTATCATTGTATTTTATGTTTAATTGTAGTTGCATGGTTGGTGATGATCGCTTGTTGACTTGTTCACTAGTTTTAGGATAGGGATCTCATTATACATTTGGAAAATTACCCTATAGGACCTTCAATGTCATATAATTAATGAATGGTTGTTGACTTCATTACTTGAAATTTATCTTATATTTCCTTGTTGTCAAAAATATTCTAACATTGTGATATTCAGAGCTACTCTTTAAACTAAAATTCTAGGCTTGATAGTGGTAAATCTATAACTTCTTTAAAAACTAGTATATATATATATATATATATATATTTAACATAATCTCTATATATTTTTTAAAGATTTATTTTAAAATTATTTTTTCATAAAATTCTATATATATAATATTATATTGTATTATTACAATATAATAAATATTTGTTTCTAGAAAATTGAAAAATCTAATAAATTAATAAATAGCAAATCAATAGTAATAGGAATTATTTAACAATAACATTAATATAATATTATAATAATAAGACAATATAATAATATAGTATTACAATAATAAGAATGTGTCACAAAAAATATTAAAATAATAAAATAATATAATGATTTTAATATTAATAATAATATATAAATATAATAAAAATAAATATATAAATTTAAAATAATAATACAATATACTATTACAATATAATAATCATATAATATTTGTGGGTGGTTGGGTGGGTGCCACTTCACCACAGTGGGTGGATGTGGTAGACACATTGGAGCGGCTGGGTGGCAAGATACAAGGCGAGGTGGTGGCACTGGCCTCATGGTTTGCATGAGTTTTTTTGGGAACTCTCTAGATGGTGTTAAAATCATCATCACTCGTCGGCTTTGTGAAATGTGAGACATCCTTTTGAGGATGTTTTCCAGCTACTACGTGCATTATTGCTAAGCATGGCCATTCACTCATTTAATCGCTTGGCGGCTTAGCCATTGTTATCAACCTGTATTTTTGGCAAGCAATGAGTCATTTCATATTGTTGGTTTCTGCAAAAGAATTAGAGACGGGTGGCATGGACACTCCAATGCAACTTAAGAGCTCATAGAGGAAAGTAGTGTTTGAAGGAAAGATAACCACTCTCCATTTGCAATGCCTCATTTTCCATCCTGATTATTTGACCTTCGCAACCATCAAATGCATTGCAGTGAAGGGTTTCATGGAGGATGTGTTGATGGCGATTTTGGCACCACAACAGTGCTAAACAAAATATTGCTACTCTGCTTCTCCTAAAAGAGAAATATGATCACATGGATACCTTAGCTCCCAAGGTCTTGGTAGTTGGGTCTCAACTATGTTGATGTTGCTCAGTGGCCAATGCAATAGTAATATTCAAAGGGCCTACTGGTTTTGGGCTTCTGGATTGCTCCAAGATCAAACATGAAATAAATCCTATACTAACCAGGGGTTTTAAAGAAATATAAAAAGATGGATCAGGGTGTTGAAATAGAAATGAACAATAATTCATCCAACCTTAACCAGACTTTGCTAACTTCAAGGAATTTGCTAACCTAAAACTGAAGAACAAAATTAACTAGTGATCAACACATAGTTGCATTCATTGACAGCGCTGATTTTAACAACTGATTATAAACTACCATTTAAATAAAAGATAAAAATGAAATTTCATTCCTTGAAAGCTTTCAAAATCAAATGATTAATTTCAGATAAATACCGTTTTGGAATACAATATGAAGTAGATTCGAATCTGGTTGCTTCTACTGTGGGTTAGACAAATAAGCAACATTTACAAATCTGGCACAATCACCAGTGTACAGAAAACCTATATCTTCATACTGCTTCCATCTACACTAGAAGAACTTTTGAAATACATTGCCATCTGGTACTATGAGTGCTAACCAAGAAGACAAGAGGAGCTCTCATTACTGAGAATCAAGATGCAACTTGATCTCCTTCTGCTAGCTGACTAAACCCTAACAGTTCTAGCTCTAAAAAGTTCTCTAAACCTAGAAGTTCTAATCTAGAAGTGCTAACACTAAAAATTATGGAACCAGAAATTTTTGGAACCCTTTCAAAAAAGGCAAGCATGCCATATATACATATCTTCTCCTAAAGAGAAAGCCAGCACCCGCTTTTAGGGTTTGCAAAATATCGCATGGTTTCAAGAAGTCAGCGCCTAGATCTTTTCAAGGGAGTCGGTTTTGCATTCAATGCGCCCTCCTCACCGTCTCTGCTGGTAAAGATCGTCTCTGGAAAGATCCGCAGATCTTTTGTACCTATCGCCATAACTTCTACGCCTTCGTGTCCACCTCAAAACTCCAGTAGAGCTGCCTCGAGTGCCCCATAATATCGCCATTAATGTCGATCTACCTCCTCACTAGCAGTGGTCACAGCTGTCCATTTGACTCATGAATTTATTCTTTACATTTGGCTCTCTGTTCGCTTTGTACGTTGACCGCTTCCAGGGAAGAAAAGCGTCAAGCTTCTGTTTTTGCTTCGGTATGAACCTAATGAGTCGGTGAGACATCACACCAAGCCAACCATCCTCCGATGACTTTTGTTTCATTTCGGCCAGACCCTGCTAAATCGGCAAGATATTATGCCGATATTCCTTCATATCAGCGAGACTTTCCTCTTCACCGAGACCTTATGTCGAGATCTCCTTTCTCTGCCGAATTGTTTGATTCCATCAGCAAGACACCTCAAGGTCACCGCGACTTCTTAGCGAACTCCAATAGCTACGCTGATGCCTCTTTATTTCAATAAGACTTCCTCCAATCGGTGAGAGCTACGACGACATCCATCTGTTCTCCTCGAGCTCATTTTTTTTAGTGGGCCCCTCTTTTCGGTCGACTTCTGTCTTGCCTCGGTGTAACCTTCTTCCTTCACCAAGACCTTTTGGTGAAGGCTTTACCTTGGTGAGCTCCTTTTCCTGTTGGGGAGACTCATTTTCTTTGCTGGGGCCCTATACCGACATCACAATCTTTCATCAATCCTTGTCATCGGCGTAACCCTGGGTCATTAGCGAAACTTCCTGCCACACTCATTTCCTTTCGCCGAATTTCGGCGTTGCCAAGACCCTTTTGAGTCAGTGAGAATTTTACACCGAACTCCCCTTTGCACTAGTCGGTGAGACTTTTAGGCTTTTGGCAAGACCTTATCCCGAATTCAATATCTCCCACTGAAGCCTTCTCCTTGCCACCGGTTGGCAAGACCTTTCAATCTCGGGGAGACCTTGTAGTGGCATTTTGTTTTCTCGGTCAGGAGCTCATTTTGTTTTAGTGTAGCTCTGCGTGGTCTCCCAGACCCTTTGGCAAAGATACCTTGCCTTGGTGAAGGCCTATTATGTTTCGGTGAGACTTCACTACGTTGGTGAGACATTCCACCGAGCTCAAAACTCCCGCCGAGATCCTCGAGACACCTCATCATGCACATAATTTTGACCCCTACAAAACCAGATCTTCATTAGTCCTTTGAATCTCAAAAATATCATTAACATTATGCCCTTTTACCAAAAAGAAACTTAACTCTAGCGGAGGCGGAGCCAACACGGGCATGGGAAGCAAAACGTAAACAAGTCCTGGCGGAACTGGGACCGGGGAAAAACACGACCAAAAAAATGACAATCCAGTCCCTCAAAACAAGCGGGGGCAAGGTCAAAAGAAAACCGGAACCGGGGCCGAAGTCGGGGAGGAAATGAGCCAGGGCCAATACTTCCCAAGTTCATACCTCGACCTGACTCCGCACTCGGGAGGAAACCCCAAAATGCAAAGGATGGAAACAAAACACCAGCGGAGCCAGAGCAAAATAACAAACCAGGCGGAACCGAGGTCAGAACCAAATCTAAACCAGAAACTTTTCCAACTTTCAGGGTTCAAAGTTCGTTCCGGTTCCGAGTCCGGTGGAACAACAGAAGAAGATACACAAGGCAGAAAAAGACCAAAGCGACAGAACCGGGACAGGGGAAAGAACAAAAATGGAACTTGGAAAAAGTTCCAAGTTTGGAAGCCACTCCGGTCCCGAGTCCACCAAAACAAACAACCAAAACAAAGGGAAACAAAAATGTGAAAGGCCGTAAAAGGAAACACCTAAGGCAAAGGACACAAAAAGACCAAGACCAACAAAGAGGAAAGAAAAGGGCGGGGTCGGACCCGGGATGGAACCAAAATGAGAAACTTTAAGAAAGTTGAACATTCCAAACCCCGCCCCAGACCCGACTCCAACAAAGAACAAAGGAAGAAGGCAAAGAAAAGCCAGAACGGGAACCAGGGACGAAACAAGACCAAAACTTATAAGGAATTTCCAAGTCTAGTATTGGTCCTGGTTCCGCCTCTGGCAGAACTTTGAAAGAAAAATGCCTAAGACAGAAAACCAAAGGAAAAAGAGAAAAAGACAAAAAAGAGAAAGGGGGACCCATTTCGATCCAGATCAAAGTGGGGTGGTTATGCAAGGCATAACAAATGGTGACTCGGCTAGGAAAATGGTTTAACCATTTTCAAGAATCTGAAGGATTTAGCTACCCAAAACTCCTAGTTCATGAACGGGACAACTCCAGTTGGGTCAGTTATAACAAGCAAGGTAGAGCTAGAATCTCAAATGTAAGTCAATCAATGGCTACCCCCTGAATCTATGTGTGTGCTTGATTGTGCATCACTCTCTTATGAAGTTTTCCTCATCTTTCGTAGAACAATGTGCAAGATTTGAGCTACATGAGTTGATTTCCCTTTGTGCAATGATATCCCAGGCATTACTCCACTGCCAGTTAGGCATCCATAGCCCCGATGGAGATACCTCTAGTTCTCTCATAGCATTTCTCTACTGCCAGTTAGGCGTCCATAGCCCCGATAGAGATACTGGAATCACCCATTCATATTGACTCCTCCTCTTTTGATAATTCTTTTCTTTTCTTTTGGAGTTTCAGATTTTTCATTTAATTCTCTTTTTCTTTTCAATATGTTAGATGTTTAACATCTGATCTGGGTTGAAAAATACCATGGACCTCATAACAACACTTGGGAGATCGTATTTTTGACTCAAATCTTACAACACCATAGTCCTAGGACAAATATACCCTTATAAGAGGAGATGATCTTGATAATTTGTGACAGATTCAGGGGAGCTGATGAAAGTTACTCACTTGGCACCTTGTTATAAAACTTTCCACAACCTTTATTGAAAACAAGCATGAAACAACGAGTTGAGGACAAAAATCTTCCAATCAGAGAACCTGAAAATATCTAAACCACTTTTCTCCAAATGACCACAGCATGCTTTAGACAACAACCGATAATTCAAAATTGAAAGAAACAAATCAACCCTAAAGGACAAAACCAAAAAAAAAAACAAAGAACAAATGAAATGGAAAGAAAGAACAGGAATAAAAGAAAATAAACAACAAACTATTTACAAACAAGAGCCACATTATTTACACCAAGAACGGCAGATATTCACATAAAAGAAAGAGCTATATTACAAACAGAAATTATTTATATAAAAGCACCACTTAGCAAAATGCCAACTTTATGATTCAAAATAGTGCTTAAGAAACTGTCCATTGATAGGCAAGGGGACAGGTTCTCCAGTTAAACTACTCAATCAAAAAGCATTTTCTCCTAAGATCTCAACAATTTGATAAGGACCCAGCCAAAGTTTGTCGAATTTCTAATGACTGCCTTTATTTTCATTGGCTTTGTCCCATAGGAGCACTAGGTCTGATATCCTAAAAGCTTTTATCTTGGCTCTTCTATCAAACCATCATTTGACAACAGCGTGATGCCTAAAGAATTGTTGCAATGCCGCATCTCTTTGTTCTTCTAATTTTAACAAAGCAGCTAATCTAACTTCTATCATATTATCCTTAGAGTAGAACTTCTGCATGAACTCAAGGACATGTATTTGAAGATGAATGGGAAAGACGGGATCTTGGCCATATAACAGGTTGAATGGTGAGGTGTTCAAGGTAGCCTTAATCCTAGTCCTATCTGCCCATAGTGTGAATCTCAGCTGGGTATGCCAATCTCTAGGGTTATGTTCTAACAGCTTCCTAATCACTCCTAAGAGATTTTTATTGGTAGACTCTACAACTCCGTTGCCTTGCAGGTAATAATTTGATGAGTACTTTAAGACAATCTTGTAATCATAGGCCCAAGAAATCAACTCTGCAGAGAAGAAAGCAGAACCATTGTCACGTCCCAGAGCAAAGGGTACCCCAAACCTTGTAGTGATGCACTCGGTGAGAAACTTGATCACTACCTCCGTTGTGCTATTTTTGCAAGGTATGGCCTCTGTCCACCTCGTGCAGTAGTCAGTAGCAGTCAAGATGAATTTATGCCCTACAGTGGAGTTTGGGTTGATAACCCCAATAAAATCCAATGCCCATTGGGCAAAGGGCCTCACCTCGTAAACGGGCTGTAATGGCATGGCTGCATGGCATTCCCTTGGTGCAGCAATCTGACATGTGTGGCATGTTCTCACATGCTGATGGGCATCCTTGAATACATAGGGCCAGTAGTAACCAAATTCGAGGATTTGGTGTGCTAATGAATCTGCAGACCCATGACCTGTGCCATGTTTCCCATGAAACTTAGAGATCACATGTTTAGCCTCTTGATGATCAAGGCATCTTAAGTACACTCCTTCGAAATTCCTTTTGTATAGGAGCCCTCCTTTAAACATATAGTGTGAGCTTTTTAGTCTTAGGGCTCTCCTCTGAGTGGTGCTCATTCCCTCCGAACACCCATTATTGAGCATGAAAGAAATGAGATCAGCATACCATGGGTCATTTGAGGACTGGGTAGTATATTGTTGACAAATAACGTTGTTACCAACATCAGCCATGGATTGAGATAAACCCGTACCCCTGACTAATTTCATGGGACGTATCTCCAAATTGAATTCTTGTAAGATAGCCATCCACTTCCCTCTTCTTTCTCCTAGTTTGCTCTGCATCAGTAGAGACTTGACAGCAGCATCAGGGACAACTGCAATGATCTGACTTCGGAGGATGTAGTGCCTAAATTTTTTAACAACTCAGACCAGTGCAAAAGCTTGCTTCTCAAGAAGTGGGTATTTAATTTCAGCGTTTTTGAAGGGAGAACTCATGAAAGTAATCAGCCTCTCCTTTAACTCTTCTCCTCGTTGAGTTAATACAGCCACACACGAATGTTTGGAGGCAAAAGAGTAGATGTAAAATGGCCTCAAATAATTAGGGCTAGTGAGGAATGGAGCTTTCGATATGGATTGCTTGACTTGAGAAAATGTTGCCTTTGCCTCATCAGTCCACTCTATTTTGGCATCCTTCTTCATCATCTCGTTCAAGGGCTTGACGATTTTTGCAAAGCCTATGATGAACTTCCTTACAAAGTTGATCTTTCCAAAGAAGCATCTCATCTCCTTCTTGCTCCCTGGCATGGCTATCTTGAGAATGGACTCAACTCGCTCTGGGTCAATGGATATTCCCTTTTCTCAAATTATGTGTCCCAAGAGCTTCCCTTTGAAAACTCCGAACACACACTTTTTGGGATTTAAGGAGACTCCATACTGGATGCACCTTTCGAGAACTTTGGCTAAGTCCATAGCATGATTCAATCTATCCTTGGAGAATACTGTCAAATCATCAATGTAAATAATAATGCATTTTCCAATCAGATC
The DNA here is from genome assembly GCA_007258455.2 of Sequoia sempervirens. NCBI lineage: Eukaryota > Viridiplantae > Streptophyta > Pinopsida > Cupressales > Cupressaceae > Sequoia > Sequoia sempervirens. The sequence goes on from VDFB02075321.1 coordinate 67,334,554, forward strand.
CTTGAAAGCTATATCCATGGCACGCTGGAAAGTTGCTCCAGCATTTATCAGACCGAAGGGCGTCCTCCTGTATGCAAACGTCCCCCACTTGGTAGTGAAAGCCGTCTTCATCCTGTCTTCAAAATCGACCATAACCTGATTATATCTAGAGTAACCGTCCAAGAATGACATCATCTATGCTCCGTTGATGCTCTGTAGAACCTCATCCAGAGAAGGAAGTGGATAATTATCCTTCTCTAAGGCTTTATTCAAATTTCTAAAGTCAACGCATAGTCTGATCTCCTCGCTTTTCTTACAAACCGGGACTAAGTTAGCCACCCATGTTGAATGGTGTACAGGGAAAATTATCCTTGCTGACAGCAATTTCTAAACCTCTTTATAGATCAATGGTTCAATCAAAGCATTAACAAGGCGATGCTTCTGTCTGAAAGGTTTAGCTTCGGGCTTTAAGGGAATAGTGTGAGTCATAACCGAAGCATCAAATGTTTGGAGGTCCTCATATCCCCAAGCTATAGCAGCAATATCTTTCTTAAGTGCCCTCAATATGTCTTCCCTGAATGCTTTAGGGCAGGCCTTCCCTATGTAGACATTCCTTTCAGGACCCGAGTCAGTTAGGTTGATTGTCTCATATTCACCTCCCTTTTCTTCAGCTGATGCCTTCTCTTGAGCCCTTGGGTCTGAATCAAAGATTCTCTCTAGAGCAACCATTCCCTTGGGAATGTTATTACTTTTCATATTAAGCACCCCTTCTATATCACATTCTTCAGGGTTCCAATCCCCTTGATCTCTGTTAGACTCATCAATAATTTTCCCCTCAAAGACATCTGAGCTGGCTAAGAAAGCTAGAATGTGTCGATCATCCTCAAAGACCTAAAAGTTCCTGATACTGTTAGGAACAGCTGGGGTGGACATCAGTTCAACTAAAAATCTTTTAAACTTGGAGCCTTGCATAGGTTCCAAGGTGCTTGCAGCAACTGCCAATGAATCAGCCACCTGGTTTTCTTCTTTAGGGATTAAACTAATCCCAAAGGCATCAAAGTCTTCGATCAGATTCCATACCCTGTTTCTATATGCTGCCAGCCTTTGATTGTAGTAGGTGTACTGGTTGCGCACTTGCTTAACAACCACTTTTGAATCTCCCTTAACCATCAGGGCTGTGACTTTCTTCTTGTGTGCAAACATTAATCCCCGTGCCAGAGCTTCATATTCAGCTACATTATTAGTGCATCCGAATTGCAACATGAAAGAAGCAAAGAAAACTTTCCCTTTCATGCTAGTTAGCACAATTCCAACACCACAACCGGTCTTGGACTTGGATCCATCAAAGGTAAGGGTCCACAACTGATCACAAGTAGGGGTTGATTCTTTTGAATTAAACACAGGGAATGATCATAAGTGTCTGAAAAACCACATCTTCACTGCTTCCATCTACACTAGAAGAACTTTTGAAATACATTGCCATCTGGTACTATGAGTGCTAACCAAGAAGACAAGAGGAGCTCTCATTACTGAGAATCAAGATGCAACTTGATCTCCTTCTGCTAGCTGACTAAACCCTAACAGTTCTAGCTCTAAAAAGTTCTCTAAACCTAGAAGTTCTAATCTAGAAGTGCTAACACTAAAAATTATGGAACCAGAAATTTTTGGAACCCTTTCAGAAAAAGAAAGCATGCCATATATACATATCTTCTCCTAAAGAGAAAGTTGGCACCCACTTTTAGGGTTTGCAAAATATCACGTGGTTTCAAGAAGTCGACGCCCAAATCTTTTGAAGGGAGTCGGTTCTGCATTCAATGCGCCCTCCTCACCATCTTTGCTGGTAAAGATCGTCTCTGGAAAGATCCGTAGATCTTTTGCACCTATCGCCATAACTTCTACGCCTCCATGTCCACCTCGAAACTCCAGCAGAGCTGCCTCGAGTGCCCCAAAATATCACCATTAATACCGAGCTACCTCCTCACTAGCAATGGTCACAGCTGTCCATTTGACTCACGAATTTATCCTTTATCTTTGGCTCTATGTTCGCTTTGTATGTTGACCGCTTCGAGGGAAGCAAAGCGTCAAGCTTCTGTTTTTGCTTCGGTATGAACCTAATGAGTCGGTGAGACATCACACCGAGCCAACCATCCTCCGGTGACTTTTGTTTCATTTCGGCCAAACCCTACTGAATCAGTAAGAGATTATGCCGATATTCCTTCATATCGGCGAGACGTTTCCTCTTCGCCGAGACCTTATGTCGAGATCTCCTTTCTCTATCGAATTGTTTGATTCCATCGGCAAGACACCTCAGGGTCATCGTGACTTCTTAGCGAACTCCAATAGCTACGCTAATGCCTCTTTATTTCAATAAGACTTCCTCCAATCAGCGAGAGCTACGATGACATCCATTTGTTCTCCCCGAGCTCATTTTTCTTCAGTGGGACCCTCTTTTCGGTCGACTTCTGTTTTGCCTCAGTGTAACCTTCTTCCTTCGCCAAGACCTTTTGGTGAAGGCTTTACCTTGGTGAGCTCCTTTTCCTATCGGGGAGACTCATTTTCTTTGTTGGGGCCCTATACCGACATCACAATCTTTCATTGATCCTTGTCATCGACGTAACCCTGGGTCATCAGTGAAACTTCCCGCCGCATTCATTTCCTTTCGTTGAATTTCGGCGTCGCCAAGACCCTTTTGAGTCGTTGAGACTTTTACACCAAACTCCCCTTTTCACTAGTCGGCGAGACTTTTAGGCTTTCGGCAAGACCTTATCCCGAATTCAATATCTCCCACCGAAGCCTTCTCCTTGCCACTGGTCGGCAAGACCTTTCAATCTCAGGGAGACCTTATAGCAGCATTTTGTTTTCTCAGCGAGGAGCTCGTTCTGTTTCGGTGTAGCTTTGCATGGTCGCCTAGACCCTTTATCAAAGATACCCTACCTTGGCGAAGGCCTATTCTGTTTCGGTGAGACTTCACTGAGTCGGTGAGACATTCCATCGAGCTCAGAACTCCCACCGAGATCCTCGAGACACCTCATCACGCACATAATTTTGACCCCTGCAAAACTAGATCTTCGTTAGTCCTTTGAATCTCAAAAATATCATTAACATTATGCCCTTTTACCAAAAAGAAACTTAACTCCGACAGAGGCAGAGCCAACATGGGCATGGGAAGCAAAACGTAAACAAGTCCCAGCGGAACCAGGACCAGGGCAAAACACGACCAAAAAAAATGACAATTCGGTCCCTCAAAAATAGGCGGGGGCAGGGTCAAAAGAAAACTGGAACCGGGGCTGGAGTCGGGGAGGAAATGAGCCAGGGCCAATACTTCCCGAGTTCATACCTCGACCTGGCTCCGCGCCCGGGAGGAAACCCCAAAATGCAAAGGATGGAAACAAAACACTGGTAGAGCTGGAGCAAAATAACGAACCAGGCGGAACCGGGGTCGGAACCAAATCTGAACCGGAAACTTTTCCAAGTTTTAGGGTTCGGAGTTTGTTCTAGTTTCGAGTCCGACGGATCAATAGAAGAAGATACACAAGGCAGAAAAAGACCAAAGCGGCAGAACCGAGACAGGGGAAAGAACAAAAATGGAACTTGGAAAAAGTTCCAAGTTCGGAAGTCACTCCGATCCCGAGTCCGCCAAAACAAAAAACCAAAACAAAGGGAAACAAAAATGCGAAAGGCCGCAAAAGGAAACACCTAAGGCAAAGGACACAAAAAGACCAAGACCAACAAAGAGGAAAGAAAAGGGCGGGGTCGGACCCAGGATGGAACCAAAATGAGAAACTTTAAGAAAGTTGAACATTCCAAACCTCGCCTCGGACCCGACTTCGACAAAGAACAAAGGAAGAAGGCAAAGAAAAGCCAGAACCGGAACCGGGGACGAAACAAGACCAAAACTTAGAAGGAATTTCCAAGTCCGGTATTGGTCCCGGTTCCGCCTCCAGCAGAACTTTGAAAGAAAAATGCCTAAGGCAGAAAACCAAAGGCAAAAGAGATAAAGAAAAAAAAGAGAAAGGGGGAGCCATTTCGATCTAGATCAAAGTGGGGTGGTTATGCAAGGCATAACAGGATGTTGAAGGGTACCGACTGGATTCTGACATTTCCTCTCAGGTGCTGGCGGGTTTGCTGGATGTTGGGGTCTCCAAAGTAGATGTGAGGGTTATCATGAGGCGTCTATTTCGCAAGGACATGTTGGTTGGGTTACACAAGGCTCTGGCTATAGCTCACTTGGGGAAAGGTATACCTCATTTGAGGGATCTCCATCTTCTCAATGACCTAGAGGCATTGGTTAATTATTTTCCCTTTCTGTTGGACGTGAATGGGTTTGAAATTGTGGAGCATAGGAGATTGGTTGTTGTAGGGGAAAAATTCCTAAAGAAAATTTTTCGTTTGGTTCAAGTTGAAGACTCAACCTGGAAGAGGGAATTTAGGGTTTTCACCTAGTGGAATGTTTGGTAAACAGGGCATAGGTGATGGGTGGTATGTCTCCTTTTGTTTTTCTTTTTGAAATAAAGTATATTGTGTTGGGTCTTTCAAGCTAAGCCAGTGATCAACATTATCTCTGTATTAATCGAAATATGGTATAAGGTATGTAAATGTTGGGTGTCTGGTAGTCCTAGGAAGGGGTGTCTTTGAGTCAATTTTTTTGATGTGTCTTAGAATGCACAGAGTATTTGCAAGTTGGCCAGGCTAGGCTCGATCAATGTATCTTTTTATCATATTAATATAAAATTTCTTGCTTACTGATCAAAAAAAAAAATCATATAATATTTATTTAAATTAAATTCAATCATTAATAAAATAATTAATAATACAATATAATAGGGGCGAGGGGGCTAACTTGATTGGCTAAAGCATCTTGTTGCAGGCAAGAGGCCACAAGGTCTAGTCTTTCCCCAAACTTGTGGTACCGGAGGGCATGTCATGCCAACGCCACCAGTCACGTGAAAAATGTTTACCAAGCGCATTACAGTTTATAGGGGGACGTATACCCGACGGATTCCTACAGTCTATATATATATAATACAATATAATTATAGTCCCCCCTCCAGTCATTGTTGTTGTGTTTAGATTTGTTTATGTTGTTAGATAGTACCTTTACTATGATAGACTCATATATTTGTTATTATTTTATGATCGTTGGCTTTAGAGCGACGTGAATGTTATACTATGATGAGATGATACACTATATGGATGTTGTGTTTCATGTTACAATTTTGATTAGAATATATGTTAATATTGATATATGTTTATCTTTTAATTAGTGATGCTTTACTTTCGTCAGTCTTGATGCATGATTGTATAGGTGAAGTGGACGGGATTACATCACTCGCATGCGAGCGCTCTGTGATTCTATGATTTCTCTTAACGATGCGACTGTTATTTTTTATTCATGTATGACATTCGTTTTGATTACAGGATTACAGATACAGGACATCATTTCCACCTGGTTTCACAGGTTTGAGCGTGTCCATAATCCAATCGTATCGTGGATTGGGAGATAGTAACTGAGTTTCCTTGTCAAACCACAACCCTGTCATAGTGTGTCATCAGTTTGTGTCTGGTATGTTGTTGGGTCATGTTGTCTTTGATGTTTTGATCATTTATTATCGGTGGGAATTAATGTGTAAATGGTAATAATGATTATTTATGTATTTTAGATTAAAATAGTTAAAAGCTTTAAATTTAACTTAATTAATTAAATTTAATTTATGTGGTAAAGTAATTTAATTCTAGTGGTTAAATTTATTTTATGAGTAAATTAATTAATTAATTAAACTTATTTTGTGGAGTAAATAAATTAAATGATTAATGTTGTTTTGAAAAGTGCATGGAATTAAAAGTGTTAAATTCTTTTTGAAAAGAAAATTTTAAAAGTTTTAAATTCTTTTGAAAAGAAATTTTAAAAGTTTTAAATTCTTTTTGAAAATAATTTTTTAAAAGCATTAAATTCTTGTTGAAAAGAAATTTTGGTTTTAATTTTAAAAAAATTAAAAAATAAAAAATCTCAAAAATGCATAGAGGGAAATAACTATGGTGGTTGTGGGATATTTTGGGAAATTTGACTAAATTTGGGGAAAATTGATGAGAGATTGGATCTTTTTTTTGGAGAATTTGCTGTGAAGAAGAGAGGAAGGTTTTTCTTGTTTTTGGATACATTTTAGATTTGGAGTGAAGATTTTGGAAGAATTTCTAGAAATTGGAATTTTGCAGGGAAGCTCGACTTCAGTCCTCTTCTTCTTCAAGCTTCAAAATAGGTTCCTTTAATTGCTCTTTTTTTTTTAAGCTTTGATCTTTTCTTTGAAAAGAGGTTTTAATGTTGTTGTGAAGTTTTGAAGAATTTGGTTGTAAACAAATTTGAAAACCTCTATTGAAATCATGGGAAAAAAAATTAGATTATTGTAGAAAAACAAACTCTTACAACTGAAATTATCAAGTTTTAACAATAGAAAAATGGAAAGAGAAACAATAGAAAATTAGAAAATCTCTGTGTTGGGAGTTGAAATTTTTTCATTTCAAATTAGAAATTGAAATTTAAAAACAAAAATATGCTTGAAAATGATTTGCTGTAGTGTTTTTTGTTAAAGGATTTGTCCAATTTGATGTAAAATGGAAATTTTTATTTATGGACCCACATATTTTATATATAAAAATTGTGTTATTATGCTAGGAAATTTTCTGGGAAAAAAAAAATTATAAAAAAAATTTACTGTCAAAAAAATCTTTGTTCTGGAAATTACCAAAAATAGAGGATTTCATTGTGTTTTTTCTTTTAAAAAAAAAAAGAATAATAAATAAAAAATAAAATAAAATAAAATTTTATTATATTTATTGGGGGCAGCTGTGGCTGCACACCGCACCCTAGTGGAGGGTGCTGCTATGAGCAGCACTCCCCACATATTGTGGGGGAAGCGCTACCACATGCAACGCAGCCTCCACCAGGGGAGGCTGGGCACAGCCAGGGTGCGTCCTCCTCCCTTGTTTTTGGGGGTTGACTTTAAATTAAAACTTTTTTTATTATATATATATTATATATAATATTTATTTATTATATATATTTATATATACATATATTATGTTTTTTTTAATTTATTTAATATATATATAATATTATATATAATATTTGTATATTATATATATAATATATATATTATATATTTAAATAATTGGAATATATTTTGAATGGGAATTTTAAAATAGTTGTTTTTTTTAAATGTATATATTTAAATATAAATATATATAATTGTATATATATTAAATATATAATTATATATGTTTAATTTATATTTAAATATAGTTTTTCTATAATGATTTTTATTATAGATGTGAAAGCGGTTTTATAAGAAAATAATGTTATTAGAAAAAAATTAATTGTTAACGTTTGTTGTAATCGAGGAAGTTGGAAGGAAACAAATAGTTTAAGCTTTTTATTTCAAATAATGTTAATTATTTTAATTGAGTACATGCAATATGTCGTTGCTTTGCTTGGATTTAGGAAATCCTAAAATAGGGTATTAAATTGCCAAATTGTCTTTTCGTTATGTTATCTCTCTCATTCTTGATGTTGGGCTAATCGAGTTAGTAAGTCTTCTAGAGGAGTTATTCTATGTTGGGATGTTTTATGTGATGGTTCAATTTGTGAATTGCTTTGGGTAGTGCACGTGGGTTTAGTCATTTGAACACCCGGTTACTATGAACAAGTTGTGTGACCTTATGTCTTTAAGGTTGATATTTGTTATCAGTTTTGTGCATCTAGTCTACCCATGGTATTGTGGTTTTGTACCGAGTGTTGTCGATAGGGGAGTGGCTCTTTGTGGGGGTCTGGCACACAAAGGGGCGGCAGGGTAACTCACTTAGGGTTTAAGTAAGTGATAACTTGAAAAAGAATTAATGAAAAACTTTCAGACTAAGTAAGATAATGAATGCCTCTCATGACTCATGCACTTATTAAGGCTTGAGATAAGACAAGAAGCATAGTTTGTATGGGGGTCTAACGACTGGTAGAGGCAAGCTAGGGTAACCCAAGATGGGGTCTGGTAGCCTAGGAAGGTTGAGCCAAGGTAACTCATAGAAAATTATGTGTGACACTCTCTCTATGACAACCATAAGTCAGTTTGTTGTAAGTTGTGTAGTTGATCTTTGGTATCTAGAAGCATTGTAATCATTTTGTTAAGTATTGTACTTGTGTAGTTTATTATTGTTTTTGCCTATGTCTAGAGGTTTTGTAACACTTTTGTCTAAACTATCTCATTTGGAAATGAGTGATGTAATTGTAATATTGAATGGACGCTATGTATAAATGGATCATTATTGTACTTTACATTTTATGTGATATATTTTAATGTTGATAGATGTATGATCTTTAATTCATGAGTATTAATATTATGTTATGTTTAGTTACTTTTGTTAGTAATGTTATTTTAAATAGCATCGTCACGCACCTTAGAGAATGTTTGTGTAAGTTTAGTTACTTGTTTAATTTCATTTAAAAAAAAAATTGTTCGCTTTCATTACGTTTGTAACATTCTCTAGGGTTGTCGTGGTGGGCATTACACATGGTATCAGATCCCAAGTTTAAACACTGGGTGCTCTGGGATAATGTGGAACCCATTAAGTTGTTAGTTGCATAGGATTTAAGTTTGCGTACCTTGTCTTATGTTGTGGTATGTATCTATACAGGATCATGCCACCTAGGTGAGGTTGGGGTAGAGGTCGTGGCCGTGTAGGCAGTCGAGGAGGTAATCAATAGGATACACCTCCCATTGTTTCCCATGTTTTAGATCAAGAGGAGCAACAAGCTTCTCAATATGTACCAGAGGTCGGTAATCAGCATCAGGATCCACCAGGGATTGGGGATGCTCAGTTGCATCACTTTCTAGAGGAGACTCTTGCTCGTATGGGTCCTAGACAAGATAGAGATCAGGATGTTGTTGGTGAGAGAGTGGTACCAGTATAGTCAGAGGTAGACATAGCTAGCCATATGAGAGACCTTAGAGCTCGTCCACCCACATTTGATAGTTTGGGCAGTGGATCAAAGGCTGAGACATGGTTGATTTCTGAATAGGTGTTTTACTATGCATCCTTATGGTAGCAACACCAAAGTTAGGTGTGCAATCATGCATTTGAGGGACTTTGCATCTACCTGGTGGAGGATGGAGGAGCAAAAACTCCATATAGATATCAATACTGTATCTTGGGATTTGTTACTAGAGAGGTTCAGAGCTAGAATCCTTTCTGATCATTGGCGTCAGCATCATGGAGATGAGTTCCATGCCTTACGATAGATGGATATGTCAGTGGAATAGTATGAGCGTCATTTTTACGAGCTCAAGCAATTTGTGGGTATAGATGATGATGAGGGCATGTTGGTACAACATTTCATTAGGGGCTTAAACACCTAGATCAGTGGTGGAGTTCAGATATTCAAGTCGAAGACCATGGAGATAGTTGTGGATAAGGCTCGTATTGTTGAGGAGAATTTAGCTATGGTTTTAGGTGGACAAACAAGGGTTCAATTTGGTAGTGCACCTTCCATTGGTGTTGGATCTCAAGGTGGTCAATCTCAGGCTACAAGCTTTTCTAGGGGGCATCAGATACCTGCTAAAGGTGAGCAGCAACAACCTTTGCAATCAAGGCAACAAAATTATCAATCCCAACACGGTAGTAGTTGGAATCAGAAGAAGAGAAATCGGAGTTGGATGTGAGCCCATCATGATCGTTATGATCAACCTGCTCAGAGTTCTCAATCAACATTTAGTGGAGGTGGTTTCCCATGACCTAGTGAATCTCTAGGTGTTCGGGGATTCAGTAGAGGGACATGATATTTTTCTTGTGGTCAGCAAGGTCACATAGCGCAACAGTGTCCCAATAGGGGCACATCAAGGTACACTTAGAGGCCAGCAGCTTCAGAGCCGACAGTAGGAGATGCAAGCAGATCGCATAGGGTATTTACTACGGTGGATAACCGTCAGGCCAAGCATCTGGTGCAGTTTGTCCTTTGGCATCAAGAGTTGATCCTCAGGGATCGAGATACTGAGTAGGTTAGGGTCTAGTAGGATTTTAGGGAGCTCTATCCTTTGTATTTGCAGGCTTCCAGGAGTAAGCCTGATCCTAGGGGGGAGGATGCAGTGCCCCCTCTAGTCGTTGCTGCTATGTGTTTAGATTTGTTTATGTTGTTAGACAGTACCTTTACTATGACAGACTCAGATATTTGTTATTATTTTATGATTGTTGGCTTTAGAGCGATGTGGATGTTATACTATAATGAGATGATGCACTATATGGATGTTGTGTTTCATGTTACAATTTTGATTAGAATAGATGTTAATATTGATATATGTTTATCTATTAATTGGTGATGCTTTACTTTCGTCAGTCTTGATGTGACTGTATAGGTGAAGGGGACGAGATTACATCACTCGCATGCGAGCGCTCTGTGATTCTATGATTTCTCTTCACGGTGTGACTGTTATGTTTTATTCATGTATGACATTCATTTTGATTACAGGATTGTAGGTACAAGGCATCGTCTCCACCTGGTTTCATAGGTTTGATCGTGTCCATAATCCAACGGTATTGTGGATTGGGAGATAGTAACAGAGTTTCCTTGTCAAACCACAACCCTGTCATAGTGTGTCGTCAGTTTGTGTCTGGTATGTTGTTGGATCATGTCGTCTTTGATGTTTTGATCATTTATTATCAATGGGAATTAATGTGTAAATGGTAGTAATGATTATTTATGTATTTTAGATTAAAATAGTTAAAAACTTTTTCTTTTTTTTTTCTTTTTTTTTTGAGAAAAGGGGTAAAAATTTATTGAATCAACCCATCAAATTATAGAGAGCAAGGGCCAAGAGCCTGAAAGAGAACACAACACCAGCAGAGAAACCCCCTAAAGGGGCACCACTAACCATCCATATCTTCCTTGACAAGATTCTCAAGATCCAAAGCACATTCCGGAGGTAGGTGAGTCCAATCTCCCATCCTCCATCCCTCTCCATGATCAGAAGCCCACTTAGCCAGGCAATCAACAGTCTTATTCCACTCACGAGGAACATAACAAAAAGAGACAACATCCAAAGAAGCGCTCAACCTAAGAATTTGTCTCCCCACCACTGCCAGATGCCAATCCACATCTTCCACCTATTGCAAATTCAGCATATCCACAACCACCTGCGAGTCAGACTCGCAGATAATCTTGCTCCATCCTAGAGCACAACCTCTTTCAAGAGCCATGAGGACAGCAAGAGCCTCCATGTAATTATTGGTTTGAATCCCCTTATATTCATAGAAGAAGAAAATAACCTTACCAGAGCTGTCCCTACCAATTCCTCCAACCCCAGCATGCCCGGGATTTCCCCTCGAAGATCCATCAGTATTGATCTTGAGAGTCCCGAAAGGGGGGGGACCACTTTCCCTCCCTACAAACCTTCCTTTTAGCTTTCCTGCTTCTGCTCTGTTGTATTTTCCAATGAGCACCACTAGAATCATCACATAGAATATTCAACTTTTGAACCACCCGCACGTCTCCAGGAGCAATATCCTCCGAGAGATCACACTTCGCAGCAAGAGTCTCCTGTAGCATATTTAGAACCTGTAACCACACCTGTTGAACCCTCTTTGGCTTATCCTGGAAAATCCTATGGTTCCTTTCCAGCCACACCTGCCAGATAATAAATCCTGGACCAATACCCCAAGCCACCTCCAAAAAGGAAGTCTTAGAAGGGGGTCTACCAAGACTATTCCAGAACTCGACCAAAGAGTGAGCATGAATACAAGCATGCTCCCAAGCTTCCCACCACCAGTGCCAAATAACCCTAGTGAAAGAACATTGGAAAAAAAGGTGTGAAATGTTTTCTTCGATTTGATTACATAAAGTATAGATAGAAGGCCCTTGAAAGCCCCTCTTCTGGAGATTCTCCCAGGTAAGGAATTTATTCTACACCACAAGCCATAAGAAAAAGTTGCACTTGGGCCAAGCCGACTTATTCCAAACTTGCTTCCACCAAGAAATGTCAATCCTGTCAAAATTATGTCTTTCCAACTCTTGATAACCAGAGGCAACTGAGAACTTTCCTTTTGGATTGGGGCCCCAAGCGAGGGTATCAGCTCCTCTTAAAGAGTTACACATTCTGCCAGTAAGAATCCCAGCAAGAGTCTCTCTCTCTCCCTCAGAACCCCCAGGAGGCCATTCTTCGGGCTCTTTCCATCTAGCAACCTCTCCCCACCCCATCCTTGTAAACACCTTAAAATCCTCCACCTTACTCCATCCAGCTGCAAGGAAACTATCACATAAAGGTTGAAGGTGGGGGTACTGGGATAAAATGGGAGGAAAGCCGTCCCAAGAATCCTCCCAAAACAAGGCATCAGAACCGCTGTTGCAAATCCAAAAAAGACCCTTTTTGACAAGCTGTGCCCCTTTCTTCAAGGTCTCCCAGATCATGGACCCCCTACCAGTCAAGTTATACCTTGGTACATCTTTCCCATTCACCCCACCAAGGTACTTAACATTAAGGATTTTAGCCCATCCTTGATCTTGGCTTATGCACCATCTCCAAAATAGCTTAGCAGCAAGAGCCCAACCGTTCAAGCTTGTATTCCTTAAACCAAGGCCACCATCCTGCTTTGGTCTACAAACACAATCCCATTTGACCAAGCTCCATTTTGAGGAAAGCAAATTACCTGTCCATAAAAATTGCCTTGAAAGGGCATCAAAATCCTTAATGAAACCAGCAGGGGCTGCTTGCACAAGACACCTGTAGATAGGAAGAGCTTGGATCACAGACTTCAAAAGGGTCATTCTGCCAGCAGTTGAGAGCCACCGGTGAGTCCAATGACTCACCTTACTTCGAAGCTTATCTAAAATCTCCTGCCACACACCCCTCGAAAGCCTTTGGTCTGAAAGAGGGATGCCAAGATACACTAAAGGAAGCGTACCAATTTGAAACCTCAAGATATGAGCAATACGAGCTTGAATAGAAGCGGGGGTATTGAAAAAGAAGATTTGTGACTTTTCTTCATTAATCTTTTGTCCTGAGGCTTTCACATAAATGTCCAAAGCTCTTCGGAAACTGGCTGCCTCCTGAATTCTTGCGGCACCCATCAAAGACGTATCATCCACGAATTGGAGGTGGGAAGAAGGAGGAATGCCATGCCCCCACTTCCAACCTTGAATCCCTCCCTGACTAACTTGAGACTTAATAAGTCTTCCCAGCCCTTCTGCCATCAGGATGAAAAGGTAAGGGGAAAGAGGATCCCCTTGCCTAAGGCCTCTGGTCGCACCAAATAAGTCAGAAGGTTCACCATTAATCAGGACAGCAAAAGAGGGAGAAGTTATATAGCTCATAACCCAACTGATCCACTCTTGTCCAAAACCAAAAGCCTGTAAAACTTTCTGCCAAAAGCTCCATCTAACCCTATCATAAGCTTTGGCCATGTCCAACTTTATGAACATAGCCTTTTCCTTAGAGGTGGCCATAGAGTGCATAGCTTCAGCCGCTATGATAACCCCATCCAAAATTTGTCGTCCTATGACAAAGCCCCCTTGCTCCTCTGAGATTAGATTGCTAAGCCATGGCTTTAACCGTTCAGCAATCACTTTTGTAACTATTTTGTACATCACATTGCACAAAGCAATAGGTCTAAAAAAATTAAGGGAGTTAGCTCCTTCCTTCTTTGGGATGAGAGCAAGGAAAGTTGCATTCAAGGCCTTAAGCATCTGTTTATTGTTAAAGGATTCCTGCACCACTTCAAAGAGGTCCATCTTGACAATCTCCCAAAAGGCTTGAAAGAACTCTATAGGAAAACCATGTGGTCCCGGGGCTTTACCCTTTTTCATTCCAAACACAACTAGCTCTATCTCAGGCAGAGTAATGGGCTTAATGAGAGCCTCATTCATTTCAGGAGTGACCAAGGAGGGAATGCAAGCCAGAACCATGTCCTCCTCAGCCCTAGCTAGATTCGAGTCTTCTGAAAACAAGCTCCCAAAGTATCTAGTAGCCTCCAAGGCAATCTCCCTATGAGAGGAAAGCAGGATCCCTTCAGTCGTCATGAGAGAAGTGAGGACGCTCTTGTGTCTTCTGTCCTTAACAGTGTTGTGGAAGAACTTAGTATTTCTGTCCCCTTCCTGGAGCCAATCAATTCGAGCTTTTTGTTTCCAGTAAATCTCCTCCCGTAGCTCCCATTCCTCCAGCTCCTTTAAGGCTGCAGCTTCTTCTCTATATAGCCCATCAGACAAGCCCTGTTCCCTGATTTGGCGCGTAATATTGTCCACCCTTTGCTGAGCCACTCTCTTGGCTCCAAAGAGATTTCCAAAGCACTCCCTATTCCACCTTTTTAGCTTAAACTTAACAAATTGCAATTGCTCAACAAAGGAAAACATAGCAGTGCCATAAGCAGGCTTCCCTTCCCTCCACCAAGTGGTGATATGATCCTGGAGAGAAGCATCCCTCAACCACATAAGCTGAAACTTAAATGAAGGATTCTTTATCTTTTGGAACTTAGAAGCAGTCAAAAGAATTGGCCAGTGATCTGAACCCCTCCAGTCCAAAATCTATGAACTAGTAATCCAACTGTCCGCCATCCAGAAGCAAGAAACCAGAAACCTATCTAATCTTTCCGCTATCGCTTCCGCCCCACATCTCCTATTATTCCATGTGAATAACCCATTGGAAGGGGTGACGTCCACCACCCTCAAGCTCTCAATGTTACTTCTTAAAAGGCCTGCAGAGGGATCGAGCTTGGGAATGCCTCCCCGCTTCTCTTCCAAGCTTAAAACTGCATTGAAATCTCCTACCAGAATCCAAGGGAATAGAGGGGCAAGAGAGCGAACATATCCTATATGTGACCAAAGCAAGGTTTTTCCAATAAAATCAATTGGGGCATAAACATTAGTGAGGAGAAGGATCTCACCAGTTACGCAACACGTGGCCACCAAGGAGATAGCAGATTTGCTAGAAACCCACCAGAGCGGGGCCAGCTTGCGAGGATCCCATAAAAGAGCCAAACCCCCAGAACTTCCTTGGGCGCCAATGCACTGAAAAAGACATCTAGGCCAAATCTTAGCAGCCGTGTAATGCATCCTATCAATAGATAGTTTAGTTTCCTGAATAAAAACCACTTCAGGCAAATGAGACTTAATCAACTCCCGAATAGCCTTTTGTCTAGGGATGCTATTCAACCCCCTTACATTCCATGAAAGAACGATCATTTCTGATGAAGGGGGAAGTGGGAATCAATGGTCTTCACAGAACCAAACTCCACTAAGATCTCTCCCACTAACTTCACCTTTTCCTGGTCTTTCTTCCTCCCCACCTTAAGAGACTTCTCTAGGGTATCTTTTCTAATGGTTTTTTGATGAATACCTAACATAGAAGGGGAACCCTTACCTTTGCTCTCTTCCTGCCGAACATTTCCGGTGCCAGCCTTGGTTCGCGCATGAGCAGAAATCTCCTGCAATTCCTTTTCTCCACTGGATCCCAACTCCTCAAAAGGTCTCGCTGAAGTATCTGTGACCATCTGTATCCCAAGTTCTCTCTCCTGTGGATCAGCTTGAACAACATTGTTCTCCTCCCCACCTATTTCCTTTACTTCCAAAAGCTCATGGCTAGCCGGCATATTAGCAATAGTTCCATCAAAATGTTCTAAGTCATCCAATCCATCAAACTTGTTGAAAACCTCATCTGTCTGTCTGTCCTTAAAGGTCCTCTTTTGGCCACGACCCTTATTACGCCCTCTTACCGGGATGAAGCCCTCCTTGTCCTCCCTCATAGGGGCCTTCCCTTTATCTTGGGAGTGAGGTGCACTCGCCGGCCCTATGTTTGAATCCTCTATAGGTTTTGATTTAGGGCACACCCTCTGCAAGTGCCCATATTCATGACAAAAACGGCAACGAAACGACAACGTTTCATAATCAAGTTGTTGAATCCATGAACTTGACCCCAAACGAATTTCGATAGAATCAGGCAAGGGCTTATTCAAATCAAGTTCGACACATACCCGAGCATAGGTAATTACCTTCTTCTCCATAGTCTATCTCGAAGGACCAACTGGTTTTCCAAGCTGGCTTGCTACTAAGCTAAAAATGTCCTCCCGCCAGAATTCTAAAGGAAGCCATGGTAGTCTCACCCAAACTGGGACCCGCGAAGGAAGCTCTTCTGTAGGATTGAATCCCACATGCCAAGGCTTAATGAAAAGACCCACTTGATTGTAGAAATAGGGCCCTCCTTCGAAGACTTTATTCCTGTCCGACATGCAAGAGAAAACCACTTGAAAATAGCCATTGGCTGCCAGCAGAACATCCATATCCCCCTCGGGAGACCAGGTATGCCGAGCCCATGATTCCAAAAAAGTCAAGGATACCCGAATCCCTAGAAACTTATAGATCAGAGCATGCTTTGATAAATAGTTGATATCGTCCACAATAGCTTCAGGTTGGATCTCAACAATCGGCCTGTTATCACTCTTAGCAAGACACCCATTCACCTTTGAGGGCCTAAAACCTCCAGACAAATGTGAGGACTCTCCCATTCCTGATCTAGACTCACCAAAACAAGGATTCGTATGCAGAAGAACTGAAGGATTGCTTCCAGCCACCGCATCCTTGAAAGACAGCCCCTTACCACCAGGGGAAGTCCCGTTTGGAGCCATGCAAGGCCCAAGCCAAAAATGCCCAAAAAACCCCAACACCCCAGAGCACACTGGAGAATATCACAGAAAATAACACCAGTCTCCCTTCACCAATATTCAAGCACCACAATAACTCGTAGCCCCCCAAAGGCGAGATCTCCCCCCAACCACCAAATAGTTAAAAACTTTAAATTTAACTTAATTAATTAAATTTAATTTATGTGGCAAAGTAATTTAATTCTAGTGGTTAAATTTATTTTATGAGTAAATGAATTGATTAATTAAACTTATTTTGTGGAGTAAATAAATTAAATGATTAATGCTATTTTGAAAAGTGCATGGAATTAAAAGTGTTAAATTCTTTTTGAAAAGAAAATTTTAAAAGTTTTAAATTCTTTTTGAAAATAAATTTTTAAAAGCATTAAATTCTTGTTGAAAAGAAATTTTGGTTTTAATTTAAAAAAAACAAAATATCTCAAAAATGAATAGAGGGAAATAACTATGGTGGTTGTGGGATATTTTGGGAAATTTGACTAAATTTGGGGAAAATTGATGAGAGATTGGATCTTTTTTTGGAGAATTTGTTGTGAAGAAGAGAGGAAGGTTTTTCTTGTTTTTGGGTACATTTTGGATTTGGAGTGAAGATTTTGGAAGAATTTCTAGAAATTGGAATTTTGCAGGGAAGCTCAACTTCAGTCCTCTTCTTCTTCAAGCATCAAAACAGGTTCCTTTAATTGCTATTTTTTTTAAGCTTTGATCTTTTCCTTGAAAAGAGGTTTTAATGTTGCTGTGAAGTTTTGAAGAATTTGGTTGTAAACAAATTTGAAAACCTCTGTTGAAATCATGGAAAAAAAAAAATTAGATTCTTGTAGAAAAACAAACTCTTACAACTGAAATTCTCAAGTTTTAACAATAGAAAAATGGAAAGAGAAACAACAGAAAATTAGAAAATCTGTGTTGGGAGTTGAAAATTTTCCATTTCAAATTAGAAATTGAATTTTTTAAAATAATTATGCTTGAAAATGATTTGTTGTAGTTTTTTATGTTAAAGGATTTGTCCAATTTGATGTAAAATGGAAATTTTTATTTATAGACCCATAAATTTTATATATAAAAAAAAAAATTATAAAAAAAATTTACTGTCAAAAAAATCTTTGTTTTGGAAATTACCAGAAACAAGGATTTCATTGTGTTTTTGTTTTTTTAAAAAAAGAATAATAAATAAAAATAAAATTTAATTATATTTATTGGGGGGAAGCGATGCCACATGCAGCGCAGACTCCACCAGAGGAGGTTGGGTGCAGCTAGGTTGCGTCCTCCTCCCTTGGGTTTGGGGGTTGACTTTAAATTAAAAATTTTTATTATTATTATATATATATATAATATATATTATATATAATATTTATTTATTATATATATAATATTATATATATACTATGTTTTTTTTTAATTTATTTAATATATATATTATCTATAATATTTGTATATCATATATATAATATATAATATATATTTTAAATCATTGGAATATATTTTGAATGGGAATTTTAAAATAGTTGTTTTTTTTAAATATATATATTTAAATATAAATATATATAATTGTATATATATTAAATATATAATTATATATGTTTAATTTATATTTAAATATAGTTTTTCTATAATGATTTTTATTATAGATGTGAAGGCGGTTTTATAAGAAAATAATGTTATTAGAAAAAAAAAAATTGTTAACATTTGTTTTAATCGAGGAAGTTGGAAGGAAACAATTAGTTTAAGCTTTTTATTTCAAATAATGTTAATTATTTTAATTGTGTACATGCAATATGTCATTGCTTGCTTGGATTTAGGAAATCCTAAAATAGGGTATTAAATTGTCAAATTGTCTTTTCGTTATGTTATCTCTCTCATTCTTGATGTTGGGATAATCAAGTTAGTAAGTCTTCCATAGGAGTTATTCTATGTTGGGATGTTTTATGTGATGGTTCAATTTGTGAATTGCTTTGGGTAGTGCACGTGGGTTTAGTTATTTGAACACCCGGTTACTATGAATGGGTTGTGTGACCTTATGTCTTAAGGTTGATATTTGTTATCAGTTTTGTGCATCTAGTCTACCCAGGTATTGTGGTTTTGTACCGTGTGTTGTCAATAGGAGAGTGGCTCTTTGTGGGGGTTTGGCACACAAAGGGGCGCCAGGGTAACTCACTTAGGGTTTAAGCAAGTGATAACTTGAAAAAGAATTAATGAAAAACTTTCAAACTAAGATAATGAATGCCTCTCATGACTCATGCGCTTATTAACGCTGGAGATAAGATGAGAAGCATAGTTTGTATGGGGGTTTTGCGGCTGGTAAAGGTAAGCCAGGGTAACCCAAGATGGGGGTCTGATAGCCTAGGAAGGTTGAGCTAGGGTAACTCATAGCAAATTATGTGTGACATTCTCTCTATGACAACCATAAGTTAGTTGTACTATGTAGTTGATCATTGGTATCTAGAAGCATTGTAATCATTTTTTTAAGTATTATACTTGTGTAGTTTATTATTGTTTTTGCCTATGTCTAAAGGTTGTAGGTTTTTCCTAGGAAGCTCTTTTACTATCTCCTAGCATGGGGGTTGGTCCTTCAGAAACCACATGGTTGGGTGGAACGTGCACCTTACACTGTTGGGTCCCCAATTCTTGTTCGTGATGACGAGTACTTCATGATTGGGAAGCTCGTATGTACCAATGAATTTGTAATTCTATCATGTTCTCTCTTGTATCTGTTGGATACTTTGTAATTTGTAATTGTATCACTCCTGAATTGTATTCGAGGAGAATCTTTGTAATTTATAATTGTAACACTTTTGTATAAACTATCTCATTTGGAAATGAGTGATGTAATTGTAATATTGAATGGATGCTATGTATGAATGGATCATTATTGTACTTTACATTTTATGTGATATATTTTAATGTTGATAGATGTATGATCTTTAATTCATGAGTATTAATCTTATGTTATGTTTAGTTACTTTTGTTAGTAATGTTATTTTAAATAGCGTCATCATGCACCTTAGAGAATGTTTGTGTAAGTGTAGTTACTTTACTTGTTTAATTTCTTTTTTTTTTTTAAATTGTTCACTTCCGTTACGTTTGTAACATTCTCTAGGGTTGCCGTGGCGGGTGTTACAATAATATAATATTTATATTAAATATAATAAAACTATAATCATATAACAATAATAAATATAATAATACAATAATATAATAAAACAAATATTATATTATATAAATAATGTTGCAGAGCGAGGCAGTAGTGGGAAATAAACACTCATTGCATGGATAATATTTTAATATTTGTGTGAGGATTTGTTTAGCAGCACCAACACGGATGTGGATGACTATTGTGAAAAGCATGGAAATTTAATAAATATCAAACCTGCCACCTCCACAACGTCTATGAACATCATTGAATTGACCGAACAGTAAAATGAGATTTCCAAAATTTTGATGTACATGTACATAAAATACAATTGTAGAAAAAACCTCTTGGCGTAAATATAATTTTGGCATGAGGATTTAGTGTTTCTTTAAAAAGGAAATATTTCAATCTAATTATATTAAACTACATATTTTGTCCAAACAAAGAGGTTATACGTGAATCAAAATTTAAAAATCAATGAGAACTAAAATTGAAACCAATATACATATCCTATTTTTCTACTTTAACTGAGATATAATTCCTAAAATACTCTCAAATCCACCTAATTTTATGAGAGAAGAAGAAAAAGATTTACTTTATATATAAAAAATGAGACACTTTGGAACTTAATAACTTCCCCAAGCCTAAGGTTTTACAAATCCTCTTCCAATTGATCATTTTATTGAAATTTTCAATTGGGAAGATCATCAAGGCCCTTTTTATTTAGAAAAACCTCTAGGATTTTATGACTCATAAAGTCATTTAGACCTTTTTTTTTTGTAATATCCTCTATATCTTTGTGCTCACTTCCTTTTTGCTACTTCCTACTTCATTTTTACATTGACTCCTTCCTAGATTTGATTGCAATCATATTATCATAGATAAGTATTTGAAATGTTATTATATGGGTCTAATCATCATCATAGGCTCTTGTTGAGGATTTAAAATCTTGTAATTAAGCAATCATAACAAGGATAATTTCCAAAAAAACATGGAGAAATTTTAATGAGATAGTTTGAAGAGTAGGGTTAGTCATGATACCAAAAGACTTAGGTGCATGACTAAGAGTACCTAATGTTAGATGAATTCTCTCCCTAGTCCCTCTCAATCTTAGGAATAAAGTAAAAAAGTGATAAATTGTCTAAGATTATAAACTAAAAATCATAGCTCAAGTTTAATTGTGATAGAAAAAATGTTAACCACAAATTCATGCAATCAAGGCTCTAAATTATCCCTAAAAGGTTATTTAATGTTCCTTATGAGTTCATTTAAGTGAAGGACCAATAACAAATCATTGTCATAATAATCATCTTAGATAACAAATATCCATAATCTCTAAATATAAATTAATCACAAACTTAAGGGAAACAATCAATTCATAACATGGTGGAGACAATAGTAATAAAAATAATTTTATAAAAATATTTAAAGAGTAACCCATGCATAGGATTTTCATTATTAATTATTGAGTTGGCAAGCTAGGGTAAGTCAAGTGCTCTACACTCTATGGTATCCACCACAATACCATAGAGTGAGGATATATTTCTTTTCTATGTTCTTGGGTATCTCTTGTATACAATAAAAGAATTAGCAACATTTAATCCTAGAGTGTAGTACCCCTCCAATTATGCTTATGCTTTCTGCTGTTATGTTTTCACATTGTTAGACTATGATACTTTGTTTGGATATTTTCATCGCTAGTTTTGAGCGATAGAGGATTTACTCTGTGACATGATGATACATTATATTGCGATATTTGATTCCTATTATGCTTTGAGATAGCGTAGATGTTATTTTCAGATGATTATTGCTATGTACATGTTTATGATGGACTAACAGCTATTTACTTCGTTAGTCTGATGTGACGTGTATTGGTGTGGAGAATGGAATCACATCACTCGCTTGCGAGTGCCCTGTGATATCCGTGATTTTCTCTGCATGGTGTGTCTGTTAATGCTTTATTTATATATATATTTGTATGCATGTTATTGTTTGGTTGCAGGAATTGCAGGTACATGACACCGACTCCACCTGGGTACTCAGGTCTGAGCGTGTCAAGACTCAACGGATACGTTGATTGGGAGATAGTAGTTTGGTTCACCCTAGTCTAATCTATAATCCCGGTTTTAGTACAATCGTCTGTTTTTAGTTCTAAGTCATAGGTTGTTTTGTCATTTTTCTATTTGGATAAATTTGTTGAAAGGAAAATTGTCAATTTTATATAATAGTTTATTATATTTTATTTACTGTTATTTAAATTAATTTATAAATGTTGAAGAAATTAGTGTTTGTTAATTAATTAATTAATTAGCTTATTTGGTTAAATGGTTTGGTCTTAAAAGATTAAATTATTTAATTAAATTAATTAATTAATAAAATTCAATTGTTTTAAAAATTGTGTGTGTAAATAGATTTAATATTTGAAAATTAAATGAATTGTGGAAATTGTATATTTAAATTAAATAAATTATTTGCATGCAAATTTGAAATTGAATGATTGACGAGAAGTGGTGGAAGAAGATATTTTGCAACCACTTCTCGACATGTGTGCCAGTGCATTAATTGGTGTTTGTTGAGGAAATTTGTTACGGAGGATAATTTGGATCTGGAAAATACACAGAGGTTATGCTATCATTCACGGGAAAATTATTTGGTGCTCTGTAAAAATTTTGGTATATGCTTTTTGGTTGATTTTGGAATTGGAAGATCTCTGGTTTTTGGTTGTTTTTGGAATTGGTTCTCGGAAAAGTTTTGGAAAGGCTTCAGGCAATAACAAAGGAATCCTTCTTCAGATTGTTTTCAAAAGCTTTGGGAAATCAGGTATTCATCTTGTGATTTTATTTTGGTGTTATTGAAAAGATTATCTGTGAAAGAAAATTTCAATTAAGTTGGAAAACCCTGTACTTTTCAAAAATTTGTTTACTGTATTCTTTCTTTTGTGAGGATTTGTTATTTTTTTTAGAAAATCTCTGTAGCTTACTCTCTGTAAAAAGGAAAAATTGAAACCTTTGGGGTAATTTAGAGTTTGAATAAAAATACTGTGCGTATTTCCCCAATTTCCCTTACTGGAAATTCTGTTAAAAATTATTTTTATTCTTCCAGATTGAAACTCTGTAGATTTGTATAGATATATATATATATATATATATATATATATATATATATATATATATTTATAAATTGGATTGTGGAAGAAACTTATTTAAATTTTTGTTTATTTAAATCACCGTACGGGCGGAGGCAAGGGTTTTCATTTCCTGTGTTTTCTTTTTTAAAAGATGTTATTGAATATATATAAAATCGTGAATTTTACATGCGAAATTCCGTTTAAAATTATTCTAAATGTTATTAAAGTTAGTATGTATTGTAATGGGGGCCGCAGGGCTACCCCACAGCCGCCCCCATATGGGGCGACGACTGTGGAGGCAGCCGGCGCTGCCCTCACAGGCAGCGGCGGCTGCCACATAGCCGCCTCCCCATACAGGGAGGGCTGCGTCCATAACCACAGCCGCAGGTTGTGTACTGTGTATACACAGAGCCGAGGCTGTATAAAACATGGATATTAGTATTAAACTCAGATTCTTTCGATTTCACTGTAATTTAATCATCGAAATCCGAGTTAGGGTTTTCATATATTATTTAATATAATGTATATATATTTGTATATATATATATTATATATATATGTGTGTGAATATATACCATATATATATATATAATATATGTATAAATGTATGTATATATATGTATATGTGTATATATATCTTTATATATATATATATATATCCATATATGTATATATATTGCATTGTGTATATATTTTATTATTGAGAATTATTGATTGAAGTATTAATGTGGAAAAGTATATTTGGGCAATTGAGAAATAAAATTTATTGTTATTTACATAGTTATGCATATTATAAAATTCAATGTGTATATTTATTTAATGTGTAGAGAATTGTTGTTAAGTAAAGGAAATATTAGAAATAAATGCATTTTCTCTCTTAATTGTTTGATTGGATTTAATATATCCCAATGATAGACTTGTATTTGTTTTTGGTTGTCTTATATTTTTATTGGGTAAAAAGGGGGGAAAGATTTATCTTTACGTGATTTAAGTCTTCTAGTTCCAGTCTCTTAAAGGGAGTAAATTTGAATGTGGTTCTATGTGTGTGAACAAGTTAGGGTAGTGCACCTGATTTTGTGAACGTATTGAGATGATCATTGTGGTATATAAGGTATTATAAGTTGAAATTATGCACTTTGTCTACCCTAGATAGAAAACTAGTATACCAATGTTATGTTTAGGGGAGTGGCTTTTTGTAAGGGTCAACACACAAAGTGGTGTCAGGGTAACTTACAAAGAGTTAGTAATTCAGTGACAACTAAGAACACAGTAGTTAGATTTAAAATCCTTAATAATATGTTATGCCTCACTTATGACTCTTGAGCTACTTCAGTCATGAGTATAAGATGAGAAGGCCTGGAATGGCAAATTGGTGTCTTGTTTCTTCAAAAGACATTCGATTCCGCAATGATTTGCATTGGGGCCGGGTTTCGTAAGAGGTTACCAGGGTAACCCAAGGATTGGGGGCCGGAACCTAGGAAGAAACACCAGGGTAACCTTTGCAAAGTTGTGATGACACTCCACCTAGAATAACAGTTAACCTCGTACTTGTAATACATTCAATTGTCAAAATCTGGAAGCAATGTAACCAATAGTTTGTTATGTACTAGTGTCTAGGGTTAGTAGATTAGGTCTAGGTAACCTTATTACTATCTCCTAGCACGGGGGGTGGACCTACGGGTACCACATGGTTGGGTGGAACGTGCACCTTACTCCGTTGGGTCCCCAGTTTTGTGATCATGGCATCAAGAGCTTCCTAAATGGAAAGCTCGCATTTGGAACTTATGAATACTTCATCATTGTATATTGTAAATCTTGTATTGTAAAACATCCCTCAAATGTTGTGAGGTGAACACTTGTAATTGTAATCATTATTGGACTACCTCATTAGATGAATGAGTATTGTATATTTTATCAAATGCAATGTATGGAAACATGTTTGTACTTTATGTTATATTCAATGGAAATTTCAATGTTATGCTATGATTATCTTTATGTTATAAGTTAATATGTGCAATGCGAAATACTTAAGTCACTTATGGAAACTCAAAGTAGTGTAACGTCACATAGCTTAATGAATGTATGCAACTAATTAACTTAATAATTAAACTTTAAAAAAAAATTTATTACACTTTAATACACTATTGCAACATTCTTAGGTTATTATGACGGGGCATTACATAGAGACCTATCATTTCCCCCATGTAATTATTTTGCATTGAACAAAGTTGAGTACAATAGTAATAGTAGTCTCTAGAAGAAGATACAAAATGACGAAGCCTAAAATAAAAGTGGAAACAAGCCACATAAAAAATCTATGACATAAAAGAGCTTCTTAAAACATCTAACATCAATAGTCTCCATAATATAATATCCTTCACCCAAATCTTGTCTCTTTGTGCAATCCTAAATGATTCTTATCATCTTTATTTATAAGAGATATGACTCTTTGTTGAAGTTTGCATGCATTAATGTAGTAGGATTTCTCAAAACATTCAATTCTCAAAACTCATGAGGAGGGGATTATCAAACATAGTTTAAGATCCCTCATTGTAACACACCCTTAAGTCCATACTCAAAACAACATGATAGTTAAGTTGAGGTTCAATTTACACCCTAAATCGAACAAAGATCAAGTATTCAATGAGTTCTCCCTTAAGAATTATTAAACTTTGTTTTCTCATAAAGTTGGTTATTAAATAAAAATCTTATATTGATATCTTGATTCAAGATCTAATAATCCCTTTAAAAATACTCTTTCATCTTCAATAAAATTCATAAAACACAACTCCCAAATATGTCCCTCTTAATATAATAAAAAGTAGCAATGATCCCTTATTTATCTTAATCAGTACTCCTTCAAAATAGCTAATTGAAAATAGATGAACATACCACCTAAGACAAGGAAGATATTTCAAGCTTCAAATTGAAAATAAATGAACATACCATCTAAGACAAGAAGGATATTTCAAGCTTCAAATTGAAAATAAATGAAAATACCATCTAAGACAAGGAGGATATTTCAAGCTCCAACAAATACCACATAAGACATAGAAGATATTTGAAGCTTAAGAATATTTCAAGCTCCAACAAATACCACATAAGACATAGAAGATATTTGAAGCTTAAGGATATTTCAAGCTTCGACAAATACCTTCTAAGACAGAAAATATATTTCAAGCTTAAGGAAAACAACATACTCACTAACATGTCCATATTAGATCACATTTACAAATATAAAATGGCTCTATATCCAAGAAAGCTAAATATTTAAAATTGAGTGAATTACACAAACCAAGAGATAAAGGCAACCTAATGATGTGTGGTCATCATCACAAGGCTAGCTTTTTTCCTTTGGGTGTGAAAACCCAACTCATTCCATCAATGCTTTTTGATGTTGTGCAAGGTGGTGACACCTCATAATTAACCCATTCATAACTATTTAAATTATTCATAATAATCCATTTAAATTACTCATCATGATTAAGTTTTGGAATGTTGCAATGTGGGTCCCATGAATAGGGAATAAAATCTTTTATTAGAGGGAATGCTTGCAATGAAAATGTTCCCCTCTCCTCTTACATATATGGACTCCTAGTACCTTCCAACCACTCATTACCCCACACACTCAACACTACAAAGGTTGACATGGACTTTAAAGGAAGATTTTATACATAAGAACCAAAATGGAAGGAGAACCCTAAGGAGAGAAAAGATAAGGTTTGATTTCCACGGCATGCCCTGCCACGTGTCCACGGCACACCTTTTCAAGATAGTACTCATTAAGTCGCTTGTTCCACGTGTCTGAACTGATGCGAGCATCCGATCTCACAAATAAAGTTGACCCCCTCGTGAACCCCACGGTGACGGGTGAGTCGGTCATCCGCTTCTGCGGTCTTTTTCGTAGGTTGCTTTTATTACGTGAAAAGATTCCCCCCGTTTTAATTTTATGATTTTAATTGCAAAGGAGCTCTAATGGTAGGTGGCCTGTTATTTTAATATTTAAGTTGGGATTTCCAATTTAAAAATTTGTTAGGATGTGTAAATAATTTGTTATTTTTTTATATTTAGTATAGATATCTTTTGAGAGATATCAATTTGACGTGATTTTGATATTATTATGTTTATTATTAAATATTATTATTTTGACATGTAAATGGTTGTCAAATTTAACGTAAAATTAAGAGTTTTATTTATGTCATTATACTTCACATCTTGTTGTCATTGTAGAATGCATATCCACATTAATTATCAATATGATGATTAAGATTATTGGTAAATTATAAATATTTGATGAAAAATATAATAAGTTAGAATGTTATTTTAATTAAAATATTTTTTATAGAAAATAAATGAATTTAAAATGAATTTTGAAAATAAAATATGAGAGGTGGGTTCTTCTAAATCACAATTCCATGAAATAGGAGATTGATACACATTGACTTAAATTTTGGAAAAAAAATATTAAAAAACTAGTATATATATCTTCAAGATAATCAATATAAAATATATTGAGTTTATTTTTTTAGATTAGCAAACTTAAAATAAATAAAAATCATTGTATGAATTATTAGATGAAAAAAACAAAAATTATTGTGATTAAACAATGAAAATAGAATTTTGTGATATTGTCCACTTTTAAAATAATTAAAAAATCAATAAATAAAATCATTGTATGACTTATTAGATGTAAAAAGCAAAATTATTGTAATTAAACAATGAAAATATAATTTTGTGATATTGTCCACTTTTTAAATAATTGAAAAATCAATAAAAATTCATTGTAGAGTTACATAATTACTATATTATTGAATTTTGATAAATCATCACATAATTTAAAACATATTAAAATATAATTTATATAAAAATTATTTCAAAATTTCACTTTTTTATTCAATTTGACAAATTGTAAGTGTTTTCACAATTTATTATTTTACTTAAGACATAAATTAAAAATTGATAAAAAATCTAATTATCATGAAGTTTCAATACAAAGAAAAAAAAATAAAGATAACTATCACATTCCAACCATCATCCAAATGCATTGCAAAATTATAGACTAGATTTGTTATAGCTTAAGTAATGCAAATCTTATTACAAATTTTTAAGTGACATATTAACCATCATGGATTACATTAAATTAACAGATAACTAAACCCTTCTAACCCTACCATAAATTATCATAATTTATATTTATTTATGTCAAATTGCATCCCATACTTTTTATCATTAGATTAGAATAAATTAATTATATTTCAGAACAAATTATATTGTCTACTCTTATTATTAGACTTTGTAAACAAATTCAATGAGTCATTATCATCCTTATCAATACTAATTAAATTGTATTAATTTAAGACTAGATTTAATTTACTTAATATTTCAAGTTATTTAATCGTATTTGATTTATAATATTTCATCAAAATATTTCTTAAAAATCTATAACAAAATTTAAATTTCTATGTACCTTCTAGTTTTATTTATATTTTACATGTATATAACCATATTTAGTTGAATATTTACAAGATTGTAAAGGAAAATAGACTTTTCCTAAACTTAATTTAAATTAAATAAGATGTGTCCATATAAGTATAAATTAATTTAGATTAATTAATGGCAATTATAGGTTGATGTAATAATAAATTAAATTAAATTCTATGAAAGTAAATGCAAAGTGGCCCTAAGTATTCAGTTCTATGATCGAAGATGTGTGGCTTTGGTATAGATTTTGGAACTTGAATATTTTTTATTTAAAAATGGTGTGTTTGTGTAACTCCTTATATTTTGTGCAAGACTTATGTTCTATCTAGAATCAAGTATGTGAGTCTAGTTATTTTTTGCATCTTAGAATCCCTCCTCTATTGTGTGGATCTAATCCCATTAAATGCACATTTTTTTCTTTGGCCTATTTGATTCCCCTTTGTCTTCTTTGCCTTGTTCTTTATTCTCAAGACTAGTGGTATTTAGAAATACCTTTAGAGGGTTGATAGTATGCTACTAGAGAACATGTTATCCAAGGTCAAATATATATATGTACAATATATGTATATGTGTGTGTATATGTGTGTATATGTGTGTATGTACATGTATGTATATATGCACGTAAACATGTGTACATACATATGTATGTATGTACATGCATACATACATACATACATATATATATATGTGTGTGTGTGTGTATGTGTATGTATGTATGTATCTATGTATGTATGTATATATATATATATACATATATATATATATATATGTATTTATGTATATATATGTATGTATGTATATGTATACATTTTTATATATATGTATTTATGTATATGTATACATGTATATACATATATGCATGCATGTATGTATGTATGTATGTATATGCTATAGAGTGGTGTGTTGTTAAAGTCATTCTTTTTAGGTACTCCAATCAAATTATTCATAGCATTCTCCTTTTATAAATTTCAATTGATGTTTCATGTAATCTTATAATGAAAATAAGAACTAAATATCTTTAGATAAAAGTACATAACAATAAATTATGTAACGTGTGTTTGCTGAAATTACATAAAGATGTGTGATAATTAGCCAAAAAATGATTTGAATTTTAAAAATTTAGGGGTGAATTCTATCTCCATGAGGTTGACTCTACATCTATAGAAATAACCTTGGACATGGAAACAATCAAGTTAAGTGGATTGTAGAGTCCCTACTAATGTCTAGTAAACTTGGTGGCAATCACACAATTTAGAGGGAAAACCTAATTGAACAGTCTACTTGAACCTTTGGAAAGACCTTCATTGAATTATCGACCAGGGATAGTAAAATTGTGATGGTATTGACACTGTATGTGCTTTCAAATCTACTTAATATTACCTAATTCATCCTCATACAGGTGTTACACTTGCTGAGAAATCATAAAACCAGATAACAGTAAAGGAAGTAACGTTGGCACTATTGCTACGGGTACCTACAGTATAAGACTATAACTAATTAATATCAAGAAATAAATGTTGGGAATTAACTGATACTGATAACTAAACCTACACTACACTCCAAAGTACAAAAAAATCAAGCAATTACAGTATGATTGTGAAATAAGAATTATTCACAAATCCATTAATGACTATAACACAAAGAATCTATGTAACATATATGCATTTATGAAGTAACTAATAAAACATAAATGAAATAATAGGAAATGGAGTGAAGGACAGTTACCTTGAGTGGCCCTTGCTCAGGTGGCTATATTCACTAATCTAAACCAAATTTAGCTTCTTAGATTAACTCAATCATAATAACTCAAACCATTCATTGCACACTCCAAAATATCACATAAGATTCTACTGAGATATCTTATTCATGAAACCATGATTTGAACAATAAACATTGTCTACATAAAAACAACAACTAACTAAAAGTATTTGGTAACTATATTTTCTCTTGAACAAATATTAGCTAACTGACTGGCTAACTCCAACCTCAACCACCAAGCCATACATATAGGCACGAGGGAATTTATTAAAACATGACTCTAAACTAAAACCATAAATCACCACTCCCTAGATATCAGAGTGTGATAAAGACTTGACAGTAATCTAAATTGCAACTGAAAATGAAGAAGAGTACAAGTACGATTGTGACTCTGTTGTAACAAAATTGGAACGTGGAATGCTCAAGTTAGTTATGTTAGAATCCCAATTGTAACATGGCTCTTCTCCTCCAGTATCTTTATTGAACGCGATAATGATGCACAATCATCTTCATTAAGTTCCTCCATGTTGTAGTTGTTGTGTTCTATTTATTCTAGAGCCTCCCTTGTTTTGCTTTCTAGGAACTCTTTTGGCTGCAAGTTGCACCTCGTAGTTGTTGCGGGCTACAGTCTACCTCTCATAGTTGTAAAGAGTTAGTTCACAAAACATATACACAATACTAACAACCATAGCTAAGCACATATATATCAATTACATTTCATACATATCCACACATAAATTATGCAATAACCATCACATCATAACCATATTTCCATATACTTTAAATCAAGTTCAAGGTTGCATAATAAGCATAAAAGATAGCATAGTGTAGGAATATGTATAAGATAATTGTTTGGTAATGTCTATGAACTTGCATAAAAACATAAGAAAACTATCTAATGGTTGGAATCATCACTACCCCCAACTACCCATTTGCTTGTCCTCAAGAAAATTAACTAGGGCTGGAGGTTGTAGGGCAAAGTGATTTCCTTGAAGTCTGTGACAATATCCACTCCATTAACATGTTTTAAATAAAAATCCTTTATAACATGCAAGTCTTTTCATTATGATAATTTCAGCCCTCTTGCATTCCTCATGTTTATCCCCTATCTAGTGTGGTACTAGGTAAAGAAGTATTGGTGGCTAGAAAGTGAGTGGTACCCATTCAACTCCTTTATCCTAGGCAACATCCATGTACCCGTGTGTTCTCTCAAGCATAACCATAAAATTATAAGACGAGCGGGGTTCTTTTCTTTGTACCTCAAGGGTTAAGCTATCCCATCTTTCTTGCACAAACTTGTAGCAATGATGAATAAGTCCAACCACTAATATTTGCATCATTTTATATTTTTATGCTAGTTTTCTAGTTAAAGTCTGATATCTTTGTTAGCTTTTAAGATCATATATCTTTGCTAGTTTATTTGATTTTCATAATTCTTGTAGCATTAAAAATGTATTGATGAGCTCTTCATAGCCACCCATCCACTTTTTTTAGAATTTATCCCAAGTATCCTTTATTCAGTTTGTTGCATATTTACATTCTAATTAATTACTTGAACATTTTGACATCTATTTTTTGTTTTCATGTGATGGCTTTATTTTAGCCTATTGATATATATCAAGATTATTGGTATCTAATTTTATTATTTGAGGAGAGTATCATGGGTTTTTATATTCATCCTTCTATGATAGTTTTGAATAAAGATAATTATGAATCTTGATAAAATGGAATCCTAACACATCTTAGGTGGCTTAATATTTTACCTAATCTTTATGGACTCATACCTAAACTAGACATGCCTAGGAGGAAATCAACACGGGATAATAATATTTATCATGTGGTAGGATTAATTTTTTCTAGAGTTGATTGTGACATAAGTTGTTCTATATCATACCTTGATTTCCCATGTGCACTCTTGACCAAGATTTGGGAGATCTTTGGAGACAACATACAACAAATTCACCGCTAGCAATTCACCAACGGAAAATTTACCGCAAGAAAATTCACAGCACGAAAAATTAATTGCATGAATTTTTGGTGGTTAATTTTCCATGGTGGTGAATTGTTGGTGGTGGTGAATTTTCCTGTAGTGAATCATTGACAGTGAATTTTCCGTTGGTGAATTGTTGGCAGTGAATTTTTCTAGAGCCCTTTGGAGACCCACATATCTCTCCATTCCTAGATGATTCTGTTATCGATTGCCTCACTCCCCTTGAATCTATTACATGTCTTGAATGTTTAGATGATATAGATGTAACCTCTTGTTCCATTTTCTCCTCTTATTGAGATCACATCTTCATCTCCTATTGTTTCTAATTAGATTAGTATTGCTACATTCACGACTCCTATTGATTTATTCCAACATGAAATTCATCATCTTCTATATACAAATACATGGGATTTTTATTTATCACGCATATCATCCTTTTTTGTGGAATCTCAAATTGTAGATCTTGAAGACATAATAGAGGACATGCAATACCTCTTGGATGATAGTGATGTCATCACATCTTTAGTGTTTCCAAATGTAATTCAAATTCTTCCCTCTCCTAGTTCTACTTCTTTGATTGGGTATTTTATTCCTGTTCTAGAGGAGAGCTTTTCCAACATGAGGATACCAATGTTGCATTTAGAGACATGTATTTGGATTTAGACTCCTTATTTGTTCAGATTATGGGGATGGCTTCCTCAATCATTGGTGGATCCTTTTTCCCCAAGGGAATATACGTTGTTTGTAGATAATGGATCATTTGTTGTCTTCAAATTCTCATCATTGGAATAGGAGCTACTTCTTTGTGGGGGGTTCAAAGTTTCATATTTTCTCTCCTATTGGGGGATATACATTATATATTTGTGAAAAAAATAGTACTTGGGGGTTCATGTTGAGTCCCCCTTTATTTCATCATGCATGCACATGCTTGGTTTTTTTTTCTCTTTTGGAGAGGAGCTTTTTTCCATTATATTTCCTCATTTCCTTTGGTTGTGAGATATTTATTTATTTGTACATGGATACCTCATTAGTCCTTATATTCAAGACCCATCCATGCATCCATCCATGAATTTTATCATACTCTCTAAGTTGTACTTAAGGGGGGTGTTGGTGTGAAAAGGACAAATCATCTAATTAATTACAATTAGGACCTATTCACACTAGTATGCTTAAGCTTACTTAAGTCATGATTTTTTAATCTCGTCATAGGATTAGGAAATTTAGCTAGGGTATCATCTTTATCCTTATATCAAGGATTTATCATTGTATATTGTACTCATAATTATTTTGCATCTAATAAAATTTTAGGTTTCATAAAAATCGGTTGTTTTTCTCTTATATGATAGTGTGTCTTAATTGTAGGTGATCCTTGGGGTGTTCTGTGGGTTCAATCATCTACTCCATCACTAAGTTTCATAATTATAATTTAATTATATAGATGATAACTAATAATGTCTAGTCTCCAAACATCATGGAATGGGGCCAAGTTAGATGCCCACGCAAGGGAGGGGATTTATTTATTATTTATTTGTTATTTAGAATATTTGGGATATTGTGTAAAAATGAATTTAATGGGGAGGTCACAAAGAATTGGTCAAGATTGTAAGTTGTGAGAAGATCATCATATTTGATGCTATGACAAGGTAATAAATGTCCTTGTAGACTGCCTAGGATTGAGATCTTGGTCAATTTGATTTTTATGATCAAATCTATGACATCTAAGGGGTGTGCATGAAGCGTAAGAGGAGATACATACTATTATGAGATACTTAACCATGGCCATATGGGTGTTGGATTTTTTCCATGGCTCATGGTTTTGGATATCACTTAATGGTTTCTTGTTTTTGATTTTCCTATATGTTGGAAGCATGACATAGTGGATTGTATAGCTTTTTGGTATGCACTCTTGTTTAGCTAGAATACTGATAGAGGGATAAGCGGATTGCATTTTTATACTTCCATCTTTTGAGAATAATACAAGCTTGAGCCTCTTGAGGGTGGGTGTTTTTCTTGCAAACTTTTCTCCATGTATATCTAGTTTAATGGTTTGTATTTTATGAGTTTGTTGATTTTTTATATTGCTCCTTTATTATTTCATTAATATAATTTCATTGAATTAACCACATTGTAATCAAATTAAAACCTATATTATGAATTATTCTCATTGTATCATTTACCCTATATTTCA
>VDFB02075321.1:67368983-67412783 GCA_007258455.2 Sequoia sempervirens
TTGTACAGGTGAGTTTGAGATTGTTAATGTGTTGCAAAATTAGTAATACAATGTATCTATCTGCGGTAGCAGATTTCTCTTACATTCTTTTATTCATTGGAGTGAATTGGTAGGAAAATTCATGCAAGGTTGGTGTATACTGTTGCATATAACTCCTCAAATTAATCTAGTTTATTGACTGCATTGCTACTTTTCAGACAATTAAGGAGTTCATGAGGAATGAAGGTATATCATTCAAAGAAGCATGTTCTGGGGAGGTACTTGTAGCAAGAGACACAAGGCCTAGTGGAGAATCACTACTTGGTGCTGCCATGCAAGTAAGAAGCGGTACTTCTTCATGCATGTATAGAATAGGTGCAAAATAAATGATCTATTATAATTTAAATAATATTTTTTGAACCATAGAATTTATGTATCTTTTGTTCCTTCAATATCACTATCACTAATATTTGGTGCTGTTGAAGGGAATTAGAGCTGTAAAAGGAGTCATAGTTGTTGACTTGGGTATCTTGACAACTCCACAACTTCACTGGATGGTCCGGAATAGAAACAGATTTATGCCAGCAACAGAATTTGATTATTACACACAACTCTCAAGCTCATTCAGGTAAATTTGTCAGAAACTTTGCACAACCTTCATATTAGACTTGGCAATATTGTAGTATTATCTGTGAAAATGCACAAGGGGGCATGATTTCTGAAGTTTTTTCTTGATTAATTTTTTCTATCTGTATGCTCAAAGGTGGACATTTAGAATCTAGTAAAAATGGATCTTATGCAGGACTCTAATGTCATTGAGCCTTAAAGTGCTAGAATCGGAACCTTATATTGGAGATGTGGTAGTAGATGGAGCCAATGGAGTGGGTGCAGAAAAGTTGTTTCTGTTACTGCTGTTTCTGGAGGATCTAGAAATGCAGATCAAGAACTCTGGCAAGGAAGGGGAAGGTGGCCTCAATGAAAGAGTTGGGGCTGACTTTGTGCAGAAGGAGAAGGTGATTCCCTGTGGATTTGGAGTTGGTGATGTTGGAAAAAGGTGATTACTTGTTCGATAGATTCACCCAGGCTAATGCATTGTTTCTGTGTCTTATGCAACTCCCACAGGTACTAAGGGTTCTGGAAATTATTGAATAGGTGTGCAAGCTTGGATGGTGATGCAGACAGATTTGTTTACTTCTGCATCTCATCTTTGGAAAAACAGAGCATTGATCTTATTGATGGTGATAAAATCTTGACTCTATTTGCTATTTTCATCAACCAGCAGTTGAACTCTCTCCAAGCGAAATGCCATTCATATAAGCTGGGAATTGTGCAGACTGCTTATGCCAATGGAGCTTCCACAAAATATTTGAGGCTTCTTGGGTTGGAAGTTGTGTTCACACTCACTGGAGTGAAATACTTACACGAGAAGGCTGCTGAATATGATATTGCAATTTACTTTGAAGCAAATGGACATGGAACTATTTTGTTTTCTGAGAAATTCTTAGCATGGCTTAGTGCTTTGAATGAAGAGCTTGGTTCTTTTTCAACAGGTTTGTTTTACTGTGTTTGGGACTCTAAGAACTGTATTGTGACTGCTTTTAGCCTAGTAACTAAGTGATTTCTGTTGATAATTTAATTTGGTGGAGCCTTTATTATTCTTCTTTTTGTCCAGAAACTTTTGATTCTCCAGACTTGGAGCAGCTCAAGGCTGTTCAAAGATTGTTGGTAGTCAGTAAGTTGATCAATCAAGCAACAGGAGATGCATTGAGTGGGTTGTTGTTGGTAGAAGCTATTCTTCACTACATGGGGTTCTCCATTCAAACATGGAATGAACTCTATCAGGACCTTCCAAGCAGACAAATAAAGGTTAGCTTTTGATCTTATCAGACTCTTCATGGTCTTTAACTTTTAAGAGAACAAGACACTGAAATGCCTTTCTAGCTAGAACATTACTTCCTACAGGTGACGACATAAGCTGTAATTGAGAACTAGGATGGGGTCAATGAATGATATTTTACGATTTGTTTATGTAACTTGGTGTTGATATTGGTATCTTGTTATTGAAATTTCTTTTTTTTTTAAATATTGTTGACATTTTTTTTAATTTCTAGTCTCTGTGTATGTGGTGCGTTGATGTTTTGAATGGAAAGGAAAGCCTTAAAGAAAATACACTAACCACTTTCATGAATGCTTTAAAGACCCTTATTCACATGTGCTATTTGCATTATCATAGGGCATATGCTCTCTAACTTTCAACAACCCTCTTAACTCTCAAGAGGCATAGAATAGAGCTCCTTCAATGCATTTTCAACTACCTCTGAACTGGTATCTTTGAAGATTTCTTTGGTTTGACTGCTGCTCTTTATGACA
Organism: Sequoia sempervirens; assembly: GCA_007258455.2. Lineage (NCBI taxonomy): Eukaryota > Viridiplantae > Streptophyta > Pinopsida > Cupressales > Cupressaceae > Sequoia > Sequoia sempervirens. Next base: position 67,371,333 of record VDFB02075321.1, read on the forward strand.
TGGCTGCCTTTTGACATGTGGCCATCCATGAGGTTGCATTCTCTTATGTGCATATTTTCAAACACACTGACCTTGCTTAATGGCATCATCTCAATACCTGACTCTTGCTGCTATTACTCACTTAGTAACCCTGTTTAGGTTGCTGCCCCTTGCATGGGAAATCACAAGGTCTATGACTCCCCTCAACGTTTAATACCTTCGTGATTATTGTAATTGCATGGTGATCATCTGAACTGAAAATGTTTGATGGATTCTTACTACAATCATCTTAGTTTTTCTCCTTATTAGACTGTTAACTATCCTCTAAGGACTGCCCTACACTTAGGACACACAGTCCTAGATGACTGTCATCCAATTCACTATCATCAAAACTTTTACCATTGACTGTCTTTGCTATGGTTTTCATGTTTCATGACTTTGTCCCCTATGTCACTTTCACTGTCAAGGATGCAATGTGGTGGCTATTGTTCTTCATCTCACTGTCTATGACAGTCTATATCATGAATGGTGCATTGTCATCATAGTTTACTCATTTGGACTGGCCTTTAACCCTTGGCACCAAATTTGCATTGCAAGTAACAGTCACTTTTAATGATTTTCCATGGGAACCACCATCACTTCCTTGACTAGGAACATCCTTCCAACACCATAAGGGACTGTACCTCAAGTTGAAACTCCCCTTTCTTTTGTGACTAGGGCTTACTTCTTTCTATGGATTGTTCTTCTCATCATCTTCTGAAGATGCATTGACTGTTCCTTTAAGAGCACATTTGGGTGACCTGTAGTTTGTACCACTCTCTAATCATGATTTCACTCTTTTATCAGAATATGCAGATCTGAACATGGCAATTTTATTGAGCTCACTAGGTGGTCCTACCAAAATTAGAATGGAAGCTTTAATTAAAGGAGAGGATGCTAGAGCACCACCAATTGGACAAAGCTCTAGATTATCGGGCACTTGTTTTCCAGCCAGACCCAAAACCAATGAAGGTACCCTGCATTTGCCACTACCAACTAGTAAGGGATCAAAATTAGAATGGTGGCCAATGCTTCTAATTACTGAATATGGGTCTCCTACTAGAACCAAGGTTGATATTTCCATTGTGCAATCTTGCCTTTTGATATTTTCTTTAGGACTGTCAATGTCAATCAAGCCTTAACAACTTCTTAACCTGACCTCTGCCCTTTAACTTATGCTCTGACCTTGGGTTGAAAAGACTGTATTTCATGTCTTCTGTAACTATCCTCTGGTTGTGACTGCCTTCATGCAAACTGAAAATACTTGTAGCCACTGTCATTATGACCCTGTTTCACAGTGAATAGTGCTTTCATTTATGATTATAGACCATTGTCAAAGCCTCAAAACACAAAGAGTTCATTGTCAAAACCTCAAGGGGCAATCAATGATATTGTCAAGGTGATCTTTTGATGGATTTTTTTTGCATCAGATTTGTTCTATATCCTCATCTGGGACATTCTTCATTGCTGTCTCCTCATCATAGATGATGTCCCTATCATTATCAAAGACTATCCTTATTCTTAAAAACTGATGATGTCCCTATCATTATCAAAGACTATCCTTATTCTTAAAAACTGTCCTCACAATGCATTCTATAGAGTCTTGACCTTTGTGACTTTTCTTTGTCATTTGATGTTTGATCTTGCTACATGACCACTTCTAAACTCCATGCTCTGCCCACGAGACATATTCTTTATCACTGTCCAAGCTTTTTTTATGATGGTACTTTGTCATCTGTTATTGATCCACTGGATTTATGCACTGTCCTTAGAAATTTTGAGACCTTGTTGCCAATTTAATAATGACACTACAACATGCATAGGTACACTGTTATTATGAACTCCCCTACTAAAACACACTACTACCAACATTGGAAGCTCCTGTGCTTCTTCTTTACCCGAGCCTGGTCTCATTCTTGATGGAAAGCATGTTTCTTAGGTTGCAATTACACTTCATCTGCCCCTAGATCTTGATGAGATCCAAAGTGACCCATCTTTTTGTCTCTTGTTTTAACATTTCTGACTGTTATGCCTTTCTTCAATAGTCCTAATGACTGTCTACCTTGTGATTTCACTGCCATACACTTGATGCTTCAATATGCCCTCAAAGCATTTGGAATCACTATGCTTTGAAAGCCTTATGACCATCCATAGCCCCTGACCTCTGTGCACTTCCATTTTATGACTATAATAATCTTGCTACTGACTCAAACTCACTATGCTGCCATTGCCATGAAAAGACTCAGAAAATCGATACAATAGATGACTGTAGCCTTGACTTTTGTGAATTTTTCTTTTTTGTATCATTGCAATCATTCATTTTACTTCAATGCAACTGACCTACATAAAAAACTACAGTGTGTCTTGAACAAGGGCAGGAATCTATGAGGTTTTTAGTACAAAACTATAGATGGTTTATGCTAAACCCTACCCCTACAACCATAAAACTGCCAAAAATGTGCACAGGCAGAGCTAAAGGCAGAGCTAAAGGCAGAGCTAAAGGCAGAGCTAAAGTTGGAAAACTTAAAAGAAACAACAAACACTTTGAAGTCACAATGTAATAAATAGGCTGTTATGAAGGGGAAATAATGAACCTGCAAATAACCTTCTTCCTGAATTGTTGGAACATGTGGAAACAAACTGTTACAAGCTCCCAAGATCGCTCTCCTTTCATGGCACCTGTCCACAACACATTCAATCTTTCCCTTGGTCTGCAACGTGCTCAAAAAGTCTCCTGAAACCTCCGGAACTCTCCTATTGCAAGCAGCATGTCAAAAACTCCATTCATTCCCTGCAACGTGCTCTTCAAACCTGTACTCATGTTGCAACATGGGTCAAGATTTGCCTGATACATCCTTGTTTCTCTGAATTTCTTTCAATATCTCTTTACTCGGAACCCTAATGCTTCTCCATGCTACGCGGGTAAAGCAAAACTGAAAACTATTCTCTCCTTGGTGCCCAAAGCAAAAGACTTGGTCAAACATTTCTTTATTTGTCATTTGCCTTTAACACTTCATTTTTTTAACAAAATATCTCTTATTAAGTTGGAGACTTATTTTAATCCAAGATTAAATAAGCTAACAAGACTGAATTGAGAACTTCTTATTTTTGCGTGCATTCTGAGGTCATGCAAAACATCCATTCAGAGGCTGAATTGTCTTTGGTGACCATAGAGAAAAATTATCAGAAGTAAATGTATTTTTTGGTAAAATTTGTATGGTGAACCAGATAACTTTGTTTTTTGACACATTTCCTAAGGTGGATGGAAACTTCCATCTCATCTACCATGAAATTTTGATGCCATTTTGAAACTTCTTTTTGTGGCACACCTAAAAGTGAACAAGAAAAATAACACAAGGTAGAATATGACAAATCTGCTAAGGGATCAAATTCCTGAAATGATTACTATGAGAATAATACAATCATTGCTACAACTTCAACAGTATATGAAGAGAACAAATCGTCCATCTGAGAAGAAAAGAAAAAAATGTTGGAAGGTGAGTGAAATCCTCACTTTTAGAGTCATAGGGGCAGTTTTGCTCACATGCCAAGAGGGATGTTGGTGGGCAATAAAAGAAGAAACAATAATGATAAAAGAAATAAAAGCTTGTATTTCATTAACAATGATGTATATTTATAGTTAAATTTGGCTTGAAACTGCTCTGATCAGAAAATATATACAATGAGTTGCAAGGAATAAGAACCTCAATCTCACAATCCAGAAGTGAAAATCACCAATTGATCAGATGGATCTCTTCCTTAAGCTGTATAGAAGATTCACCCAATGCCTGATTGCAAACAAAATGGTTGGATTGTTGTAGATCAAGCCAAAAAGCTTCCCTAGTGTAGGAGGCCTTGTTCTTTATAGAAAACTCCAAAAAATGTAAGTGGAAATAGGGAAAGTACCACCAACCTGCAAAGTAAAAAGATGAAAGGACTCTGAGATGGCTACTTTTTTTATTTGATTTTACCCTAGCCACCATAAAGAAGAATCCCCATTTCCAGGTGTTTTTCTCTCAAATCAGACAATGGATGAGCAACAACTTAGGGCTCTTATGAACCCTGTTCTCATATCATGCGGTCATACTGAGGAATAATGATTACGCTCAAGCAAACTCACACCAATGAAAGACCAATACACAAATTGAAAACAGAGGCATGCAAATTTTCAAAGTGGATATGGTTGGTACCCTTTATTCATTGTGCACAGATGAACTCTTACGGACTATCACTTTTTGCATGAAAGGATGAACCTTATGCTATTCAATACCCTCTACTGAGCAGTGAACAGGAGAGTATGAGGGTAGACCATCTAAGTGGTAGGCAAGGTAGGTGAACATGGGCCAAAGAGATGCAAGTATATGGATCATGAAGGGCGATATAATTATAGCCTATAGGATCAGTTGTTACATAATGTACATTTGACTCAAGTCAATATGTTGGAGCCAGCTAATCTTAACTGATCTCCTAGTATCTGACATCTAACTTACCCCTCCACTTCTCCACCCATTACTCAACCATCTAAAACTCCTTTCCCTGACTTTGAAACCTCTTTTCTGGAGTTTCCATTGCTTAGTCTTTACTTTAGAGGTTTGTTTTATTGGGAGCTTTCTTTTGTATTTTTTGTTTTAAGATTGTAAAGAGATGACAATATTTTTTGTTTTATTGGGAGCTTTCTTTTGTATTTTTTGTTTTAAGATTATAAAGAGATGACGAGATTGATATTTGCACATTTGACTTCCATTTACTATTGTTTATCTATACCTATGCATGTGTCAGTCTGGATAAGTTGTGGGTTGTTTTGTTACCAGGTAAAAGTTGCAGACAAAACATCTATAATCACCACTGATGCAGAAACTAGGGTGTTGAGGCCCTTGGGACTTCAGGAAACAATTGATTATGAAGTTGGTATGCATTGCTTCTTAGTGGAGTGCTTCTATGCGATTCTATTTTAGAAAATTTGTTGTGATACTTGCTACTAATATATTTCACTTAAGTTACATTGTTGATAAGTAGTTTGTTAGTCGACTGATTTCATGATTTTTTGGATTTTAAAGTAATTTTCTCTTTGCAGCGAAACATACCCAGGGGCGGGCATTTGTTCGTCCTTCTGGTACAGAGGATGCAGTACGAGTCTATGCTGAGGCCCTAACACAAGAAGCTACAGACAGTCTGGCTCAAGTTATTGCTGAGCATGTGCACCAATTTACAGGACTCGCAAGTGCTGCATGATGAACAAATGCTTTCAAAAGAACACGTTTCTGTAAAAAGAGTTTTAATCTTGCAGAGAGAGTTATTTAATTCCTTTCTTTATCTTTCTTTATACATTTTTCCTGAATGGGAATGCATTACATATGGGAGGTTTCATTACCCAGAGCACATTCCCATCCCATATCATGTAACTGTTGCTTCTTTGCAGTGGCCTTGTTGAATTTCTTGGTTAATTTCCTTTGAACTCTAAAGTCGACTAAAAAAATTATAGTTCATTGTTGCTCCTGAGGCAATCAAGTCATGAACATGTATAGGAGTTACGAGGCTTAATTTTTTTAACTTATCAATTTTGCAACCACTTTGTCATAGTCATGCTATGTATCATGTGCGAATATTTGCAATTCCTTTGAAATTAACAATGTTCTTTATTAATAATTATAGGGAAAAAACATACCCGGCACATATATCTAGGTCTAATAATCGAATTAAATTAAATTAAATATAATAAGATCTTAGATAAGGAGCTGCAGCTGTGACAGATAATGTAACAGCTCAGAAACTTGGAAATTAAAGGTGAGGACTTAGCTGATTTTGATGGTCGATGCAGAGTTGTTCGCTACTCTGATAATAACATTTTAGCCATAGCTCAAAATTGTTCAAAATTGAATGTGTTGGAACTTGGAAGCGTACTGACAAAATCTAAACTAGGTTGTCTACATACTTTTATGTTGGGAACATGATTGCTGTGGTCTGGTCTAGCTAATGTGATTCTATCTTGGGTAGTGTGATTCCACTCTGTGCAATTTGACATTCTATACTTGTAGATTTTCATTTGATGTATATCTTCCTACATGAGGAAAAAGTTGGGTGGTGCTAAGAAGTACCGTTTGGATATGCTATAATGGGGAAAAGCAATTTTCTTCCTTGATAACAATCAGCCTTGGAGAGTGATTCAACAACGACAGAGATAGATAATGGACAAAGGCGTTGGACGCTAATGTAGACAAAGTAGTTGATAGTTGAACCTGCAATTGTTAGTGAGACAAGCAAAGTGTTGTCCTAAATCAATTAGATGATCTTTATTAGACTGATTTTGATAGGTTTCCCTTTGCGGGGACTTTTGGTTGTTTTTGCTCATTGTGTGTCTGTCTGAGTTTCTGGTTTATATGTGATCTAGCTTACCCCCTAGTCTCAACTATTGCCCATTTGAAGCTTTTGGCAATTAATATAAGGTCATGTTGAGTGCCTTTTGTTTGCAGTTTAACAAATAGGTTAACGAACCTTTGTTTTGTTAATAGTTGTTGTTGCTCCTAATAAACTTATTGGGATAATTGGTCAAAAGTCTACAAATTTGCTTGGGTAGTGAGTTTTAATCTATAGATCTTTTGAGGTCTTAGTCAACATTGAAACAATGTACACGCATGGCATTTGTCATGTGATGTTTGACTTGTCTCATTTTGGTTGGTTCACTTTAAAGTATGTGTCACTTGGTGGAGCAAGGTTGGTAGTAATGGTGGGCCCTTGTGGTCCAAAATGTTAATAGCGACATGACGAGTCCGAATTGTTATCTATACTTCTATAGTTGGTAAGCATGGCCTTGAGGGAGGCCTATAAATCTTTTGTTGGCCATTGATCTTTAAAGTTTAGATAGTGATTTTGTTGCCCATGTGGGAATGACATATAGCTAGTGTATGCCAAGGGTAGAGTCATCCATTGTCGAGGTGGAATTTGAAAGATGTATTTTTGCTAGGAATGTAAAAGGAAAGTATTTGGCTAGTGCCATGGACAAGTAGAATATAGGCATTGGTTGTATGTCCTTGCATTACAAAGTTCCATGTCACATCACTAGAACAACTAACTAGTTTTAATTAGCTTCTAAGGATCTATGGATAGTTAGGTGGGAATTTTTGTCACATGAAATTGCACCTTGTTGAACATAGGTTGAACATTCAAGTGGCACAATGGCATAACCTCACATTCCAGTGGCACAATGGAAACAACCTCAAGGTATGGGACCTTGTAGTTGAGTAGATATATCAATGAAAAGAGAGTTGGGTGGGTCTCTAAGGTTATGGAGTATACCATTGATATTAAGATCACCAAGCTTGTGAGAGACAAGGGATTGTGTGAGCAACTTGTCTCAACATTTGAGATTCCTATAGAGGTCGCCCTTGTGTTACAGGAGGACCAATCCAACATTGACACTCAAAACAACTGAGTGAATAATATGAATACCTTTTTGCAAGAAGGTAGGTATCCTCTAGGTTTGGATATGACCAAAAGAAGACACTTCAAACTACAATCCACCCCCTATGTCTTAGTGGATGGCATACTTTTCAAAAAAGACCTCAATGGAGTGTTGTTGAGGTGCACTGAACAAATTGGGTTGGGAAATTATTAGAAGAATTCCATGGCAGCTCTTTAGGTGGCCATTTTTTGCAAGGACCATTGCTACTAAAATAATGAGGTTTGGATATTATTGGCCAACCCTATTTAATGATGCTCTCAAATGGGTGAAGAATTGCAGGAAGTGTGCTTTCTTTTTAAGAAGGAAAAGGTTAGATGCTCTTCCTCTTCATCCCATTCAAATAGATCAATCATTTACATAGTGAGGATTGGATTTTATGGAATGATAAATCCACCGTCTAGTGTTGATCATAAATGGATTTTAGTAGCTACAGACTACTTCACTAGGTGGACAAAGGCAATTGCATTAAGCAGTGCTATCGAGGCTTTAGTTTTGGAATTCTTTGATGGAATTGTGGCCAAGTTTGGTGCCCCTTCCACCATCTCTAATAATGCCAAAGTTTTTGTTGGTACCCATATCAATGATTGGGTAGCTAAGTATGACATATACTTGAAAAACTCATCAAATTATTACCCTCAAGGTAATGGCTTGGCTGAGCCTTCAAACATAAACCTCATCAAGGTAATTAAAATGACTTTTGAGGATAATCAGAGGTGTTGGCATAGCAAACTAAAGATAGCCCTTTGGGTTGACAAGATCACTCCCAAGAGAGCTATTGGCAATTCCCCTTTCATGTTGGTTTATGGAAAGGAGGCAAGGCTACCATTATCATTGGAGTTACCTTCTCTTGAGTTAGCACAATAACTAGAATTAGCAGAAAATGTTGCCATGACAAAGAGGTTGGCTGAACTAATGGAGTTAGAAGAGACTAGGAAAAGGGCTATGCATACTCTTGAAACTCACCAAGCACAAGTCGAGAAATTTTGACAAGAAAGTTGTCCACAAAGTGTTCTAGGAGGGAGACTTGGTGTTGAAATGAGATGTAGACAGAGCCAAAGGAGGAAGGCATACCAAATTTTATGCCATTTGGAGTGGTCCATATGTCATCACTAGTTGTAAGGAAGCTAATGCATTCCATCTCTCTAGGTTGGATGGTGGGGCTCTTCCAATTCCAATTAATGGAATTCATCTCAAACCTTATTTCTAAGGGGTTTTGAGAAGTCGTGTACATGTTAGCTTAGTTGTCACTTTTCTAAGAAGTGTTGCTACACACTCTACATTCTCCTTAAGCGAATGTATGATCTTAGTGTTTTTTCCTCCAAGTCAAGCTTGTACATGTTTTGTCATGGTTTTTTTGAGAAAGGTCAGTTGTTGCAAGTTTCCCTTATGACTTTGTTCCCAATAGACTGATAAGGCCCCTGGATTCCATGATTAGCAGGCAATCATCATGTAGAAATCACCAAAATGTTGTCACTTTGTGCCCCCCTTTTATTTTCCATCAATTATAATCGATTTGAGAAATCTTAATAATTTTTTCATGCTCCAATATGCCTCTAATAGTTGTATTATTCTCTTGCCAAGCTTCGATCAAATACCTATTTAAAAAATCTTTAAAAAGATGGCTAATTGGTAGCACTTTTCCAAAATTATGGCTCTCTGCTTGTTCCAAGCCTCAAAAGTTGCACAGTGTTGTCATGTTTGTAAGGGTGCAAGAAAAAATGCACTAGGGTTGTGCAAAAACCTTAAACCCTAGCCAAACATTTGCACTTTATTTCTATTTTTGTGTTGACTTGTTGTCAGGTTCTTGATATCTTAAGTTCTATTTAATTTCCCTTTCATTCATTAGGTTACTGGCCCCTCCTATCTTTGGCAACTATTTACAACCTTTTTTGCATGTGCAAATTAAATAACTTAAGTGTTCTGCGCATATTACCTTTTTGCGAGGCCCATTCTTCAACAAGTGGTATGTTTCTATTGGTTTTCACACTTCCATGGGCTCTTAGTTGTGGAAAGGAGTGATAACTACAAATTCACATAAAAGATGACATCTGGCAACGTTTCATTTGGTTCTGTGCATCTGCAGGTTCGATCAAACGAGCCCCATTATTGGTAGTGGATTAGAGGAAATGTGACATGTAGCCCTATCTTCTATTGATTTCACACATTTGTGGGTCCGATGAGGTGGGCCCCATTTCAACCATCGTGGAAGAGTGACACAACCTTGGAGCTGACATATCTCACCCTTTCAAAGCTCTCTATTTCGTGGGCCCATGCAAATGACATGGAAAGACAAGAGTGACATGGATTGACCTCATTGGTTTGATTTTTTAAAGCACGTCAACTTCCAATCAAAAAAATTAAAACTTGGTCAAGACAGTTGAGAATCATCAATCTTGCTCATGTTTTGAAGATCAACAACCCATATTCAAACTTGAAGAACAAATAGTGGAATGCTCTTCGTTCGTGCAACAAGCAATAATGGAAAAAGTAACTATTTGCTACCAGATCAAAGTCTCGAGGCTACATGGATGATTTTAAATGTATTTTATAACAACCACAAGTGGAAAAAATGATGCCCATGCTTCATCAATTGTTTGTAGACCACTTTTGCTAGAGGGCCATACCTAATTGTGTTTTTTGGTGTGGAGTTTGTGGGGGTTTTTGCTCTTCATCCACGGATTCATTAATGTGGAGGCATGGCTATGGTGTCAAGGCCTTTATGGCAAGCTTTTAGTTTGAGATTTGAGGTCCACATGTTTGCACTAGATTTGTGGGGTTTATGGCTAGGGTTTCTTACCTAGTCACATGCCCTATCTCTCTCTTATGACCTATAGATGATTTAAGACACTTTTGTGCTCATTGTAACGGTTCTTCCTAGTTTCTCTAGTGGGCATTGCAATTCTATACATTTTGCAACTTTAAACAGGCTTATGCCTTTGTATTAATGAAAGTTGTCATTTTACCTCTTCTCTCCTTTGTATATGTTTTGTAGATCTCTCTTGCCTTCATGTCTAAGTGGATTTTTATTATCTTCTATGTCATTATATTGTGTTAACCATGTTTGCAGGTGTTGATTGTTAACATTTCCTTTCCTTCCAGTATCTTGTTAAACCCTAACCTATATATGTACCCCTGGAAGCTGATAGAGTAGAGAACTGTGTGAGTCCTTCTGACTATTTCCATTGATGCATTGTGCTATTTCAAATATGAAGAAACAAATTTGATTTAGGTGTATCACCTCCCCTTCCCATTTTATGCAATTCTTTCTCTCCCTTTTCCTCTGTGAGCTAGTAGATTTGGACTAGTGATATGATTTCATATGTTGGGTTGGACCACATATTTGTACCTAGTTTAGAAAAGGAATCCAACCTTCGCTGGATATCTAACATTAATTGCACCTCCATTCAGTAGATTACTTCAACCTAAGTCTCTTACCACCCAAATAAACAAACCATTATTCTATATGGATGTCGCTAGAAATCAAGTGTATGTCACTTTTAATGGTGGTAGCCCTCTTGTGTTAGCCCAAAGGGGTGACATATCAATGAATGCTTTGAAAAGTATTCCTTTTTTCATTGGTGAGACAACCACTACTCCAATATAACACATTTAGGATGTGGTCAATATACGCTCCATACATAATATCAAAGAAGAGGGTGATCCCACAATAGTGGTTTACAATTTTTGGCCAAACTAGACACTGCAATTATTATTTTAACTAAATCTTCACATTCGAGTAGCTATAGCGGCTAAACCGTGAAGAATTTGAAGATAATGCAAACTAGAGTCTCATCACATTTTGTCTGTAAATTCTAAAAATATTTTTTTCAAAATTTTTGGAATCATTTTACACTTCTTTTTCCATCTCCCACGAAAACTGGTTTTTTTCAAAAAACAACATTTTTAAAAAGTGACGCAACCGTATAACGCATAACTTTTTTTCCATGAAGGATAAAATTTTAATTCTTTCAATTTAGATTCGTAACTCATATCTAGTGCTTCCACTTGGTTAGACAATTTTTATTGAATATTTTTCTTTAATCAAGTTTTGAAGTCAAACCAATACAATTCGTGACATAATCGTGATAATGCAAATTTTTTGTATTTATCAAAATTCAATTTTATTTTTTGTTGGATCAAGGACTTCAATATCTGTGCACTTATATTTTTCAAAAAAAAAATTGATAATCTTCTATTTTTCCACATGTGCGTAACATAGACCTTCATTTTCATGAAAACCTATGTTTAATAAAACTAAAAAAACAAATACATAATAAAACCAAAACATATTAAGATTATATTCATTGGATAGCTTGTTCTGAGGACTACCTGATTCCAATTGGGTTTGTGAAGATTCATCCATTTTCATCATCAACCCGAGCTCCGAAGTGCCAAAATTTAGGTTTTTATGTCTTAGAGGAGGGATGAGGAATAAGGGGGGTTTGAATGAACCCCATAGCGGTTCGCTCGAACCAAGGTTCATTTGAACCCCCCTTTTATAAGGCTTTTTGTTGGCATTTTTGGCGGGAAAGCATTAAAAGGGTTCGCCCGAACCTAGGTTCTAGCGAACCCCTAATGGTTTCGGTCGAAACAGTATGTTCGTATGAACCCCTAAAATCAATTTTTTTGCCATGTATTGGTTTTCTGTGAGTTTTCCTTCCTCACTTCAATTGTAAACCACTATTGTGGCTTCACCCAAGATAATGTGGTTGTTAGACTCCTAGCCATATCCTTGAAAGGAAAAGCATTACAATTGTACAGAGTTTTGTAGTCTAACTCCATTCACAATTGAAATGAGTTAGGTGAAAAGATATGTGAACAATTTGAGGACAAGAGTGATTATTTTTCCTTAGTGGAACAACTGACAACAATTAAGAAGGCACCTCATGAATTCATGGAAGGTTTTAACTTCAGATTTCAGAAGACTTGGAATATAATCCCTGCCTTGGTGAAACCTTCCCCCGACCATGCCTTCTTATTCTATTTAAGGGCTCTTAATAGTAATGTGGCTATTATGACACAGTCTATGGGTAGGGTGACTACCAAACGCATATGACATGTCATCAGGGTAGAAAATTGTTGAATGCAAGCTAGGAGAATAGCTCCAAGGCCACCAATTCTTCTATATTCCTAGAGTTTATTCCTTAACAACCCACATTGGCTCATATTACAATTGCATCTACTAGTCAACCATCTATTTCTATTGCATCTTCAAATGAATTGCATGAAGTTAATGCCTATTGCAGAACTTTGGTAATGAGTTAGTGACCATAAAAGAGGGAACAGACTCAAAATGCCTGTCAACATGGAGAGTTTTCACAAACTCTAGTGGTTCAAAATGAACCCGCAACTTTAGGACACCAATTTGATGCAAACCAGACAACTGTTAGTAGGCAAGATCACATGCTAGGAGACTCTACATTGGTCAACTGGCATGAAGAAGACTTTTGTGGCCTGCAACAAAATAGTGCCAATGTAATGTCCTTGAACACAAGGTCAAAGAAAAGAGTAGTGGAATGTGTTATATCTTCCATGGTTGGCTAGACATCAACCTCCCAATCACCCCAGGATACTACAGTTTATGGTACAACATGTAAAACAACTATGCTACAACCAAATCAAACTGTTAGTAAGGGTAAAAAAGCACAAGAACAATCGCAAGTCATCCACTTAGCAAGGTTGGACTTTGATTTTACAAGAGTTTCATATAAGTTTTTTCAACCTCTTTTCAATATTGTTGATCAAATGAAGAAGACTAACCTAAATGTCACCATGTGGGAGGCTCTGTCCATCCCATCTCAAAGGGATTTGTTGCAATAAGCTTTAGAAGGGCTCAAGCAACTAAATGATATACCAAAAAAAGAAGGAACTACTCCACCAACCAACCTAGTGCAACTCAAGAAAGAGGGGAATTCAAGTACAATTAGTAAGCCACTCCCTTCTATTTGTCCTTAATTATTGGAGATCATCTAGTACACAATTGTATGATTTATTCGAGAGCTAGTAGTTATGTTATGCCGAAAAAAGTAGATCTTCTTGGTATTAAGTATGAACTTGTGGCTAGGAGAGTTGTGCAGTTGGATGGAACCACTATTAAGATAGGGGGAGTCATCAAAGATCTAGATTTGACCTTACATGCATGCCCTAGTTGTACTATGTTGCAAGGTATTTCAATCATAGACCTCCCTCCCTTCTTTGCTATCTATTTTCCCAAAGAACTCACTGCTAAGATAGGTGGGTATTTGTATTTTGTTTGGTGCCATATGGTATTCAAAACCAGGTATGGTACCAAAGTGACCATCAAAGTTGAACCCATTGTAAAGGATCATATTGAACCCTACACTTCTAGCCCCATAAACATGAATTGCACATTGCACGATCAAAAGGAAGAGTGTACTCTTCGTGAGCTTGCTACTCATTGGAGGAGGTCCTTGATTGTTTGCTAGATGAATGTAGTAATGCATTTCAGTTTGACTGGCTCAATGAAGTAGAGGATATTGGTCTTGGCACATATTGCATTCATGAAGAGAATACCCCTATCCCCAATCTCATGAAAACTAAGGGAGATCCAAAGGGGTTGTGGCAGTTGTTTTTTGATGGCTCTAGAAACAAGAATGGTGCAAGTGTTGGTGCAATGTTGGTATCACCAAGTAAGGAGAAGTATTAATTCTCTTTTAGACTTTAGTTTAGTTGCACTAACAATGTGGCTAAGTATGAAGCTCTCATCTAAGGTCTCAAACTTGTAAAAAAGAAGATCAAATTGTTGCAGGTCTTTAGAGATAGTGAATCAGTTGTCAACCAATTATAGTATAACCAATAATAACTTGCTCAAATCCTACAAACATAAGGCTTGGGATTTGATTGAGGATTTTGAGGGTTTTGACATTCAGACTATTCCTAAAAGTTAGAACAAACATGCTGACATACAACAATTGATGCTCAATTTGACATACCAACATATATTGCAAACAAGGAGTAACATATTTGGCTCATGGTAAGGCCTGTTGTTTCAGACAACCATGTAAATTGGTAGGTCTTTGAAAATGATTATCAAATTGTCAATTTTCCTCAAGAGGAGGCAAAATTTTCTACTAAAAATCAGTCTAAGTTACAAGGCCAATATAAGGATCAGATCATATAGCTAAACAACAAGAAGTTGCCAAAAGGTCTCATTACCCTTGAGGGCATCTTTAATTCATATGACTAGTTGAAGCAGGACAAAATGAACCTAATTGCAAAGAATGGTGACTACAAGCCAGTTGCAATTGTAGAAGGGAGATCTTTGAAATTGGGGAAGGTATGATTTGAAACTAAAAAATGAAACTTTTATTAAGCTTTGTCAGGTTTATGATGATGTGATTGCATGAACCTATGAGGATCTAATTTTTTTTTATCCTAACCTAGCCCATTACACCATTGAGTTAGACCTAAATGCAAAGCCTATTAGACAAAAACAAAAATCCATCAATCCTAAGATTGAGCCTTTGATAAGGAAAGAATTGATTAAATCAATAGAGGCTAGGATCATATTTCCCATCAAACATTCTTCATGGGTGGCAAACTTAGTCCCTATTAGAAAGAAGAATGGGGAAATAAGACTTTGCGTTGGCTTCAAAGATTTGAATGGAGCCTCCCTAAAAGATCACTACCCTCTCCTCTCGATGGAGAAAATTTTGCACAAGGTTACTAGTTTAGAAAGATTCCCTTTCTTGGATGGCTACTCAGGCTACAATCAAATCCTAGTCCAAGAATATGATCAACATAAGACATGTACTACCAAATGGGGTACCCATGCTTATTGCAAGAGCCTTTTGGGTTAAAAAATGTTGGTGCCACTTTTCAATGGGCTATGGACATGGCATTTCAAGGTGTATTCAAAATTTTTGTGTTGGTCTACTTGGATGACATATCAGTCTTTAAAAAAATGTAGGTGATCACTTTAGCTACCTTGAACAAGTCTTCAAGAAGTGCAAGGAGTATGGTATTACCTTGAACCTAAAAAAGTGTCTTTGCCACTAACCACGACAAATTCTTAGATGCATTGTTTCCAAAGATGGTTTGGCCATTGATATAGTGAGAGTGGATTCAATCATGTTCATTCCACTCCCCAACCACAAGAAAGCATTACACAACTTCCTAGAGACAATTAATTTTGTGAGAAGATTCATGCCCAACCTTGAAGCTTTGGTAAAACCTCTTACCTCAATGCTAAAGAAAAATATGGTCTTTAGTTGGACCAAAGAAGGGAAGGATAGCTTTGAAGCTATCAAACAAGCAATTGCTCAAGATCGCACCCTTCTCAATCCCAACTATGACAAGGACTTCATTCTTTACAGCTTTGGAGGAGAAGCAACCATATCAATTATCTTGAAACAACTAAACAATGAAAATATTGACCAATATATTGCCTTCTTTAGTAAAGGACTTAAAAATAGAATCCAGTTAATGGCATCGAGTACTTCTAGTATAGTTATGTTGAGAAGTAGGTCATTACTATTGTTAGGGCATAGAAAAAATTTAGACGCATATCATCTTAAAATAGAATCCAATTAATGGCCCCTCATGCCAACATTAAAGAATTTTTGTTGAGTAGAGATATTAGTGAAAAAAGAGCTCGGTGGGTCACTAAGGTTATGGATTATGATATTAATATTAAGATCATCAAGCTTGTAAGAGGCAAGGGGTTGTGTGAGTATCTTGTCTCAACATTTGAGACTCCTATAGAGGTTGCCTTTATGTTACAGGAGGACCAATCCAACATTGACACTCAAAACAACTAGGTGAATAATATGAGTACCTTTTTGCAAGAAGATAAGTATCTTTCAGGTTTGGATAGAACCAAAAGAAAAAAATTCAAACTACAATCCATCCCCTATGTCATAGTGGATGGAATACTTTTCAAAAAAGACCTCAATGGAGTGTTGTTAAGGTGCATTGAACAAAATCAAGTTGACAAATTATTGGAAAAATTCCATGTCAACTCTTTCGGTGGCCATTTTTTTGCAATGACCATTGTTACTAAAATAATGAGGGTTGGATATTATTGGCTAACCCTATTTAATGATGCTCATAGATGTGTGAAGAATTGCAAGAAGTGTGCTTTCTTTTCAAGAAGACAAAGGCTAGTTACTTTTCCTCTCCATCCCATTCAGGTAGACCAACCATTTACTAAGTGGGGATTTGATTTTACTGGTATGATAAATCCACCATCTAGTGCTCATCATAAATGGATTTTAGCAACTACAAAATACTTCACCAAGTGGATGGAGGCAATTGCTTTAAGGGATGCTATTGAGGCTTCAGTTTTGGAATTCTTTGATGAAATTGTGGCTAGGTTTGGTGCATCTTCCACCATCATATCTGATAATGCCAAATTTTCTATTGGTACCCATATTAGTGATTGGATAACTACATATGATATATACTTGAGAAACTCATCAAATTATTAGCCTCAAGGTAATGGTTTGGTTGAGTCTTCAAACAAAACCCTCATCAGGATAATTAAAAGGAATGTTGAGGATAATTAGAGATCTTAGCATAGCAAAGTAAAGATAGCCCTTTGGGCTAACAAGATCACTCCCAAGAGAGCTATTAGAAATTCCTCTTTCATGTTGGTTTATAAAAAGGAGGCAAGGCTACCATTATCATTGGATTTTCCTTATCTTGAGTTAGCACAATAGTTGGAATTAGCAGAAAATGATGCCATGATAGTGAGGTTGGTTGAGCTAATGGAGTTAGAAGAGACTAGGAACAAGGCTATGCTTACTCTTGAGATTCACCAAGCACATGTCAAGAGCAATTTTTATAAGAATTTTTTCTACAAAGTGTTCCAGGAGGTAGACTTGATGTCAAAATGGGATGCAGATAGAGCCAAAGTAGGAAGGCATACCATATTTGATGCCATTTGGAGTGGTCCATATGTCATCACCAGTTGTAAGGAAGTTAATGCATTCCATCTCTCCAAGCTAGATGGTGAGGCTCTTCAATTCCAGTTGATGGAATTCATCTCAAACCTTATTTCTGAGGGGTTTTGAAATGTCATGTACATGTTAGCTTAGTTGTTGCTTTTCCAAGAAGTGTTGTTACACATTCTACATGTTTCTTAAGGGAATGCATGATCTAAGTGTTTTGTTTCTTCCTCCAAGTGCAAGCCCGCACATGTTAATTTGTCATACTTTTTTAGGAAGGCCAGTTGCTACTAGTTCCCCTTATGGCTATGTTCCCAATGGACTAATAAGACCCCTAGATTCCATGATTAGTAAGCAATTATTCAACAAAAATCATCAAAATGTTGTCACTTTGTGCCTGTTGGACACTAGGAACACTGAGAGCAAGGGGGGTGAATCAGTGTTCCACAATTTTGATTTTCAAATCAGATAATATATATTATATACTATATATATAATATATTTAAAATTTATAATATATAAAAAAACAAACAAACAAAAAGACTTTTTGCTGTTGTGCAGCCCCTGCTGGGGACTGCCACACAACCCCTCCCCAACATGTGGTGTCGTTTCCTTCACAGCCAGTGCCTCCCATGGTTGGGGGGGCATGGCTGTGGGGCAGCGTCCCTGCCCACCAACAATAAACAATAATTTTTATTTATTTTTATTTTTTTATATTATATTTCTTATTTAAAAGAAAAATAGACTCCCATGTTTATTTCCAGAATTTTAACAAGGAAGAAAAATAGGAAGAAACAACTTCCCAAAAAAATAAATCAGAGCCAATAAGCATAACTAAAATATATGCATATACATATATATGTATATACAAAATATATATATATATATATATATATATATATATATATATATATATATATTACCATTTTATAGCCTATTTGGGCAAATTTTCTACAAGAAAATATAAGGAGAAGAAATTTTAAACACAGTTTCATAATATAAATTTCTGGAAATTCCCCAAATTCAACATAAAGGTTTTAAACTTTTCTTTTGTTTCCTTTCTATTTTCTATTGTTTGAATTTTTTCCTTGTTTTCTTTTCCCATGATTTCAACAAAAGTTTACAGATTTGTTTACAACCAAGTTTTCAAATTGAAAAATCGAAATTTCAAAGCATTTAAAAAAAGAAAGAACTTGTGATCTTGAAGTTTGATGAAACAATTTGATGCTGAGCTTCTTGCCAATTCAAAACTCCAAATCTCCTTCCAAGTCTCCACTTTCAAATCCAAGATTGAATCCAACCAGAACAAAACCCTTTTTTTCTTTACAGCAATTTCTCTCCAAAATCCAAATGGAATGGCTCCCCTAAATTTTTTTCCCCAATTTAGTCAGCTCCCTAAAATATCCCATCCACCATAGTTATTGCATTTTTGGAGATATTTTGTTTATTTGAAAATTTAAAACTAAAATTCTTTTCAACATGACTTTATTATTTATTTTAAAATTTCTATTCCAAATGCATTTAAATGTTTTTAAACATTTTCATTTCCAAATTTTCTTTTCCAAAACATCTTTAACACTTATATTTTTAAATTTTCAATTCAAAAAGAATTTAACAATTACAATTTCCAAAATGAATAACTTGATTTATTTCAACATAATTAATTTAATTAATCAATAAAATAAATCTAATTCAATATTTGATCATTTTATTAATTAAATTAAATTAAATAACATTTATAACATTATAACTAGATAAATTTAATAAACAACTTAAATACATAAAGCCATTTATTTACCTTTTCAATTTGCAATTAAATGAAATCAAGGAGAGATGCGCAACAAAGAAACAACTTAACCTGACTAAAACCTGATGACACACTATGACTAGGGTGATGACTTGGCATAGAAAACCTAGCTACTATCTCCCAATTGAAAACTGTTGGCCAATGGACACGCTCAACCTAGAAATTAGGTGGAGTCGATGTCTTGTACCTGTCAACTTGCAAACAAAGAGTATATTGAACATGCATATATATATATATATATATATATATATTATGAACAAACACCCTGTGAAGAGGAAATCTCAGAATCGTAGGGCACTCACAAGCGAGTGGTACAATCCCATCCCCTTCACCAATACATAATTACTAACTGATAGTTCTAACATCAATAATATACTCAAAAGCATAAAGCATCATTAATTAAATATCTACTAAATCCAAAACATGCCATAATGATAACATCAGAGTAAAATACCATCACATAAAAATATAACATTTGCATCGCTTTACAGTTTGCAATCAAATAGTAACCAAGTACCAAAGTCAAAGTACAAACAAAAACCACATAACAAAGAAAAATGTTGTCGATCAAAGAGCCAAAATGGAGGGGTGTTACATCCTCCCCCCTAGGGTCAGGCTTACTCCTGGAAGCCTACAAACACAAGGAATATAACTCCCTCAAAACTAACTAGACCCTAACCTACTCAGTACCTCAATCCCCGAGGATCAACTCCTGAAGCTGAAGGACGAATTGCACCCAAATGCTCAGCCTAACGGGTATCCACCGTAGTAAATGCCCTATGTGATCTGCCCGCATCTCCTACTGTCGGCTCTGAAGCTATCAGCCTCTGACTAAAACCAGAAGTGCCCTGCTGAGGACACTGACGAGAAAAGTGGCTCTGCTGATCACAAGAGAAACATCATGTCCCTCTACCGAATCCCTAAACAACTAGAGGTACACTAGGTCATGGGAAACCACCTCCACTAAACGCCGACTGAGAACTCTGAGCAGGCTGATCATAACGATTACGATGAGCTCGCATCCAACTCCGATCTCTCTTCTTTTTTCTCCAACTTCTATCGGGTTGGGACTGAGGATTATGTTGCCTTGACTGCGATGGTTGTTGCTGCTCAACCCTTAGTGGGTGACTGATGCCCTCTAGAAAAGCCTGTAGCTTGAGATCGACCACTCTAAGATCCAACACCAACAGAAGGTGCACTGCCAAACTAAACTCCCATCTGACCACCTAAAACCAAGGCTAAATTCTCCTCAACAATACAAGCTTTATCCACAGCTACCTCCATGGTCTTTGGCTTGAATACCCGAACTCCACTACTGATCTGGGCGTTTAAACCCCTAATGAAATATTGAACCAACATACCCTCATCATCACCTATGCCCGCAAACTATTTGAGCTCGAAAAAGCGACGCTCAAACTGTTCCACTGACATATCCATCTTTTGTAAGGCATGTAACTCATCTCCACGGTGCTGATGCCAATGATCAGAAAGGAATCAAACTCTAAACCGCTCTAGGAACAAATCCCAAGATATAGTACCAATATCTAAATGGAGCTTTTGCTCCTCCAACCTCCACTAGGTAGATGTGAAATCCCTAAAATGCATGATTGCACACCTAGCTTTGGTGTTGCTACCATACAGATGCATAGCAAAACACCTGTTCAAATCAATCAACCATGTCTCGGCCTCTGATCCACTACCCAAACCATCAAAAGTGGGTGGACGAGCTCTAAAAATATCTCTCATGTGAGTAGCCATGACTGCCTCAAACGGAGCTAGAACCTGATCTCTCTCACCTATGACCTCTTGATCCCTATCCTTCCTAGGGCCCATATGAGCAAGAGTCTCCTCAAGCAAGTGACGCAACTGAGCATCCCTGATCCCTGGTGGATCCTGATGCTGATTACCAACCTCTGGCACAAACTGAGAAGCCTGATGCTCCTCATGATCTGAAACATGGGGAACAATGGGAGGTGTATCCTATTGATTACCTCCTCGACCGCCTACATGGCCACGACCTCTACTCTGACCTTGCCTAGGTGGCATGATCCTGGACAGATACACACCACAACATAAGACAAGGTACACAAACCTAAACTCTATGTAGCTAACAACTTAATGGGTCCACATTATCCCAAAGCACCCAGTGTTTAAACTTGGGCTCTGATACCATGTGTAATGCCCCACCACACAACCCTAGAGGAAGATGCAATTAACTACACAAACATACTATTTTTTTTAAGTACAATTAACATGCAAGATCACTACCCATTGCAACAACCTCTAAGGTTACAAGACTGAGATTACTTTAAAACCCAAACAAGAAACATGAATTGAAACCATAGCATTTAATTACTTAAAGAATTAAGAACGCATGCATTCCATATATGATAAATTGTATCAAGAATAAGAGATACCACATGATTTCAATAACAATCATTTAACAATAAGATTACAACTCTCATTCCCCGAATGAGGTAAAACCAATAAGCATGATTACATATTACATCTTCCACTACAATACAAATGAGGGGTAATAAAATTACAATAATAACTGAAAAGAATAAAGCATGAAAGAATTGGATCCCACGAGCTCTCCAACTGGAAATCTCGTCCACATGAACAAAAAGACGACCCAACGGAAAAGGGTGCACGTTCCACCCAACCATGTGATACCCGAAGGCTCACCCCCCGTGCTAAGAGATAGTAACAAGGATTCCTACACAAGACCATCTACCTCTAGACACAGACTAAAACATAACTGAACTGAATCAAATACAAACACAACAACACTTAACACAATGGTTACAATGCTTCCAGAGAACAATGAACATCTATGCAGTACAACAAACTGACTTCTGGTTGTCATAGAGAGAGTGTCACACATCATTTGCTACAAGTTACCCTGGATCAACCTTCCTAGGCTACCGAACCCCCATTCGAGGTTACCATGGCTTGCCTCTACTAGCCGTCGGACCCCCATACAAACTGTGCTTCTTGTCTCATCTCAAACCTTAAAAGCGAATGAGTCATAAGAGAGGCATTTATTATCTTAATTAGTCTGAAATTTTTTCATTAATTCTTTTTAAGTTATCACTTACTTAAACACTAAGTGAGTTACCCTGGCGCCCCTCTGTGTGTCGGACCCCCACATAGAGTCGCTTTCCTATCGACAACCCACACGGTACAAAACCACAATTCCATGGGTAAACTAGATAAGACAACCACTCCAATCCAAGGAGGCAACAAATAAAAAAAACTCACTCCAAACACTAGAGGAAACAAAAATACATACTCCACTCCTTCCAAAGGAGGCACAAACCACATAAACCACTCCTAATCCAAATGATGCACAAACCATTCATGTTCAAGAAAATCGGGTAAAACAACATGATACAACTATACGCATTTCCCAAGGCAATTCACAAATCGAACCACCACATAAAACATCCCAACCTAGAATAACTCCTCTGGAAGACTTACTAGACAAATAACTCCATTTGCCCAACATCAAGAATCAACGAAAACATCATTTAGAAAGCATTTCAGGCAACTCAATAAACTAATGTTAGGATTTCCTAAATCCAAGTCAAACAATGGCATAGTGCATGAAATCAAATAAAATAATTATCATTATTCGCAATTACTCAAAAGTAAATAAGATTACATTGACATCATTAAGGAACTTAAATTAATAATTTAATTCCATGTTTTCCTCAATTATACATAATAATTAAAATCAATTTTTTTTAAATAAAAGTATTTGATTATTAAAATCAAATTTCCTAATAACATCCTTCTCTTATGAAATTAATCTTTACATCAAATATAAAAAAATCACTATAGAAAAAAAAAACTATAATTAAATATAAACTAAACATATATATGTAAATATATATTTACCGAATATATATATTTATATTTTAAACACTAATTAAATTCCATTCTCAATTACTAAATCAAACCCCATTTTTTTGCTAATTATTTACACACACACACACACATGTATATTTAAAATGATATATAAAATATATATTCTATATTTTAAAATTTAAAAAAAAACATATATATTAAAATAAATATATATACATTTATATTTATATAACATATATTATATATATTATAATTAAATTATATATATATATATATAATATACTATATATATAATATATTTAAAATTTATAATATATAAAAAAATAAACAAACAAAAAGACTTTTTGCTGTTGCGCAGCCCCTGTTGGGGACTGCCACGCAACCCCTCCCCAACATGGGGTGTCGTTGCCTTCACAGCCAGTGCCTCCCATGGTTGGGGGGGCATGGCTATGGGGCAGCGTCCCTGCCCACCAACAATAAACAATAATTTTTATTTATTTTTATTTTTTATATTATATTTCTTATTTAAAAGAAAAACAGACTCCCATGTTTATTTCCAGAATTTTAATAGGGAAGAAAAACATGAAGAAACAACTTCCCAAAAAAATAAATCAGACCCAATAAGCATAACTAAAATATATGCATGTATATATATAGAATATATATGTATATATATATATATATATATATATATTACCATTTTATAGCTTATTTGGGAAAATTTTCTACAGGAAAATATAAGGAGAAGAAATTTTAAACACAGTTTCATAATATAAATTTCTGGAAATTCCCCAAAATCAACATAGAGGTTTTAAACTTTTCTTTTGTTTCCTTTATATTTTCTATTGTTTGAATTTTTTCTTTGTTTTCTTTTCCCATGATTTCAACAAAAGTTCACATATTTGTTTACAACCAAATTTTCAAATTGAAAAACCAAAATTTCAAAGCATTTAAAACAAGAAAGAACCTGTGATTTTGAAGTTTGATGAAACAATCTGATGCTGAGCTTCTTGCCAATTCAAAACTCCAGATCTCTTTCCAAGTCTCCACTTTCAAATCCAAGATTGAATCCAACTAGAACAAAACCCTCTTTTTCTTTACAGCTATTTCTCTCCAAAATTGAAATTTTTAAAATCCAAATGGAATGGTTCCCCTAAGTTTTTTCCCTAATTTAGTCAACTCCCTAAAATATCCCATCCACCATAGTTATTGCATTTTTGGAGATATTTTATTTATTTGAAAATTTAAAACTAAAATTCTTTTCAACATGACTTTATTATTTATTTTAAAATTTCTATTCCAAATGCATTTAAATGCTTTTAAACATTTTCATTTCCAAAAAGCATTCAACTTTAAAATTTTCTTTTCAAAACAACTTTAACACTTATTTTTTAAAATTTTCAATTCAAAAAGAATTTAACAATTACAATTTCCAAAATGAATAAATTGATTTATTTCAACATAATTAATTTAATTAATCAATAAAATAAATCTAATTCAATATTTGATCATTTTATTAATTAAATTAAATTAATTAATAAATTAAATAACATTTATAACATTATAACCAGATAAATTTAATAAACAACTTAAATACATAAAGCCATTTATTTACCTTTTCAACTTGCAATTAAATGAAATCAAGGAGAGATACGCAACAAAGAAACAACTTAACCCGACTAAAACCCGACGACACACTATGACTAGGGTGATGACTTGGCACGAAAAACCTAGCTACTATCTCCCAATCGAAAACCGTTGGCCAATGGACATGCTCAACTTGGAAACTAGGTGGAGTCGATGTCCTATACCTTTCAACCTACGAAAAAAGAGTATATCGAACATGCATATATATATCAATTATGAACAAACACCCCGTGAAGAGGAAATATCAGAATCGTAGGGTGCTCGCAAGCGAGTGGTACAATCCCGTCCCCTTCACCAATATAGAATTACTAACTGACGGTTCTAACATCAATAATATACTCAAAAGCATAAAGCATCATTAATTAAATATCTACTAAGTTAATCCAAAACATGCCATAATGATAACATCAGAGTAAAATACCATCACATCAAAATATAACATTCGCATCGCTTTACAGTTTGTGATCAAATAGTAACCAAATACCAAAGTCAAAGTACAAACAGAAACCACATAACAAAGAAAAACATTGCCGATCAAAGAGCCAAAATGGAGGGGTGTTACAAAAGTGGTGCAAATGGGTTATGAAATACATAATTTTAAGACATTATGGGGTCAATTAGAGGCTTAATTAAATCCAATAAATTAAGGGACCCAAACATAGTGTGAAATTGTAAAGTTATACAATTTTCTACCCTACATTTAACCCCCTCTTTAGTGAGAGTATGAACTTACACTCAGACTCACACTAAAGTAGACAAATATGTGTCAAGAGGGGCCCAAGTGTACAAATGTTTGAAATATAGGATGAAAAAGACAAAGGAGGTGGCCAAGTCCCTAGGTTCTAAGATCCCATGGCAAACCAGCATAAGGGCAAAGGGACACACGAATATAAGATATGAAGCAACAAGACAAGATACACAAACATGCATTTCAGAAAACACGATGAAAACACATGAACATAACATAACATACAAATGATGATGGAATGAAAACAAACAAGATGTAAACACGGAGAAGACACATGAAAAAAACACAACAAAACACAAGGTTAGTAATACAAAGATTTGAGTCGGTAAGGTAAAGAGACCTTAGTCTTAAATTGTCTCAAATACCAAACATCATCCATCGAATGTGTTGTCAAAATAAAATGATGCTCTCACAAGGATGTAAAATCACTTATGAAACACATGGCTCCACTAGTAAGCAAGTTGTATTATGCTAGGTGGCCATGAAATACGCTCAAAAGGGCTAGTGCAATCTGATATACACTAGGTGAGCTCCCAAGACAAAGATGAGAAACACACACTAGGTCTACAAGGTGTGTACTCATAAAAAAATGCATCACAAGGCTAGCAAGATGCATTATGCTAGAAACTCATGAAAAAAATGATCAAGATACTATGCCAATGCTACACTAAGTTCAACCTCTAGGAAAAAAGTGAAGCAAGATATGTCAAAATGTCAATGCCAAAATGAAAAAATGCCAATGTAAAGGTCACACTTCCTAGGAGATCTATGCTATCAGCACTAAGAAGGGAACATGCAAACAATGAGCGGGGGACTATATGCCCCCCACTTAAAATGTAAATATACTTTCTATGTTGGTATTTTAAGTAGAAAAGGGGAAGAGGGGATTCTTGGAAAGAATGCACACCTCCAAAAACTAGTTATCCTTTCCCCCCAAGTGTAGAGACAAAGAAAACCAAGGACTATCATGTTGCTGCCAAGATAAATATGGTTGCACTTAAGATTGTACCACCATGAATGGCAATGAGAAAAAAACATAAAGCTACAAATGCCACATAGTGATGAGCAACATGATAGGATGAAAATTATTATAAATTAGAAGTAGGTGCATCCACACAAGGAAGAGCACCACAATCCTTAAGATGTTGAATTTTATTACTCAAGGAATTACATTCATTGGTAGAATTACCATGCACTCGATGATATGCACAAAATGAAATTTTGATATAAAATTTCTTTTGTGTTCTTGGAGGAAGAGTAATCAAGTGGGCTTTGAGAAGCCTTGACAAGATAGACTCTTAATCAATAGTACGGGACATTTCTTTCTCAACACAAGATGTCATACACACAGTAGATGATAAGGCATTAGATGAAGATGGAAATGAAGGTTGAAAACCTAGACCCTACTTGGAAAAGCATGATATAGACTTCACATGATCCCTATCATTTTGTTTCATATTTTTATTACATCCATGTTTAGACAAAATTTTGTATCCAAGACCATAATATGCTTCCAAATCAAATGAAGATATTTTATGTACATGCTTCTGAGAAGGATTTCCTTCTTCCTGAGCATGCAAATGTATCTTCCTCATATGGGGGATGGGAGTTGAAGAGCCCCCATCACCACTATGGGGTGATGTTGATGTAGAAACAAGTTGAGCAATTGAAACACAAGACTCTTTAGGTTTAGATTGTGAGATTTTGTAATCTCCCATAAAGGAGGGTGTAAAATCTAATGAACCCTAATCATCCCTAAAACATGTGTTTGAAGATGAATCATTTGTATTTGATTCTTTGGACTTGGAGGGCGATATTTGAGACTCCCCTTTGAAACAAGGTGTAAAATCTAATGGCCCCCAGTTGTCGTCTAAGATTTTTGTTGTAGGTGAAAGACAATTAGGATTACCATAAACTTGTATAAGTTCTATATTTGAAGTTGGAATTAAAGTATTAAGGAAGTTGGAAGTGTCATGATCATGTTGAACTTGTGAGTTATAGCTTTTTTCATTAGCTTCAATCATGTATATCTTGTTTTTATATTCAAAATTCATCTCATAGTGAAGAGTAGATGAGACTCATTTCATGGCATGAATCCATGGTCTCCCTAGGAAAAGGTTGTATGAAAGAGGTCCCGGCATGATATGGACAAGAGTGGGAAAAACTATAGGTCCAACCTCAATGGGTAATGTGATCATTCCTAATGGTTTCCTATTAACATTTTCAAATCCATGAATATTAACATTATTGGGTTGAATAAGCTTCTTGTCCACACCAATTTTATCTAGGAGATCATTGCTACAAACATCAAGTCTCGCTCCATTGTCTATGAGAGTACACCTAACTACAGTTTCATTAATGATCACCTTTATCATTAAGGCTTCTTGTTTATTTTGGATCTCAAGCGAGGGTAATTCATGTTGAGGGAATGTGATATTCAACTGTCACTTGCATACAATCAAATGGGGTTACTACATCACCCAATTTAACAAAAGATTGGATATCATTCTTTTGTAAAACTTCTTAGAGCATCCTATTGTATGTAGGTGATTTTTGAATCAAATCCCAAAGGGAGATGTTTATCTTAGTACAATAAAGTTGCTCAACAAGATCACACTCTTTACCACTATGCTAAGAAATGTTATATGTGTGGGCTACAGTATGATAACTTGGTTTCTATGACACATGTTCACTGCAATGTTGCCTTGCAAAGTTTAAGATAGCACCTGGAGGTTTAGGAGATCCTATAATTGGAGGTGACTTAGGAGGCTCACTAATTAGAGATGATCCAATTATTACTTGCACATTCATAACCTCAGTTGAGTTACCTAGATGACCTTCTATTGAGGGGGGATCTAATGTGAACTTAACATCTTCATCTATGCCATCCATCTTACTATTTGTTGAGAGAAATGTATCAATGATATCATCTTCCTTTACTACCATATCTTCCCAAATGTGTAAAACATTAGAAGAGGGACAAACAAGATT
Source organism: Sequoia sempervirens (assembly GCA_007258455.2). NCBI lineage: Eukaryota > Viridiplantae > Streptophyta > Pinopsida > Cupressales > Cupressaceae > Sequoia > Sequoia sempervirens. The sequence goes on from VDFB02075321.1 coordinate 67,399,784, forward strand.
CTCATGATGCCCAATAATTAGGTCTTCTAACACCAAGATACCTTCGTCACAAGTAGGAGAGGTTTCAGGAGAAGAACAACTAGGATAACCATGATTATCTATGATTGCATCATCTTGCACCAAAGCTTTAGTGGATGACCTAGGTGAGATGAAGTCCTCAAGGGCTTCATCTAATATGGAAAAGTCATAAAAACTAAAGGGCTTGGTAAGTATACAAGGTTCTTGTGGAAAGAGATCTAACATGACTAGATTACTATGTAATGTATGAATTTGTGCAAAAATGAAAACTAACTACCCAAATTATGCAATTCCTTAGAAAATGTAAACAATTTTTCTACATATTTGATGATTTTCAATACTGAAATACAACAATTTTCTTATGAATTTTCAAAAAATCAAAGCAAAAGGACAATGTTTCTTGTACATGCAATAACAATTTTTTAGAATTTGAAAACAAACTTCTGCAAGTTGGAACAAACTAATAATACATAAAAAAAAATAGTGTACAAAAGTTATCTAGGACACTTATACAAGGACAGGTTCGCCCAAGGGTGAATGGATCCTTGTATAGGGTTCTGAAAAGGGAAAATTTGAAGTTTTATGTTACTATTTGATGTTTCTTTTTGTAGTTGCAAACAAGTTAATCAATGACAGTTTTTCTAGATTTTGTTCAATTGAAGACTATGTAATAAGTGTGAAACAAAAGGTGAAAATGTGTTGACAAATTTTGAATGCAATTTTTAGATCTAAAATGCAATATTTGATTGATTCTAAGATGCCACAACCTAAAAATGATTATTTTGAAATTAAACAATGCAATTTTTCACATGTTTTTGAGCTAAACTGAAAGATGCAATGAACAATTTCATATTCTAACCACTTAATGAATGAAATATGAATGTAAATATGATCTAAATATGACTAAAACAAACCCTAATGCAACCTATGATGCAATATGGAATGCAATGTTTTTTAATTTTTTATGACTTTTTTAGAATGCAAAGATGAAACCCTAACTAAGAAATGCAAATGCAAAACCTAGATCTAGGGTGAATTATGAAAAATTTCAGAAGGTATGTAATCTTAACATGTAGAGTTCACCAAAATGAAATGAAGAAAAAGGGATCATATGTCCCAAGTGTCTAGAACAATAGGATCTAGGTGCCTTTGCCTAGAGTTTCATTAGGAAGAGAGAAGATCACAAAGGGATAGGATTGACTTTCAACCTTGAGGTGAGCGAAACCTATTTTGGGATCTATTGTTTTCTACTTTCTTATGACAAAAATGATTGATTGACAATGTTGGGAGATAATTTAAAGTTCCTAAATTAATTGAATTGTATGAACTAACACATAAAATGCAGAAATCTATAATAAAAAATAGAAACGATAGTTTGCAAGTAGATATGGGAAGTGTAGAGAATGTAAAACCTTCCTAGAAAAGTGGGTTTTGAGGTTACTACAAGGACTCATTCTCCCAAGAGAAAATGGGTCTTTGTATAGAGGTTTTTTCTCAACTTTTGGGGTCCTTTGGTGCAAGATCTGAGCTTCTTTTTTCCCCTTTTTCACTATCAAAAAGCCATAAATAAATTTTGAATTTGAGTTTTCGTGTCTTGACAATAATGGTGACAACTTTGACAACTTTGCAAAATTGCTCCTTTAATCAACCTCAATCCTTCTTCACCTATAAATCTACACATACAAAGAGAGAATAAAAAATGTTTATTTTTGGGTGAATGGGGGTTGCCTCAGTCAAAACCCTTGTTTGGTAATTAAACCTTGATAATGAAATAATGACAATATGAATGGAAATGATGAGTGAAAAATGTTTCTTAAAACTCACCAAACCCTTAATGGCTGCCCTTAGAGGACTGATGTCTAACACATCACTCTAAGAATTGGATCTTGCATGAATTGGCTTGATTGATTGATTGATTTGATGCTTCAATACTTGTTTGAATGCTTGAAAACCTACATCACAATGTTAGCCTTCAAAACATGACATGAACATACATAAACTTTGACATGATGATATGATCTTGATTGTTGATGTAGATGACTAATAAATTTACTCTTCAATACTCTTGACAATAATATTTTCTCTTGTGAAAGTTTCCTTAATGCTAGATGTTTTGAATTGATAAACAAACTATGTATTTATAGGTGTTTATCTAATTTCCTGAAAATTAGATCCCAATAGCTGACCTTTGCAAGTGGAAATTCAAATGTTACAATGCCACCACCGACATAGCCAAATTTGGAGGGAAACGGAGTAGCAAGACACTTCCCCCATTGGGAGAATGGGTCCTAGTCCCATTATGGTGAATGAGTCCCAACCCTACTTTCTGAAATTTAAGGTGTTAGTGGCAAAGTATTAGATGAATGCATTTGTTTAACGTTTGCAATTTATTAAAAGTGGTGCAATTGGGCTATGAAATACATAATTGTAGGACATTATGGGGTCAATTAGAGGCTTATTAAGTACAATAAATTAAGGGACCCAAACATAGTGTGAAATTGTAAAGGTTTACAATTTTCTACACTACAAGTGGAATGCTCCTAGTTTGCACAATAGGTAGTAATGACAAAAGTAACTATTTGCTACCAGATCCGATTCTTGAAGCCACAAAAATGATTTTAAATGTATTTTTAACAACTACAAGTGGAAAAAATGATGCCTATGCTTCATCAATTATTTGGAGACTACTTTTGTTATAGGGCCATACCTAACTACTTTTTTGGTGCATATTTTGTGGGGGTTTCTGCTCTTCATCCATAGATTTATTAATGTGGAGACATGGCTATGATGTCAGGGCCTTTATGGAAATCTTTCAATTTGGGATTTGAGGTCCACATGTGTGTACCTGATTTGCAAGGTGTTTTGCTAGGGTTTCCTGCCTAGTCACAACCCTATCTCTCTTATATGACCTATAGATGATCTAAAACACTTTTTGGCTCATTGTATGGTTCTTCCTAGTTTCTCTAACAAAAATTGTAGTTTTATGCATTTTGCAACCATAAATAGGCTTATGCTTTTGTATTAATGAAAGTTGTCATTTTACCTCTTCTCTCCTTTAGATATGTTGTGTAGATCTCTCTTTCCTCCATGTCTAAGTGCATTGTTATTATCTTCTATTTCCTTCTATTGTGTTAGCTATGTTTGCAGGTGTTGATTGTGAATATTTATTTTCATTCCAACATCTTGTTAAACCTTAACCTCCATATGTACCCTTGGAAGTTGATAGAGTAGAGATATGTGTAAGTCCATTTGACTATTTCCATTGATGCATTGTGTTATTTCAAGAAGGAATAAACAAATCTAATTTAGATGTATCACCTCCCCTTCCCCTTTTATTCAATTCTTTCTCTCCCTTTTCCCTTGTGAGTTGGTAGATTAGGACTAGTGATAGGATTTCATATGTTGGTTTGGACCACATATATGCACCTAGTTTAGAAAAGGAAGTCTCTAGTGATCTAACCTCAACTATAATGTCCCACACCTTGAGGTTATTTCCATTATGTCATTGGAATGTTGGGCCTATGTTCAACTGGGTGCAATTTCATGTGATAGAAAGACCTACACTTGAGTAGATATTTTTCCAATCGTTGATCCCCATTAAAATTCATCTAGATTGTACCATGTTCTATGAAAAGGAAAAAAAAATTGGTCCTTATGTACATGCAAGATCGGTTCTTTCTAATCAAGCTTCTTGCAAGCATTGTCCATGCAAGGAATTCTTGGTGGGTTTCTACATAATTTGAAGATTGTCCTATAGGCACCTAATTCAAGAATTTGAAGTATCTCACTAGCTAGTTGGTTTGGCTATGGTGATATAAAATAAGTTTTTTTATGACAAATTTTAGGTCTCTTGTGAAAAATGTTTATGTTATCTAAAGGTGTTTCCACATGGAACCTTGCTTGATTGCAATTGGGGATTTTTTTGTGTGTGGAAATTATTTGTGGATTTTTACATTTACAAACTCCAAATTAGCATTATATTTGGAATATCTCCATTGGTTGTGTTGCCCAGCATGTTGATGCAAATGGCTTAAATTAACCTAGTTTGATATCCTCCCTCCCACATGTTGCACATCTATTGGTAGATGGTTGATCTATTGTGTATCCTCAAGATATTGTATCAACATAGCTTTTCTTGCTAATTGGATGCATGGTCATTGGTATGGTAGACATTAGAGGTCAAGAAATATCAAAACATGCATCCTCTTGGTACCGATGTTTTTGACTATTTATTTGTTTATCAAGCATCCCTGATAGTAAAATTAGGAGGTCTCAAATTAGATAAGTGAATTCCTTTTCCTTATAGGTAAAATTGTTGACAAGATCCTTTGATTGATTAAATTGTCATTTTTTTAGTATGCTTGTGGTGAGATAATCTATATCCTAACATTGACACTATCTTTTTTAATTGTTGGAAAAACAACCCTTTTCACTTGACGCTACATTATTCCTAAAGTAAGCACATTCCTCTAAAAAAGATGCTAAATTCCTTAGAATTTCCATCTTACTTCTTTATAGACTTTGAAAGGTTGTGTTTGAAGAATTCTTCCTCACCTAAGTCTTCCTAGTTTTTTGGATTGAGCCATATCTCTTCTTTGGGATTAAACAAGCAAGACCTGCTAATGAAATCATTGTTTGGGATACTTAGGAGGATATTAATGCCATCTTCCTATGTGTCAAACAAACACCACATTTTTGCATAGAGCTATATGATAAGGTCTTGGGTGTTACTTCAATATTGGCTCCTTTGAAGACCAACCAATCCTTGATGGGAAAGTGAATTGCATACCTCAAAAATGTCTTGGATGCATTACAATATGAGAGAGATTCCTTGAGAAACTAGTGAAGGGTGGGTTAGACATCTTCCTCCATGTTTAGAGCATGTGCCAAGCCATTTCAAATCTATGTAAACACTTTGGAGTGTTAAACCCATTCCCAAGGTCTTGTGAGTACTTGAGTGGCAGGCCAAGGAAAAGTGTGTTATTTTTTTGTATCCCTTGATAAAGTGTCGAGCAAGTGTTAATGACCTATTAGGTGAGAAATTTTTCAATGCTATAAGTAGAATCCTCTTTCCTCAATTATGGGGCAAATATTTTTGGTATAATTCATGCTTTTGGATGCTTGTACAATCTTTGGTGTCAATAGTTGTAGGTTGATGTAAAAATTTGTGTGAATTTATGTTTTTAATATTTTGTGGAGGTTTACTTATGGGAAACCTCCTTGTAGAGACAAATTCTCAAATAACCTTATATTTCCAGGAATTGATTGATTTAGAAAGCCTAGGGTTTTTACAATCCAAATTCAACTCACCATTACTATGTAAATTAAAAATGATAGGAACATGGGGCTTGCATATAGATAAATCACTCTTGTTTAGATGGTAAACGAAAGTAAAGTGAGGGAGTGTTTGGAGGACTGCCTTCTTCATGAGGGAGTGTTTAGAGGACTACCTTTTTCATGGTGGAGAATTTTTGGAACCATCCATTGTGGCACTTCTATCACTTTTTAAGATTTTAGGCGTAAGAGGGTTGTTGTTGTTTGCATTTTGATTGTTACACTAGTTTTGAGTGACCAACCTTCCTTTAATTCCATATGTTCTTCTATTATTGATTACAACTTGATCAATTGTTAAGGTGCTTTCAAGAGTCTCTTTGTAGGATTTATAAGGGAGTTTTTGGACTTCCTCCTATGTGTTCTTGTTAAGGGCTTGCAAAAGAGGCCACATAGTTCCTTGCATTCAATGTGCAGTGCACTTATTGATGAATAGAGAACTTATCTCCATTATAAGTGGGCTAGCAATTTTTTATGGTTTTGTTTGATGCTTAATAATTATTAGATTCCTATCTTCACTAGTTTGGGCATATCAAAAGTCATAAAACACTTGCCAATGAGTTGTCAAGAGTGTGTTGTTCCTTTAAGCACTTGATAATACTATTCTAATGCAATATGTTTCAGGGTCTTAGGAAAAATGTGTGACTAATATGTCCATGGAAGCAATTCTTGAACAATGGTCACATATGCTTTGATATTAGTACTAAGATCTCCTCCTCCCCTTAAATTTGAGTAAATCAAAGAGAGGTCTTGGAAAATAATATTTTATATTGCATGATCTAATGGTTCATTTAATTTTCAAGCTAGGTCCTTGAAAATGGATCATGCATGAGGGGAGGCGGTCCTCTAAAGATGGGCATTGAAAAACATGTTTGATGGTTTTACTATGGTTGAAGGTTTGAGTAGGGTAGGTGAAACTTCAAAAGGTTTGGATAATTTTGTTGCAAAGGGAAAACTAGTTGAAATCTAGTGTAGGTGGTGTAGTTGTATGTTGGGTTGGTGTGTATCTCTCCAAGTTGGAGTGTATTAGTCACATTGTATGAGAGACATGAAAGCATTATACTTTTTCTGTGTTGGTCTTTAGAAGAATTTGTCAATGACCCAAGCCTCAAGTGCCATGATCCCTTGGGGGTCTGTGCAAGATCATGGGGGTCCAAAAAGTGGCGATGTGAAAAAAAGACGTTTTTAACACACCCAAAAATGCGAAATTCATGCCTTTGAATTTTTGCAGGCCCACGTACAATATTTATTTTGGTTTGGTAATACCAAACCAAAACGAATATATGTTAGAAACGGATATCCATTTCTAAACAAATATTCAATTCTAAACAGATATCCATTTAGTTTAAGTCAGAGTTTATAATTCTGTCGGGTCTGGCTCCGACCACTTGTTTTATTTTATATATTATAATATATTTTTAATATAATTATCATATACGAATAAAATTAAAAAAACATTATACTAATGTTTGTTAATTTAATATTGTATCATAATATATTTAATATATTATAATATTTATATAATATTAAATTTATTATATTTTATGATTATATTATATTATTATATAATAATTATATAATATAATATAATATAATATTATTATAAAATATTATATTATATTATATTATATAATAATATATATATAATATATATATTATTTTATATAATAATATATATTATATTATATACTATATTTTCATATTATACATTTGAAAAAAAATGTTGACCATATATTAAAAAATTATAAAACAGAAAACAAATATCCATTTTTTGTGTTATTTAAAAAAAAACCCGAGAGCTCATATTATATAATATTATTTTATTTTATAATAATATAATATAATATTATAGTATAATATTATATAATAATATTATAGTATAATATTATATAATAATATTATAGTATAATATTATATAATAATATTATAGTATAATATTATATTATATTATATTATAATATTATATATTATATTATAATATAATATATTATATACATAATATAATGTATATTATATTATATTATATTATAATATATTATATATTATATTATAATATATTATATATTATATTATAATATATTATATATATGTTTCCTATTTTATAAATCAAAAAAGAAAAACCCGAGAGCTCATTTTATTTCTTTATGCATGCGTTTTTTTAGTCTGCAACTCAAATATCCGTTTGCCAAAGGTCAATTTGCTCAAAATCTATCAAATTTCTAAGGTATGTTTGTATTTTTCAAATTTTATTCAATTTATATTCATTTTACATTGTTTTTTTTTGCATTTTAGTCAAAAATAGGGTAAATTTGATAGATTTATATTACATTAAAACCATTGTTAATTTTGAATTTTTTTTATCAATTAACAGGTTTAAAATGGATCAATATGAAAATATTAACCTTGCACAAGATGAAAACCCTAACCCTACACAAAATGAAAACCTTGATCCCGCACAAAATCAAAACCCTAATCCTGCAGAAAATGAAAACCCTCCAAATTCTCCTTCACTGCAACTATTGTTTCTAAATCAAAATGTGCCAACAATACACAAGTCTATTCATAGAAACTTAGATCAATTAAGAAAGGTATTCCAAATCTATGAGACACTCAATGAGCTATCAAACATGAAAAACACTTTGGAAACTATCATTTCAAATGTTGAAACTTTGGTAACTCAATATAATAGATTTGCACAGTGGCAACAAGAATAAAGACAATTTTATACCAATGGGTTATCATATGATGAGGTGAAGGAACTTGATATTGAGAAAGCCCAATTAGCCCAGTTATTCATCGATCAAAGAACATGACATCATGTTAATGGGCAGAAACCAAAATTTTCAATTAAATGGTGCACCCATAGAGGCATATTAGATAATTTTTGGAGATGTCGGTGGATGGTTTTTGATAAACCACCCAACAACAATCTTGATGTCCCTCAGTATTTTCTTCGATAATTATATGTTGAGTTTGTGCTAGGGAAACATGTCAATTACTCTGAAATGCGAGATTTTTAGGGTGTTGGTAGAGGGATGCCACAAGATAGTCCTAGAGCATGTCGAGTCACCCCAATTTTTCCTTCTCTGCCTATTGCTGCCCTGACTCCACTACCTTACCCTGAGATTGTTATAGATGCAAGGACTGTGAGCATTTATGTGTTACATTCATTGAGTGATCATTTGGTCATGCAGAGCCATCATGTTGCACAACTATTTGACGGTGCATCCCATCACGATGGTGTTGCACCTGATACATCCCAGCATGATGGTGATGCACCTACTACATCAACTCCCACTGATACACTGTCCTCTTCGGGGCATATTTGTGTGCCTCATCGTTGCATGACGTGCAACAATTTATGTTTGGGACCTCTTTGACGATCCACTGAGGCCTCCATAAGACACATTCGACTATGAGGTTCATGATATGTTGATGTAGGAGTTGATAGAGCATGGAGTGGACCATTTGCAAGAGAGACATCGACTACCAAGGACGATATGGGAGGACCGGTAAGACTTAAAGTAATTTCATAGTGTGTTTTATGTAAATTCTTTCATATTTTATGAGAGATATTTGTACTAATATATGTTTATGTGCTGGAATTTTTAATGGTTGTTGACAGAGGAGAAGATGTCAGAAGTGCAAGAGGCTACATATACTGCCATTTCATTTTCCCTAGAGAATCAGTATGCGGTAAATTATTTAAATTGTTATTTTAGATCTTAAGTTTTGAAATCTATTATGTTTAAATACATGTACTACATATATTGATAGTCTAATGTAATCTTGTCTTTTTATGCAACAACTTGGTTCTTATACAGCCTTGTTGATTGGGTCTGATCCATTGGATGAAGTTGCACAACAGGTATATATATTTTTTGTTCTCGACATTATAATTATATGTGCATGTGCATTTACATTCTTGTCATTTTTTATATAGGAAACCATCTTAGCTGATTCATCCACTATGAGCCCATCTAGTGTCATAGCATCACAACAGGTATGTGTTTATTTTATATTGTAGATCATTTACGTTTAGATAGGAGTAGATATGTGATTAGTAGATATGATTATTTCTCAACAATTATATGTTAAATTGTATCATTTTTATTTTATTTGCTATAGTCCTCTGCCCAACTTAGCACTGTGACGAGTGTGAGACCATTACTTTATACAAGGACTTTCGATCATCCTAAGAGACAATCATATGTAGACTGTCTTACAAAAAGGATAGCAAGACTTGAGGTAAACAAGAATTGCATTATTGATTTAATATAGTACATCTATACTGATTTTGATGTTAAATTTGTGATTTATAAATGATGGTATATAAGTTTGTATTTACTAGTCTATCTTGTCAACCATTCACATAATTAATCTAATTTATGGTTTGAAATGTTATTGTGTAGGAAACTTCGAAGCAACTAACTTCTTCGAGGAGGCTTGATTTTGATGGTCCAACACAGGATTAGGATATGATTAGATTGTTATGTACTTAGGGTTTGATAGATCTTGAGATGGCATATATGCCACATTTATAAAACTTGTAAAATTTGTTCTGAGTAGGCATATGCCAAATTTGCATATACAAAAACATAATTATTCTATAGTTTGATATATAAGAATTGACATTCAGTCTAATTTGTTCCTCGTGTGCATGTCTTTCTACTTTGAATTTTCAAAATGGAATGTATAATTATCTTAGAATGGTTTAAAGTTATGATTGATAATGTATGTTATAGATTAATGAAATTACATTTTAATAGAACTTATGAATTACAATTGGTAATCCATCTATTTCTTTGAGGATTTTTTTCAAACAATTCATTGCCTTTTCTATTGTACCACATTTTTCATACATGTCTACCAATACATTTTTATCAAACACTCAATTTGAGAATAGCCATGATTTCAAGCTCTGTTGAATGAATTTACATTTGAAATTATTTTATTTTTTGAACTTGTGTAATGAAGTGTGCAACTGATTTTTATTTCAAAAGAAGTTAAAATTAATGAAAAGTGGATACAACTTAATGAAATGCATTTCATGTTACAGTGTTCATTTGAAAGTAATATAATCATCTTGATAAAAATCAATGTTACTTAATGTTCATTCAAGCTTAATAACATGTAAAAGGTATAAAATCATCTTGATTAAGAATCAATATATTTCAACCATAGGGGTTTGATGCAACCTTCAAACAAAGTTCTTACAGCTAAACAAGATACATGCTCATCAGATTGTTCATGTGAAATCTATACAATAATCATGATTAAAAATTAAGACATCACTCAACCATGATGCAACCATTAAACATACCAAATGAGTGTGATACTACCATTAAACAAACCAAATACAACTCCATGACATGCATGTTATTTGACCTTCAACATGTATTATCGTAATGCACAACAATGAATGTTGCTAACCATAATGCATCATTAAGCAAACTAAGCATACTATATGGGTACGTTTACATTATGAATGGTCATATTTTGCACTCAAACATGTCGAATCACTCTGAGCTACATTGGACTGATGATTTCCCTTAAGAGTCCAAAGTGCAAAAACAAAACAATTTTTTGGAGGCTATTACCTCGAAACCATGATGCTTATAGACTCTTTGTTAGAGGCTACAAGATCGTGTTGGGGCCTTATTCAATAACCTCTCTCAGATTTTGTTATCTCAGAGGCATTTTCCCATGGTGACGAGTTTTCAGTTGAGGAAAAAGTTGTCAGATGCAAGTAGTGTGAAGTTAGAAAGTGGTGCAACTTTTGTTCTGCAACTCGTACGACCAAACAGACTATTCCAACACGTCCATATGGGTACGTTTACGCTAGGGATGGTCCTCTTTTGCACCCAAATACGTTGAATCACTCTGAGCTATATTGGACCAACGATTTCTCTTAAGAGTCCAAAGTGTTAAAAGACAACAATCTTTGAAGGGATATTTCTCAGAAACCGTGATGCTTACAAACTCTATGTTCAACGCTATGGGATCATGTTGGGACCCTCTATAATAACCTCTCTCAGTTTTTTTCTATCTCAGAGGTGTTTTCCCGTGGTGATAAGTTTTCAGTTGAGGAAAAAGTTGTCAGATGCAAGCAGTGTAAAGTTGCAAAGTGGTGCAACTTTCGTTTTGCAATTCGTACGACCAAACAGACTATTCCAACACATTTGGATGGGTACGTTTATGCTAGGGATGGTCCTCTTTTGCACCCAAATACATTGAATCACTTTGAACTACATTGGACCAATGATTTCCCTTAAGAGTCCAAAGTGCTAAAAGGTAGCAATCTTTGAAGGGCTATTTCTTGGAATTCGTGATGCTTACAGACTCTCCGTCTAAGGCTATGGGATTGTGTTGGGACTCTCTGCAATAACCTCTCTCATTTTTTGTTATTTCGGAGGTGTTTTCCCATGGTGACAAGTTTTCAGTTGAGGAAAAAGTTGTTAGATGCAAGCAGTGTAAAGTTACAGAGTGGTGCAACTTTTGTTCTGCAACTCGTACGACCAAATGAATTGTTCCACCACGTCTGAATGTGTATATTTATGCTAGGCATGGTCCTCTTTTTCACCCAAATACACTTAATCACTCCAAGCTACATTGGACCGACGATTTCCCTTAAGAGTCCAAAGTGCTAAAAGACAACAATCTTTGAAGGGCTATTTCTCAGAAACTGTGACGCTTACAAAATATTCGTCTGAGGCTATAGGATCATGTTGGGACCCTCTACAATAACCTCTCTTATTTTTTTCTATCTCGAAGGCATTTTCCTGTGGTGATGAGTTTTCACTTGAGGAAAAAGTTGTCAAATGCAAGCAGTGTAAAGTTGCAAAGTGGTGCAACTTTCATTTTGCAATTCGTAGGAGCAAATGAATTGTTCCAACATGTTTGGATGGGTACATTTATGCTATGGATGGTCCTCTTTTGCACCCAAATACCTTGAATCACTCTGAGCTACATTGGATCGGCGATTTCCCTTAAGAGTCCAAAATGCTAAAAGACAACAATCTTTGAAGGGCTATTTATCAGAAATCGTGATGCTTATAGACTCTTTGTTTGAGGCTATGGGATCATGTTGGGACTCTCTATAATAACCTCACTCAATTTTTTAATCTCAGAGACGTTTTCCCATGGTGATGAGTTTTAGTTGAGAAAAAAGTTGTCAGATGCAAGCAGTGTAAAGTTGCAAAGTCATGCACTTTTGTTATGCGACTCATACGACCAAAAAAATTGTTCCAACACATCTGGATGGGTATGTTTATGCTATACATGATCCTCTTTTACACCCAAATACGTTGAATCACTTCGAGATACATTGGACCAACGATTTCCCTTAAGAGTCCAAAGTGCTAAAATACAACAATCTATAAAGGGTTATTTCTCAGAAACTATGATGCTTACAAACTCTTTGTCTAAGGCTATGGGATCATGTTGGGACCCTCTACAATAACCTCTCTTAGTTTTTTCTATCTCAGAGGCGTTTTCTTGTGATAACGAGTTTTCAGTTAAGGAAAAAGTTGTCAGATGCAAGCAGTGTAAAGTTGCAAAGTGGTGCAGCTTTCGTTTTGCAACTTGTACGACCAAAAGAACTATTCCAACACATCTGAATAGGTACGTTTACGCTAGACATGGTCCTCTT
>VDFB02075321.1:67412883-67463393 GCA_007258455.2 Sequoia sempervirens
CTCTCTCTCTCTCTCTCTCTCATCTTTCTCTCTCTCCCTCTCTCTCAAGCCCCCTCTCTCTCTCAATTATTTATCTCTTGGACTCTCTCCCTCCCTCTCTCCCTCTCAATTCTCTTTCTCTCTCTCCATCTCAAAACTCTCTCTCTCCCTCTCTCTAGTGTAGAGGCACCTTGTGCATTGTATGCCTACAATAGGCAGTATTGTAAAATTTGAATTTTCATCATGAAGTGCATGTAAAATAGTCGTGTGGACCCATTCAAGTGTATTTGAATCTCTATTAGGTCTCTAGGAGGTTAAGGAATTTAATTTGCAAAAGTTGTCTTTTTGTTGCAAAAGATGCAAAAATTGCAAAATTGTAAGAAGTTGAAGATGAAGAGTCATCTTTGTAAAAAGAGTTGTTGGGTCGGTTGAAGATGAAAGGGCAGGTATTCTATCTGATGTAAACCTCTCTATAAAGCATTTCAAAGGTGAGAAAAGCATCATACATTGTATCTTGAAACTATTTTGACAATAAAAGAACCTTGTTCTACCAAACAGTGTTTTTTTGTTGCTTTGCAAGGACTGTACGGACTATACAGTATTTCTTAGGCTCCAAAACTTGATTTGAATTTTTATTTTGTTGTGTTAACTTCTATTTGAAGGAGATTTGAAAAAAATTCAAAAATTTTAGAGGTTTTAAAAGCAATTTTATAGTGACTGCTTGAAACCTTCATTTCAAAGGTTTTGAGAGTCCAGTGAGAGTTCAATCCACCATTCCACCGATGGAGGCTTGGTAGATTGGTGGAATGGATTAATTTTGATTTTTTTTCAATTTTTGTATGTTGGCAAGTGTAGGGGAAGGCAGTTGGCATTGGTTTAGTTGCTGCCCTAACTAGTTTTTCATTGTTTTTTGATTCAATATGATGGCTAAGTACAGGGTGTTGAAGAAACAACATTGGTAAAGGTCTAAAGATGGTTTATTTATCATGTGCAGAAATATCCTAAGATGTTTGAAGCATTGTCAAGTTGATTGGATGTTTGGAAAGCATACTTTCAATAAACCCTCATTGATTTGAGCATAGTGAAGTCAAAATCAAGGGTTTGTGCTTTGTGGCCTTTAAACGGGTTTAAGTGATCAAAAGCCTATTGATTCTAGAGTTTAATGACTTATTGTAATGTTTTCCAGGGTTATTTGGTGTTTTGAAGTTGATTTGATGATACATGCTTTGTAATTTTGGCCTATTTTGAGCCTATTTATGTGATACAATCAATTTATTTGGTATTATTTCCAAAACAATAGTATCTGAGTTTGGAATATGTTTAATGATGTTGTAATGGGTTCCTAAAAATGTATTTTGTTTGTGGAGATTCAATGTGGTTTAATAAATATACCCGTTTTAGTCATGATGGACTACTATAAGCATTTGGTGTCTTGGGTGTGAATGTTGGAAGAATTGATGAATCGGAGTTTTCTGAGAGTTTTTTTGCTTTGATTCAGTCAAAATAATGATGGTTAAGATGTACTTGGGTCTGGTAAGAGTTTAGAAGCAAAATTTGATGATTTGGTGCCTTTTAGCAATGTGGAATCAAGTTGTAAGGAAGTGAGTTTTTGATGAATGATTAGTTGACTTGTTCAAAGTTTGTGTTTTGGGTTTTAAGAACCCTTGAAGTTTGTAGATGATCTACATCAATTGGTATCAAAGCTGGTTGATTTGGTGGTTTGTTGAGTTGTTGGTTGCAGGTGCTTGATCCATCTTAAAGGTGCAAGAAGAGTTGTGTGAAGGTGTGTTGGTTACATACAAGAATAGGTATGTGTTCATTGTCCTCCAATGAAGATTAAGCTGGGGAAAAGGTATAGAGGGCGTTACACCACTAAGAGAGAGTGGGTAGGTGCATCTTCTAGGATCTTCTATTGGGTACTATGGATGGTATGTTGAGGTTGTGTGATGAAGCAGTGAGGGAGATGGATATCTATCTGAGAAGCACTTGAAGAGTTTGCATCCATTACAAAGTTGGAAGTCAGTTTGAAGAAAAGATGATGAGTTGGTGATAGAATCTAAGAAAGAGAAGGTCAAAGATGAATTTTTGGTAATGAGGTAAGATTTCTTAGAAAAAGAAATGTGAAAGGACAGTCTTGTAACAGTGATTGGTGAATATGATGGGTAGAGAAAGAGAAGGAAAAAGACAAAGACAAGTGAAGAAGAACTGAAGGAAAAAGTTGGAATCGAGACAAAGGCAAGTGAAAGTTTCAAGAGTGCAACAAGAGAGAGCAGTCCAAGAAAAAATTGAAGAAGGTTTGTAGGTGTGAAGAAGCAAGGTTGATGCAAATCAGTACTCAAAGGGACTTGAGGTCGTTTTCAGGTTGGTTGTTTGGTGCAAGAGCACCTTGTGCATTATATGCCTCCAATAGGAAATGTTGTAAAATTTGAATTTTCATCATGAAGTGCATGTAAATTGGTCATGTGTGGACCCATTCAACTGTATTTGAGCCTCTAGGAGGTTAAGGAAATTAATTTGCAAAAGTTGTCTTTTTATTGCAAAAGATGCAAAAATTGCAAAATTGCAAGAAGTTGAAGATGAAGAGTCAACTTTGTAAAAAGAGTTGGTGGGTCGGTTGAAGATGAAAGGGTAGGTATTCTAACTTATTTAAACCTCTTTATAAATCATTCTAAAGGTGATCAAAGCATCATACATTGTATCTTGAAACTATTTTGACAATAAAAGTACCTTGTTCTACCAAACAACGTTTTCTTGTTGCTTTGTGAGGATAGTATGGACTATACCGTATTTATTAGGCTCCAAAACTTGATTTGAATTCATAGTGTGTTGTGTTAACTTCTATTTGAAGGATATTTGAAAAAAAATCATTAAGTTTAGAGGTTTTTAAAGCAATTTTATAGTGACTGCTTGAAACCTTCATTTCAAAGGCTTTGAGAGTCCAGTGAGACTTTAATCCACCATTCCACCGATGGAGTGTTGGTAAATCAGTGGAATGGGTTAATTTTGAATTTTTTTCAATTTTTTTATGTTGGCAGATGCAGGGGAAGGCAATTGGCATTGTTTTAGTTGTTTCCCTAACTAGTTTTTCATTGTTTTTTGATTCAATATGATGGCTAAGTACAGGATTTTGAAGAAAAAAATTTGGTAAAGGTTTGAAGATGGTTTATTTACCATGTGCAGACATATCCTAACATTTTTGAAGCATTGGAAAGTTGATTGGAGGTTTGGAAAGCATACTTTCAATAAACCCTCATTGATTTGAGCATAGTGAAGTCAAAATCAAGGGTTTGTGTTTGTGGCATTTAAAAGGGTTTAAGTGATTAAAAACCTATTGATTCTAGAGTTTTATGACCTATTGTAATTCTTTCCAAGGTTATTTGGTGTTTTGACGTTGATTTGATGATACATGCTTTGTAATTTTGGCATATTTGGAGCCTATTTTTGCAGTATAGTCAATTTATTTGGTATTCTCTCTAAAACAATAGTATCTGAGTTTGGAATATGTTTAATGATGTTATAATGGGTTCCTAAAAATGTATTTTTTTTGTGGAGATTCAGTGTGGTTTAATAAATATACATGTTTTAGTCATGATGGACTACTATAAGAATTTGGTGTCTTGAGTGTGAATGTTGGAAGAATTGATGAATCGGAGTTTTCTAAGAGTGTTTTTGCTTTGATTCAATCAAAATAATGATGGTTAATATTTACTTGGGTATGGTAAGATTTTAGAAGCAAGATTTGATGATTTGGTGCCTTTTAGCAATGTGGAATCAAGTTGTAAGGAAGTGAGTTTTTGATGAATGATTAATTGACCTTTTCAAAGTTTTTGTTTTGGGTTTTAAGAACCCTTGAATTTTGTAGATTCTCTACATTGAACTCTCCCTCCCTCTCTCCCTCTCCCTCTCAAGACTCTCTCTCTCTCCTTCCCTCTATCCCTCCCCCCCCTCTCTCTCTCTCTCCCTCTCAGCTCTATCTCCCCATCCTTCTCAGGTCTCTCACTCTCTCTTAGGTCTTTCTCTCTCCCTCTCTCTCAAATCCCTCCAACTCTCTCTCTCTCTTTCTTGTGAATTGGTTGCACATCAATAAGTATATAATATATACTATGTATTAAATATATTATATAATATATATTACATAATATTAATATAATATATAATATATTATATACTATACAAAATATATGTACTGTATAGTATACAATATAATATATAATATATAATATAACAATATATAATATAACAATATATAATATAATAATATATAATATAAAAATTTATAATATAATATATAGTATATAATATATTGTATATAATACATATTATATAATATTATGTATTATAAATAATATAAGAAAATATAACTAATAGATCTATTTGTTTAATAACGGATACCTGTCTAGTAACGGATATCCATTTAGTAATAGATATTGGCTCAAGATTTGGTTTGGGATTGCCTAACCTGGAAATTCAACCCAAAAAACATGTTTTTGAAAATTTGGTTAGTTTTTTTAAGTTCGCCCTTGTGGCTGACGACTTTTTTTTACCCAAATTTCATCAAACGAAAAGGGTTTATAGAAAAAATTGTCAGCTTTCCACCAATATGAGTTTTGCCTTATTTTGAATTTAATAAATTATTATTATTGATTTTCTACCTATATTACGTCTAAAGTCTTGATTGATAGGTTGATTGAAAAACTTTTATAACTTTCAAACTACTTAACATTTTTCTAATCTACAAGATGCACCACATTTTATGCTTCACATAATATAGGATAAAAAAAAATGAATTTCATAATTTTTTGACCAAGTTATGGTGGTCAGGCATAGACGTTTTAATAATTCTGAAAATTTTTAAGAAAAAAATCATAACTAATTATTTACATGGAAAAAAATTACAAAAAAAAAAATCTAGTACATCCGGGCATGTTTCCTCTACTTATATTGAAAAATTCAGAAAATAATATTATGTTTTTCTTGTACTTAGGGTGGTCAAACATACACCTACTTCTTCTCTTTTTCTTGAAAATTTAGTACCACTGCATTGAAATTTCAATTTTTCTCAAAATAAATTTACTATTTTCCTAAAAAGGACTAGTAGCCTAGAAACTACATTCAACTTGCTACAACTTTTGTTCTTACATATTTTTCAAATTATGTTAATAACCTATTAAAAATTTTATGTCAAGTTTCCTAACTATGATTTTCTGAATTTTCATCGCCACTTAGAGGCCTAGTTTGGACCCCAATGATCCTACACCGACCCTTGGACTAGGGTGGCGATAAGAGCGTCTAGGGTTGTTTTTTTTATTTGATTAGCCTCTTGTTCACTAGCATCATTAGGTGGGTTTTAATGATTGTGTTTGATATGGTTCATTAGAAAGGGTTGAGTGTCCCCATTTGTAACTACCTTGGATTCTCAAGTTGCATGTGTTGTGAGGAGGATTGATCAATTTTGTAAGCCATCCTCAAGGACCTCTCAAGCCAGTGCACCTAGTAAGTCCTTTTTAAGGTGACCCATTATTTTGTTGATTTAAGTAGCTATCTAAGTTGTGAATCTAGGGTTCTACCTATGAATCTCATATTGAACTAGCACATATTGGTCCCTTTAATGGTTTGGTTTGGTTGAATTTCAATTCCTAAGTACGGTCCTCATGTGGGGTTGAAGGTATTGTAGTCTTCGTTATGCTTCATTTTCTATTCTAGCTCTTGATGAGAGCCTTGAGAATTGGTTTCTTCATAATCATACATATTTTTTTACAAGAGCCACATGGCCTAAAGGGATGTAATGGTTAAAGAAATGGGTGATTGGATTAGTAGAAGGGACTTCCCCTTATGTTGTTGCTTCCCCTAATAGATTTTTGGGTACTATAGGAATTGTAAAATAAATGGATAAAGATAGAAAAAGATAGAGGAAATAGGATGTAATGGAGAGAAAGTTGAGATAGCTCATTCAAAAGGATTTCTTCTTCATGTTGGATTGACCAAAATATGTACAATCCAAATTCAACTCACCAATGTTGTGTATAAATTGAACATGTAGGAACATGTGTTTCAAACATGTGGCTTGTGTGTGGATGGACCACTCCCATTTACATGGTAAAAGCAAGTGAAATAAAAGAGCATCTAAAGGATTTCCTTGTTCATGAGGGAGAGGTGTCTTATGGGGGGTGATGACTCTTTCTGTTTGTAAGGATGTGGTTTTAAAAATTCTAATGCGGGTGTTTTTTTGGGATATATTTGATGTTGATTTATTGATGAGATTTATCTACGAAGATATCGGGACAAAGGCTTCCTACTTCAAATAATGCCTCATAGTGTGCTAGCTTTACAATTAATTATAGATTTTTTTGTTGAGTTTGTTGTATGTCTTAGGCTTGTTAATCTTCAATAAGTCCAGATGGAGGAAATATTTCCCTTAGTTTCCTCAAAGTAACCTTTATCCAATCCTTTATAATCAAATGAAACATTAATGTGATATGCTAAATGAGACTGAGATTTGACCATATTTCTAGAATAGGGGCTTCACCATTCTTGGTTGATTGTGGTTTTTTGAAAGTTTGCACTTGTTTATTTGTGATTTGTTGAATTTTCACTTGGTTTTTTATTGAATTTATAGTTTTTAAGCCTAAGTTTCAAAGTGTTCTTGGTTCACATGAAATAAGCCCTAAGCATTACGTTCTCATTTTAAAATGAATCGATTGCTTACAAAATAAGAATTACAAATTAAACAAGTATCAAAATAAACAATATGAAATTAAGCAAAACATATCTAATCTATGTTTTTTAATTTTTGTATCCTTTCAATATGCAAACAACCAACATCTTTTCTAAAAATGAACACTAAGATTTATACAAGTGCAACTAATGCTTTTGTTCTTTTTCAGTTTTTGGATGATTTATATACAATTATACCAATTCAAATTGTACTAATGTGCAAACTAACATGAAAATCCAATAATTTATATTTATCCTTTGCTTTGTCTTATGAATCAATTTGAAACATTGATTTCAATCACAAATGAATTAGTGAGTTAATTTGAATGTTTCTTTTTGTTTGGTGTGGAGCCTGATCAGTCTCCAAGTGGGAGATTGTTGGTATGTGGCGACTAATCATGCAAATATTGTACACTCGTAGTGTATCCTTGTTGGGGTTCGAGGCTAGGTCAAGCCCCGAGCGGGGGTTCGGGGGCACAGCCCCCAAAATTTTTTCCCCCTTAACACGTCAAGGTTTTCCTGCTAACTCATCAAATGAAAAAATGACTTTGTAAAATCCTAATTCTAGAAGCTTCCAAAAAGCTTGTTATAAGTGGTTGGGATGTAAGTTGTGGAGTGTGTGATTCATGAGATTGTAATCTGTTTTGCACTAGATAATAAAATCATTGGGTGGCTGAGTTCCTGAAGATGTAGCCCATATTGGGTGAGCCGCATTAAATTTATGTGTTGATCTCTTTTGTGTTATTCTTCATTGTTATTTACATGTGTTATTTAATTTGCATATAATTTTTAATGTTTATTTCTCCAATCTACTCGATTCCTAACAACTAGTATCAAAGCCCTATGTATTTCGGTTTCAATTGGCAAGAAACCTCTAGATTTGAGTGGGAGCGATGGAAGAAGGAAAATTCAAGGTTGAAAATTTCAATGGCTAGAATTATCAATTATGGAAGATGCAGATCAAAGATTATTTGTATCAAAAAGAACTATGGCAGCCATTGCAAGGAAAAACAAAGAAAGAGGCTACGATGTCTAATAAAGAATGAGAGATTTTAGATAGAAAGGCACTAGGAACCATTCAATTGTGTTTGGCACCATCTGTGGCGTTCAATATAACAAAAGAAAAGACAACAAAGGATCTGATGGAAGCTTTGGCTAAATTGTATGAAAAACCATCAACCTCAAATAAGATAATTATCACGAAGCATTTGTTTAATCCGAAAATGATTGAAGGTGGATTTGTGACAGATCATTTAAATGAGTTTATTACGATTATCAATAAGTTAACTTTTGTAAAAGTGAATTTTGATGTAAAGGTGAGGGATCTCTTAGTTTTATGTTCTTTTCCAGAAAGTTGTTATAGCTTGGTAATATATGTATGTAACTTTGTCTCTAATTCAAATACATTTAAATTTGATGATGTTGTTGGTGTTATCCTTAGCAAGGAAATGTGATGGAAAAGCATAGGTGAGACTTCAAGATTGAGTAATGCTTTGACTGTAGAGAACAAGGGAAGAAAAAAGGAGAGAGCAAAAATCCCTACAAATCATGGGAAGTTACAAGGGAAGTCGAAGAAAGGTAGATCTAAATCTAGAGGAAAAATGGATTGTTGGCACTATGGAAAGTTAGGACACTTGAAGAAGGATTGTTGTTCTCGAAAGGGAAAACAAGGAGACAAACAACATGATGACAGTAAGGAAGCTAATGTTGCAAATAATAAATTGCAAGATGCTTTAATTCTTGTGAATTCTTAGCCTAGACCTGCTCTAACATGAACAAACAATCAAACATTAGTCAATAAACAATTCTAAACACAGCATTCCCCATGAAATTCATTCAAACACAATGAACAAGAAAGTAAGATAAAATATCAAATGAAAGTTAATGAAATCTTATTCAAAATGTTCAAACCAACATCCCATGGGGGAATAGGTGCTTCTTTGATGTGGAAAGAAGCCCTTTCCCAATTCCTTGATCAACTTGATGATGATTGATTGATCCTTGATGAAAAATTCCAATAGCCTAGCTATGGGTGATGAATTCTATGATGACTTGGATGAAAATGTGAATGAACTTGAATAAACATGTGGATAATAACCTTGCCTCAAAATCTAGATGATTTTGGATGAACTTGTGGATCCCAAATCAATAGAGAAGGCCTCTATTTATAATGAAGAAGGATTAGAAAATGAAGAATAGGACGAATGTGGGATTAAAGATGGACCAATGACATTGTGCCACTTGTCAACATGCTAATGAAGGAGAGTGGAGCACATTTTAAACAATGTGCATGTTAAATGCATATAGGTGGAATTTAAATTTGAAGAAGTGACTTGTGTAAGGAGGGATGTAAGAGGAATTAATGCCATGTAAGAGCCTTTAATGCCAAGTTGGAGGACAAAAGTCCTTTGGGAGGGAGAATTAAAATGAATGGAATATTCCAAGAATATGCCACATTTGAATGAAAATAAAGGAATTAATCAATCAAATAAATTGATTTACATGTGCAGCTTGCAAAAGCTAGAGGAATGGAGGATTAGTGTTAGGACTTAATTAGGATTAATTAACTTAGAAGAAGTTAGTTTGATTTGACATTTGATTTAGATATTTAGATTTATTTAAATCAAATGAGAGGATAGTTGGGAGATTAGTAATTTAATTAAATAAAATGATTTATTCAATCAAAGAGAGAACATTAGGATTTAATTAAAGAGGAATTTTGATGAATTAATTAAATAAAGATTATTCAATTAATTGGTTAGTAAAGAAATGATCAAGGAAGAATCAAAGTTAGTCAATTAGGATCGAGTGCATGATATCAATCAGGATAATTTGAGCGTCTACAATTCTATGTGGTATGTTACATCCCACCCTAGATTCCTAAATTACTTTTAACTTTATGGTAATTATTATGATGAATTGTGTGATTATGAAACCTTGAAAGTTACATATTATGATGGATTTGTGTAATGATATGCTACTACATTTAAATGTAATGTTTCAATGATTATCTGATGTCATGGATACAATGAAATACTTTGAGATGATTATATTTCCTTGAAGAAAATGATTAATGAAATTGCAATTATATGATCTTGATGTAATGGTTTCTAGGCTAACTACATGTTTGCTTTTCTTGAGTGGATTCCAAGAGTGATCTGAGCACCTCCTGAGAGAAAAAGGGGGAGTATCACCTGGGAGGAGGGTGATGTTGTGAATTCTCTAATAACACCATCTAAGCTTACATTAGTCTAGTATTGTTTTGATAAACCCAATAAGTCTAGGGATATACCTAGTACAATTGGAGGCAAGTCAACCTAAGGCAATTGAGTCTTGTTCACCCATTGTGTTTGGTATGGCTTTTGTTGGGTTATTAACTCTCTATTTTTATATAGATAAGTGAAAGTATATATATCCATATATGTCATATGTGTTATTATATAAACGTATTATTTGATGATTACCAGTATTAAAATACAGAATGATGTTGATCATGACGATCATCTTTGAGATTGTATTGCGTAGTGAATACGCCAATGTGATGACATAACGATCAACGTAGTCAATCTTGTATGACTATGTTCTTAACTCTAAATTGTTGAAAGATTTATCTTTTTTATGAGTATGTATTTTGTGATAGTTTAAATGGCTAAGCTATTCATTGAGTCTAATATTTTGACTCGACTCCTGGTATGGAGGAGCATGATTTAATGACAAGTTTGCTCGATCCTTGCTAAAGAAGGAGCATAGTATTTCTTGTAGGGTTTGAGTATTATGAGAGCTCGATATGTTATACAAATGTGTCATTGTTTAAATTCCTTTTTGCAAACCATTTAGGTTGCAATATGATACCCTAAAGGTGGTAGAAGTTTTAATAAACTTCAAATGTCTTTTAAAACTTTAAATGGTCGTGATATATAATAATTTGGTGAAAGTGAAGTTTTGTTAACGTTTGGGTGATCCCACAATACTGGTTTACAATTTTTGGCCAAACTAGACATTGAACTAAATTTTAGAAACTAAATCTTCACATTCGGGCACCTATAGCAATTAAACTGTGAGGAATTTGAAGATGATGCAAACTAGTGATCTGACATTTTGTTTGTAGATTATAAATATATTTTTTTCAATTTTTTTGGAATCAGATTGCACTTCTTTTTATATCTCCTTCAAAAACTAGTTTTTAACAATAAACACCATTTTTAAAGAGTTGTGTTATTGGCTAACACATAACTTTTTTCTTATGAAGGATAAAAAAAAAAAAAAAATTGAATTTAGATTTGTGACTATGATATCTAGTGCATGGAATTAGTTTCATAGCATTTCATTGAATATTTTTTTCTTAATTAAGTTTAAAAGTCAAACTAGTTACAATTCAAACATGATTTACTGGCTAAAACATAACTTTTTTTGTTTGTATCAAAATTCAATTTTAGTTTTTAAATGTTGGATCAAAGACATCAATATCTAGTGCACTAATATTTTTCAAAAAAAAAATTGATAATCTACTATTTTTACACGTGCAAAACATAGAGCTTAATTTTTGATGAAAAACTTATATTCATAAGAAATAAAAAATAAATATAATAATCAAATTAAATATATTTAAAATTATACTTTTTGGGAAGCTTATAATAAGGACTATATACTTACAAAAAATAAATTTTAAATGAATTAATTTCATCCCCCAAAAGGTAAATCAAAACTCGTTTTTTATTAGTATTTTGAAGGTGTAAAGGAGACTCCATTATAGGTATGGTTTAAAACTAGCGAGATTCTATCCAAGGGGGTTTGATCTAAGGTGGTTTGATCAAACCCTCTTCAATTGGAATCCTTTAAATGGAACTTTTCAAGTCTTAAATCGTTATATTTTCTAAAAATATTTGATTTCAACAAAAATTTGAATGTCCCAAAAAGTGTAAACCACTATTGTGGGATCACCCGCTTGTCAGTTGTTCAAGCCATGGTTTTTGGTAGGCTCAACTCTTTTTAAAAGAGAAGAACATTAAGAATATAAAACCCAACTCTTGGTTTAGGAGCACTTTTTAGTATTTTAAATGAAATTCTAGAAATGTTTCTAATGCCAGTGTAAGCCTTAAAAGGGTAGTGACATGATGCATTGAGGTGGCATAAAACTCTCATATTTTTTAATTCAAACTTACCATGTAGAAACTATGGTTTTCATCTTGCAAGGGTAGGGAGAAACTACCTTGTGACAGTTTGCTAACCATTTCTTGCTAAACCTTGCATGGGAATATCTTCCTAAAAAAAATTGACTGGAAAAGAGGGAGTAGAATTAGTTAATGGAACCTATCGTCAAACCTAGGGAGGGCAGTTAAAAAGCCCTCGTTCAATTGTTAGATTGGTATATCTACATTTTCTTCACACAGGTAGACATCTTATGCATTTTGGAGTTATAAATGGTGCTATTGTATTTCAATGAAATTTGGAAGTGAAATAGTACTCGAAAAGTGTGGAAATGGAAGAGCAATTGGAGCGTCTGGGAAAGTAGCAGGTGTTCCTTGCCCGGGGCTCGAAACTCATATAAGTCAGTCTAGGAAAGCTTTCCATAATGGTGTTGTGGTGCTACAATCCTTCCCATATCGTAAAAGAGGAATCACCCGGGTAACAAATTCCATAGTTGGTCACATTCCCAAAAAGGTTCAAATGCAAGAGAAACCTGATGCAGAGAAATGACATTATTTATGGGCTGTTGCACCAATCACTAATATAGCACCGAATATATGATGAAGATTGTGATTATGAAGGAAAAAGAATTTTGGAGAATGGAAGTTAGTTTTTGGGGGATTCAAAAAGAAAAAGAACATCGAGCCATGAAGGGAAATGGGGGGGAAGGTATTTCGCCATGGATAGGTCGTGATATTTTGCATGCTGGTCTGCGAGGGCACTATGAATTACCCCACGTCTTCCTAGTCATGTTTTGCCACATCTTGCTTGAGAACCTGCCGAGAACAATTATAACCACCAAGGTGGTTCATTTGCATGTAGAAGGTTCCATTGGAAAGAAGCAGGCCGCGACTATACAAAATCCAAGAGGCTACCCCAAGCAAGAAAACACAGTGAGGAGTTAGTGATGTTGAAGGTATCTCATTTCTTCATTTTGGGAATATGCGGCTGCATCTCAGAACTAAAGAGTGTGGCAGTTTCTTCAACCTTTTCGAAGCATGGACAATATCCCTCTTCTATTTCTATTTTAATTGATAAAAATATCATATACATATCTATTTAATCATGCAAATGCAAGGATGCAGTTGATTTGGGTAAAGAATAGAGAATTTATGAACGTCCAAGATTGGACATATTGGAAGTTTGATTTAATTTAGACCCTTACATGAATATTCGTAAACTTACATTGAAAGCTTGAGAGTCTTTATTATGAAGAATTAATTTTCAAAATAAGAAAAGATACTAATATTGTGCATAATATACATATCAACAAAGCCATAAGATGAGACCTATACATATCAACAAAGCCATAAGATGAGACCAGAAGGGTCAAGTCGATGACTCTTGGGTTGACATGTTTAGCTTAAATATATTGCAGAGTAGTTACTCTCACAAGTACCAATTTGAACTAGAACAAAAGGTAGTTGTCTAAACCCTAAATGTTACAAAATATAACAAGGGATTTCATGTCCAAGATGTTTAACTAAACCAATCATAAAACCGATCTTAGTGAATAAACAAATATGAATGTGAATCTGTTGAAAGATGGGACCAATTGGTCTACAATTATGTTTATATGAGATTCTACTAAATTTCATGAAGGACTAAGACCTAAAGGAATTATATTCTTAACAAGATCTAACCCTTACTGTGTAGACTTTGTCTATGTAATATTCATACCACATCATGACTCAAAAGGTTAAGAAGATATCAATTTTTGTCAAGATTTGCTTAAATATTCAATCACGAGAGTAGTTGATCTCAAGGGTTAGAGTTAAGACTCGAGCAAGTGGTTGTAGCCAAGTCCCAGGTAATTACGTGAAAGTAACTTGGGTGTTCGAGTCAGAAATAACCACTAACCCATATGAGTTATTCACCTAGTGAATCCTCACTTTCTAAGGAAGGGCTCTATAACGAAGCTAAAACATTGAATATTGAAAACTATAATAGGAAGATGGGATCTTCAATTCAAGACGAATATCTATTAGTATTTATGATTAAACATTTTGTCAATACATAAAGAATGTGAGTAAAGAAGAGGTAATGAATTAATGAGCACATTAGGTGCCACAATTGCAAGATTGCCTATACAATAAAAGGATAAAATCCTTGTTTCTTTTTGATAAATGAGTTGTGATTTGAATTATTTCCTTGAAATGTAAAATTGTTTCATTGTAAGTGTGCCAAACCCTGAACTAGGGTTTTGTATTGAGTTGAATACCATCCAGTAGAGGGTATTATGTTAAGGATGGTTTCCTTGTTAGTCTAAGACTAGTCAAGTCAATTTAGTTGTTTGTACATTGGAAAGGAAATGCCAGGTAAACCACTATGTGGGGAATACCCCTTTTATTTTGCTTATCTTGAACTAGTGGCAGTTGCAAAGACCCGATAGTTATGCCAAGTAATCCAGGGGTTTGAGAAAGATCTAACATCTTATCAACTCAATTGAATTATGTCTAGTAAGCCAAATTATGTAGAGTCATAAGTTCTTTGTGATTTTTTATAGGGTGGAACAGTTAGTTCCAATATACCCTAGGTCAGGAAAGGTATTCCAAGTCGATTAGAGTGGGTGAACATATGACTTTGCTCTTAGTAGCGATTGTATCTACGATACAAATACTATGGCCATAGTGAATGCAGTAACCTTTGCATGCACTTGTTGGTTCATTGTGACCCTGATACTTAGCTAGTTAAAGATTCTGTACATAGTTGGAAGGTATCCATAGTTGTGCGATGGTATTAGTTGAGTAGGGTACAACACCAGAGCTCAGATGGAAGAATTAAGAGGGTTCCCAACTAGTCCCTTCATTGTAGGGTAGGGCCACTTCCAATTAGGAAGGTGTGTGGGGGACCACTTAAGTCCATGGTTGGAGGTCAAGCATTTGAGTGATACTCTCCCTCTTGTATATGACATGTCAAGTCTTGGAAGACAAAAAGAATCCAAATAAGGGATCTCTAACCTTATTTATTGCTTATAGTTTATTTAAAATGAATCATTGAATTGAAATGCAAAAATTAAATGAGGTTAATCTTTTCAGTTGAAAAAGTAGTTGCAAATGTTTTTGTTATATATCTAAATGGAAATAGTTATGCAGTAGCAAGTTTCATACTTAAAGGAAAAAATATATCTCATTTTATCTTGAATGTCAATTATTAACTATTTGGTGAAAAATTCCTAGTAATTTCCTTGTAAGAAAGAGATGGTTGTTACATATGGTATCAGAGCTACCGGGTTCAACACTTGGACCTATGAGCTCATTGTGTAAGTTTTTTCTCACACATTAATAGTGGCTAATTTTTGAAAATTTCTTAGGCCAAAATGGTGAGAGAAAGAAGAACAAGGAAAATAGCAAGGAAGTCAAATTTCCCAAAATTTGTTTAACCTTATGGTTAAGAAAGATTCTTTCCCAAAAGTCACAAATCCTTAACAATGTTAGATACATAGGAAGTGTTTGGCAGGCTAACTTTAAGATAATGGCTAATGCACTTGAGTGTATCAGGCTCAAGAAGAAATAGCGAGTTATAGCAATTGTGAAGACCAATGTTCTAATCTCGAAGGCCAACTAGTCAAACCCTCAACTCATAGGGAGGTTCCCTTTGCTTGGGATGCACTTGTGAGTAGTAGGGGAACTGCGGATGAGTACCTATGAGTACACCTACATTCCCAAAACTATTTAAGTTGACTCCAGGGGTGAGGAAGAATTGAGGATATTATCCTTTTCTAATAGCAACCTATAGTCGCGAGATGTCAAAATTTTAAATAATTGAGGATGACATGTAATACATTTTTATTAATATAAATGAATATGATTTAATTAATACATAATTGTGGGAAACTTCAGGAGAAGCAGGAATTCGAATATTCTGAACCTAAACCAATTTTGAAGGATGTCAGGAGGCAAGAAGAGCTCAGGTAGAGTAGTGTTAGCTTGAAGTTATAATTAAGTTACCAAGATTCTCAGTTAAAGAAAACTTGTATGTAGCCCTTAAGGCTCTAAGGTATTTTTGCCAAGGTGGGTGAATGTTTGGATGGATTGATGATGTAAGAGTCCCTAGAACTCCCAGTAGAGGTGGTAAATCCATGGATCGGGAAGGATCAGAAGTGGAAAACTACCCATATCCTTGAAACTTTGATCAGATATTTTCAGATGAATTGCTTGGAATACTATCCCTAGAGTATTAAATTCTCCATCAATATAACTCCAAGATTTGAAATTATGTCTATTTCGTGATCAGATTATCACAATAGAGATGTTGGAGTTGAAAGCTCAGATGTAAGAGTAGTTAACAAAAGTTTGAAAGGTTAGAAAAATGTCAGGAGGCATTTGACCATTTTTTTTTAAAAAGAAGAGTTAACTTTGGCACCAAGTTGAAAAGTACCTAATCCAAAAATTCAATTGGTGAACATCACCAAAGCCTCAAAAGAGGGGATGGGTGGTGTAAATTATGTAATAAGGGTGTGATATCACCTATGAGGATTTGGAAATTAAAGACTTATGAGAAAGACTATGTTCCACTAGGACTTGAAATGACAATGATTGTCCATGCTTTGTGAATGTAGCAACTTTATAAGCTAAGAAAACCCTTGAATTAAGTGAGACCATAAAGACCCTAAGTACTTGTTCATCTTTCCACATTTTAATACTCACCAATAAAGATGTTTAGCTTGCTAATATTTGACCATGATATAAGGATTAGTTGTATCAAGGGAAAGGAAAATAGAGTAGCAGATGCCCTAGGATGAAGGAGACATCAACCTTCATTAATCTCTTTTCAACTAATTGTAAAAATCAAGTGTTGTAAAATCTAGTGAAGCGAAATCTATGAGCAAGTTAAGCAAGCATTAGGGGAAATCCCTAGGAACCAAGGTATGGTGAGATTAATTTGCACCAGTTAAGCTAATGAGGTTTCAAGAAAGAATATATGCATCAAACCTAGAAGAGTTAAGGGATATAGTGAGGAAAGAGATTCACTTCGCACCATATTCTAAACACTTTGGTACATAATGGGAATTTTTTGGTTGAGGTAAAGCCACTATATTTCTAAAAAGGAATGAAAAGGGACGTTGCAAGTTATGTAGCAGAATGTCTAAAATGCTAGAGGGTGGAAGTGAAACAATATAACTTGGTAAGATTTTATACTGCTTGTGATTTGAAATGGGAATGGTAGATCATTAATAGGATCTTATACAGGGTCTTCTTATGTATAGAAATATGCTTAATGCAATGATTGGTAATGGTGGACAAACTCACTAAGGTAGTCCATTATATATCCAGGAATTGAATGAATGAAACACCGGTCATAGACCGCAAGTTTGTGTAAAGTATACAAGCTTCATTGTATCCCTGAGAAGATTATCTTAGATAGGTACACTCATACAACTTCAAGGTTTTTCAAACCCTACCCACCTCACTTGGAACTTAGTTGAACATAAGTTTATCATATCCTCTAAAGACAAATAGTCAGATGGAGAGAGTAAGTGAGGCATTAGGAAACCCATTGTGTGTGTATTGCATGGGTTAGAAATACTAGTGGGAGGAATTAACCTCAGCTTATATAATTTACGAATAGTAACCTATACCATTTGGTAATTTAAATGGATCCATTTGAAGCATTGTATGGAAGAAAGTGTTGTAATTCCTATAAGTCAAGAAGACTAGAAGATAGGAATATAGCCTTGGTTTAGAAATGCTATTAGGAATGGAAAACAAATCAAGATGATCAAGAAAAGTCTAGTAAGAGAAAATGTTAGGCAAAGAAGCTTTAATGATGTTAAGTGAATACCGAGACAATTCTTAGTAAGAGAAAAGAGTGCTCGAATTAAGTAGGATCCACCTATGTATTAGCAATGTCACTCAATGCAATGTCCAGTGGGACTATATTGTAGAGGATAGAGCTATGAGGCAGACTTATAATGTATCAACAAAAAATCTTCCTTATCTCCTATATGAGTATAAAAACATGGATAGAAACTTTATCATTTGTTTAAG
Source organism: Sequoia sempervirens (assembly GCA_007258455.2). Lineage (NCBI taxonomy): Eukaryota > Viridiplantae > Streptophyta > Pinopsida > Cupressales > Cupressaceae > Sequoia > Sequoia sempervirens. Next base: position 67,430,754 of record VDFB02075321.1, read on the forward strand.
TTATATGTTATGATACTTTACATCATCGGGGATGATGATTATTAAAGGGGAATGTCTGTTATGCCCCACCCTAGATTCCTAAATTACTTTTAATTTTATGGTAATTATTATGATAAATCGTGTGATTATGAAACTTTGAAAGTTACATATTATGATGGATTTGTGCAATGATATGCTACTACATTTAAATGTAATGTTGATGATTATCTGATGTCATGGATACAATGAAATACTTTGAGATGATTCTATTTCCTTAAAGAAAATGATTAATGAAAATGCAATGATATGATCTTGTTGTAATGGTTTCTAGGCTAACTACCTGTTTGCTTTTCTTAAGTAGATTCCAGGAGCAATCTAAACACCTCTAGAGAGAAAGAGGGGGAGTATCACCTGGGAGGAGGGTGATTTTGTGAATTCTCTAGTAATGCCATCTAAGTTGACATCGGTCAAGTATTGTTTTGGTAAACCTAATAAGTCTAGGGATATACCTAGTACACTTGGAGGCAAGTCAACCTAAGGCAATTGAGTCTTGTTCGCCCATTGCATTTGGTATGGATTTTGTTGGGTTATTAACTCTCTACTTTTATATAGATAAGTGAAACTATATATACCTAGTACACTTGAAGGCAAGTCAACCTAAGGCAATTGAGTCTTGTTCGCCCATTGCGTTTGGTATGGATTTTGTTGGGTTATTAACTCTCTATTTTTATATAGATAAGTGAAACTATATATACCTAGTACACTTGAAGGCAAGTCAACCTAAGGCAATTGAGTCTAGTTCGCCCATTGCGTTTGGTATGGATTTTGTTGGGTTATTAACTCTCTATTTTTATATAGATAAGTGAAAGTATAAATATCCATATATGTAATGTGTGTTATTCTATAAACATATTATTTGATGATTACTAGTATTAAAATACAAAAGGACATTGATCATGATGATCATCTTTGAGATCGTATTGTGTGGTGAATACGCCAATGTGATGACGTAACGATCAACGTCGTCAATCTTGCATGACTATGTTATTAACTCTAAATTGTTGAAAGATTTGTCTTTTTTTATGTGTATGTGTTTTGTGATAATTTAAATGGCCAAGCTAGTCATTGAGTCTAATATTTTGAATTGACCCCTGATATGAAGGAGCATGATTTAATGATAAGGTTGCTCAATCCCTACGAAAGGAGGAGCATAGTATTTCTTGTAGGGTTTGAGTATTATGAGAGCTCGATATGTTATACAAATGTGTCATTGTTTAAATGCCTTTTTGCAAACCATGTAGGCTGCGGTCTGATACCCTAAAGGTGGCGGAAGCTTTAATAAACTTCAAATATCTTTTAAAACTTTAAATTGTCATGATATATAATAGTTTGGTAAAAGTAAGGTTTTGTTAACGCTTGTCAGTTGTTCAAGCCATGGTTTTTGGTAGGCTCGACTCTTTTTAAAAGAGGAGCGCATTAAGAATATAAAACCCAACTCTTGGTTTAGGAGCACTTTTTAGTATTTTAAATTAAATTCTTATTGTTTCTAATGCCAATGTAATCCTTAAAAGGGCAGTGACATGATGCATTGAGGTGGCATAAAACTCTCATATTTTTGAATTCAAACTTACCACGTAGAAACTGTGGTTTCCATCGCGCAAGGGTAGGGAGAAACTACCTTGTAACAGTTTGCTAACTATTTCTTGCAAAAGCTTGCATGGGAATATCTTCCTAAAAAAAATGATTGGAAAAGAGGGAGTAGAATTAGTTAATGGAACCTATCATCAAACCTTGGGAGGCAGTTAAAGAGCCCTTGTTGAATTGTTAGATCAGCATCTCTACATTTTCTTCACGTGGGTCGACACCTTATGCATTTTGGAATTAAAGAGTGCGACACTTTCTTCAACCTTTTCCAGGCATGGACAATATCCCTCTTCTATTTCTATTTTAATTGATAAAAAGCTCATATACATCTCTATTTAATCATGCAAATGCAAGGATGCAGTTGATTTGGGTAAAGAAATGTCCAAGATTAGACATATTGGAAGTTTGATTTAATCTAGTGACCCTTATATGAATATTTGTAAACTTACATTGAAAGCTTGAATCTCTTTATTATGAAGAAGTAATTTTCAAAATAAGAAAGTATACTAATATTATGCATAATATACATATCGGCAAAGCCATAAGATGAGATCAGAAGGGTCAAGTCAATGACTCTTGTATTGACATGTTTAGCTTAAGTGTATTGGAGAGTAGTTACTCTCACAAGTACCAATTTGAACTCGAACAAAAGGCAGTTGTCTAAACCCTAAATATTACAAAATATAAGAAGGGATTTCACGTCCAAGATGTTTAACTAAACCAATCATAAAACCAATCTTAGTACAAATAAACACATATGAATGTGTATCTATCGAAAGATGGGACCAGGTGGTCTACAATTATGTTTATATGATATTTTATTGAATTACATGAAGGACTAAGACCTAAAGGAATTATATTCTTAACAAGATCTAACCCTTACTGTGTAGAATTTGTCTATGTAATATTCATACCATATCATGACCCGAAAGGTCAAGAAGATATCAATTCATGTCAAGATTTTCTTAAATATTCGATCATGAGAGTAGTCACTCTCAAGGGTTAGGGTTAAGACTTGAGCAAGTGGTTGTAGCCAAGTCCCAGGTAGTTACGTGAAAGTAACTCAGGTGTTTGAGTCAGAATTAACCAATAACCCGTATGAGTTATTCACCTAGTGAATCCTCACTTTCTAAGGAAAGCCTCTATAAAGAAGCTAAAACATTGAATATTTGAGACTATAATAGGAAGATGGGATCTTCAGCTCAAGACTAATATACATTAGTATTTATGATTAAACATTTTTTCAATAAATAAAGAATGTGAGTAAAGAAGAGGTAATGAATTAATGAGCACGTTAGGTGCTACAGTTGTAAGATTGCCTAAACAATAAAAGGATAAAATCCTTGTTTCTTTTTGATAAATGAATTACGATTTGAATTATTTCCTTGAAATGTAAAATTGTTTCATTATAAGTGTGCCAAACCCTTCTAGGGTTTTGTATTGAGTCAAATACCACCTAGTAGAGGGTATTATGTTAAGGATGGTTTCCTTATTAGTCTATGACCAGTTAGGTCAAGTTAGTTGTTTGTAAATTGGCAAGGAAATGCCAAGTAAACCACTATGTGGGGAAATACCCCTTGTATTTTGCTTTATCTTGAACTAGTGGCAGTTGCAAAGACCTGATAGTTACGCCAAGTAACCCAGGGGTTTAAGAAAGATCTAACATCTTATCAACTCGATTGAGTTATGTCTAGTAATACAAATTATGTCGAGTCATAAGTTCTTTGTAATTGTTTATAGGGTGGAATAGTTAGTTCCAGTAAACCCTATGTCAGGAAAGGTATTCCAAGTCGAGTAGGGTGGGAGAACATACGACTTTGCTCTTGGTAGCGATTGTATCTATAATACAAATACTATGGTCATAGTGAGTACAGTAGTCTTTTCATGCACTTGTCAGTTCACTGTGACCCTGATACTTAGCTAGTCAAAGATGTCATACATTGATCTGTAATTAAAGAGCTACAAATAATTTTCACTTTACTCTCAACTACAGATTTTATCCCGATCGAACAGAATTACATGGTTATGAATCTTAACCCTTGAAATTATGACAAAAAGAGTTCACTTAACCCTTTATCCAAATTTAATGAAACATGGGCTAAAACTCAAAGAATTAAAATACTGAAAAGGAATTAAGAGTCAGAAGAGAATAAGAGATCATGAGGTTGATAACAGAGTTCGCTCAATTTGAGCTACGTCTTCGGGTTTTCTTCTCAGCGTTGGACTGCTTTATTGATATCACCAAGCTCCAATAGACTTCTTACAATATCCACGCTTTAATCACTCATAATCTCTCTCTTTACAATTTTACAATTCTTGGTGTAACAACACCTTGTAATTTCTCTCCTTCAGTAATTCTCCACCTTACCAAGAGCATAAAAACTCTCAAACGTCTGAATGAAAAAATCACACTCCTACACCCCTTTTTATACATAAAAATTGTCTTAATAAGGCTTAACCACCTTATTTAATAAAATAACAAATTAACCCCCCCCCCCCCTTTGGCTTTTATAATTATAAGCCAAAAAAAACACTAACCCGTTTATAAAAAAACATTAACTTCCCCATAAAAAAACAATTTAATTTGCTTAAGCCCTTAACACCTATTCACGGACTCATTTGGTTTTTGAATTGTTAAGTTGTTTTTCTTTAAAATGGAGGGTTGTTTCTTTGTTTTTTTATGAGTTAATCTTTTGTGAATTTTAGGAGATTTGGATCCCACCAAATGGATTTTGTGGAATAAACTTTCACCACTTTATTTTTTTCAAAAATAAAGCATGGTGTATGTGAATTTTGTGAGATTTTTGCCACATCACCTGCAATTTCCATGTCACCATCTAGTCAACTGCCACGTCACATGTTGACATCATCATTTTGACTAAAACTTTGACTTGGTGTAACTTTGGCATACGGTCTCCGTTTTTGACAAAACAAACACCATTGGAAAGGTCTTGAAAAGCTCTTTGTGATGATGCTGATTTTGACCACTTTTGTAACAATCAATTTTTTCCCTTTTTTTTCTCTCTGGCCCCCTAGTTTGCCAGTTTGACCAATCTTTGACCGAGCATAACTCTTTCCTATGACCTCCTTTTGATGTGATTCAAGTTGTGTCGGAATTGTGTCGACGAGCTCTACATAAAGATTCTGGTTTTGAGATATTCTAAGACTGTGAGATTTTTTGAGGTTTTTTGGATCCACCTAGATCATTCCTCCTCGCTGAGAAGCTTTTGGACCTCAAAAGTCTTATTTTATATACACTTTGAGCTAGGGAAATGTCGCCCCACTTGCCCAGCATCATTTGTCCTTCCTTCTTGGAACCTATACATCTGACTCATCATAACAACAATCAAAAAGTTATGCACTAATATTGTTAAGGACATTAGCTATATCCACATCCACATTCAGTGTTGCCGCTACCAACCATACACTGCTAAAAAGTAGAAGGTTGAATAAAAAAACTAAATTTGTGAATGAGAAAAAGAATGTACCAACATCATGCTTGTCTTTAATAACTGGAACAAACTTAGAATTAGATATGTTTTTATGCAATGACACTTCTTGTGGTACAAACATAAGTGCCAAATTATTGCTTGCTTTAACTACCCTTTTCATTTGTCCCGTTGTCACAAAAGATTTATCAGTCTTAATTGAATGAGAATGCACAATGTATTCAATTCCTTCCTTAAACAAGTGATATTGATTATGTTCCATGTAGAAGATTTCCTTTCTATCATATAAGTATGGGCTACCCAACTTAATCCCATAGATATCAAGTGGAACTACATCAAATTCAACCTCATCTATAAACTTAGATGTTATTGCAAATCTTAAATTGCATTGCTTAGTTACTCACAATATGTTAGATATCATTGCACACCCAACCTAATGGATAAGGTTTCTTATGTGGCTTTGTTTTCAATCCCAACTGTTCAACAACTTCTTCTAAAATTAGATTAACTTGGGACCCACTATCTATCAGTGTATCAATCTTAGTGTTCTTAGAAATCACCCTTATATGAAACAATTCACATCTTTTGCTATCTTCAGGAACAACACAACTTTTAGAAGTAGAAGCACGTGAAACATTAGTGGTAGAATCATTACCAACAAAAGCTTTACCTTTCAAACCCACAATTGTTATCTTTGTTTCATCATCAGAATCTGATCCAAGATCCTGAATGACAGTTGTGGCCTTTTGCTTTCCTTTATGATCCTTAAATCACTTTGGTTTCAATTCCATATGCAATTTATGACACTTTGCATCTTTGTGCCCTTTCTTCTGACAATGTGAACAAGTAGGCTTTTCACCTTCCTCTTTCTTCACAGTAGTTGATTTCCTCTCCTTACCCTTCTTATTACCTACAGTTGGAGGAAAAAATTCCTTCTTTGAACTGAAACTTATGTTCATTCCACCTACTTCAATATGGGTTGCTTGTACACACACTTCATCAAAGTTAGATGGATTAAACATTAGGATTGTATGTTTCAAATGTGAATGCAAACCACCTATATACTTTAATAAATTTTCTTGTGTATAAAGAGGAATTCCAAGGCTAAGTGCTTTCTTCCTAAACACCTATGTATACTCTTGCACTATTTTTCCTTTACCCTGTCTTAGATTTGTCTAGTCCATAATAGCTTGTTGCATATAACCCAAAGGATAAAACTATTTCTTTAAACCGTAAGTAAATTCATAGCTAGATGAAATGATTTTACCATGCATAGCAATATCAACTTGATTCTTACTCTCCCACCAAACCAATGCAGTGCCTCCCATTCTAAGAGTAGCTAGTTGGATTTTAGAAGAATCATCCAAGATTTGTTGAACCTTGCAATACACTTTAATCTGTTTAAGCCAGTTATCCAGTTTTTCTACATCCAATTCACCATTATATATAGGCAACTCAAATTTAACATCTAGTTTTAACAAAAGTGTTTGCACAGGTTGTTTCTTTTTAGAAGAGTTAGATGAAGATGAAGAAGATGAGGAAGACAAGGATGGAGGTTCAGAAGGGTCACCACCACCTCCTACTCCTTTACATATGTCTTCTTTCAACGAGGATTCATCTTCCTCCTTTCTAGCCTTGTCTTCCTTTCTCTTCTTTCGGTCTTGCCTCTCTTGGAAAAGAACTTCCACCATTGATTTCATCTTGAGAAAAGCTTTCTAGAAATATTTCTCATCAAGCTCTATAGAAAATTTTTCAGCTGCCATCTCTACTCGTGGAAAAGTCCTTTGTTTTCCAATCTCAAGATTGAACTCGGTAAGTGCACCTTCTCCTTGCTTCAATTTCAACTTGGTTAACATTCACCACTTGCAATTTTCCTGTTAAACTGCTATGATACCAACTTGATCTATAATTAAAGAGCTACAAATAATTTGCACTTTACTCTCAACTACAGATTTTATCCGGATCCAACAGAATTATGTGGTTATGAATCTTAACCATTGAAATTATGACAAAAAGAGTTCACATAACCCTTTATCCAAATTTAATGAAACATAGGCTAAAACTCAAAGAATTAAAATACTGAAAAGGAATTAAGAGTCAGATGAGAATAAGAGATCACAAGCTTGATAACGGAGTTCACTCAATTTGAGCTACGTCTCTGGGTCCGCTTCTCAACGTTGGACCGCTTTATTGATATCGCCAAGCTCCAATAGCCCTCTTACAATATCCAAGCTTTAATCACTCACAATCTCTCTCTTTACAATTTTACAATTCTTGGTGTAACAACACCTTGTAATTTCTCTCCTTTAGTAATTCTCCACCTTACCAAGAGCATAAAAACTCTCAAATGTCTGAATGAAAAACTCACACTCCTACACCCCTTTTTATACATAAAAATTTCCTTAATAAGGCTTAACCACCTTATTTAATAAAATAACAAATTAAACCCCCCCCCCTTTGGCTTTTATAATTATAAGCCAAAAAAAACACTAACCCATTTATAAAAAACAATAACTTCCCCATAAAAAACCAATTTAATTTGCCTAAGCCCTTAACACTTATTCACTGGCTCATTTGGTTTTTGAATTGTTAAGTTGTTTTTCTTTAAAATGGAGGGTTGTTTCTTTGTTTTTTTATGAGTTAATATTTTTTATTTTTAGGAGATTTAGATCCCACCAAATCCAATTGGGATGCCACAAAATCCGATCCCACCAAATGGATTTTGTGGAATAAACTTTCACCACTTTATTTTTTTCAAAAATAAAGCATGGTGTATGTGAATTTTGTGAGATTTTTACCACATCACCTGCAATTTCCATGTCACCATCTAGTCAACTACCATGTCACATGTTGACATCATCATTTTGACTAAAACTTTGACTTGGTGTAACTTTGGAAGGTATCCATAGTTGTGTGATGGTATTAGTTGAGTAGGGCACAACACTAGAGCTCAGATGGTAGAATTAAGAGGGTTCCCAACTAATCCCTTTGTTGTAGGGCAAGGCCACTTCCAGTTAGGAAGGTGTGTGGGGGACCACTTAAGTCCATGGTAGGAGGTAAAGCACTCAGGTGATGCTCTCCCTCTTGTAGATGACATGTTGAGTCTTGGAACACAGAAAGAATCCAAATAATGGATCTATGACCTTATTTCTTGCTTAAAGTTTATTTAAAATGAAATCATTGAATTGAAATGCAAAAATTAAATGAGGTTAATCTTTTCAGTTGAGAAAGTAATTGCAAATGTTTTTGTTATATCTAAAAGGAAATAGTTATGCAGTAGTAAGTTTCATATTTAAAGGAAAAAATATATCTCATTTTACCTTGAATGTCAATTATTAACTATTTGGTGAAAAATTCTTGGTAATTTCCTTGTAAGAAATAGATGGTTGTTACACATCTAGTTAATAAATAAGGGTAATATGATTTTCCACCCAATGGTAGTTGACTAAACCTCACAAAATTTATTAATTATGCCTTCCAAACACACCAAGGTTCCACACACATTAAGTTTCTCACATTTGGGAGTATAATGATTTTCTAGGTTTTCCTAATAATACTATTACCCAAGATATATATTTTCAGGCATGGAGATCCAAACGTACCTAGGCACAAATTTGATAGGAAGTATAGACTAAATCTAATAATAAAATATTGATAGTGTGCATTCCTATAAAGTAGTAGTCAAAATATTTTTTACCATGCATCAACTATGCAAAATTCTTGACATGGGTCCAAGTGAGGTCCTATTATAATAAGGTTCTATAAAATCAAGTACCGTAATTGAATAGGGCTTCCCCCAAGATAGAACCTAGCATGCATCAAAAGGATCATATAAAATAATCTTGAACCTCAAAATACATATGACAAATGGATTGTGTCATGTGGAACTATGGAGTACATGGTTGTAGCCATGTTGGACGTAGGGTAGGCTCTCATCCCATGTGTGAGGATGCTTTGAATGATACATTTGTAAGATATGAATGATCATTTGATTTACCACCTCTATTTTTCCATCTGTCTGAGGATGGAATGTTGTAGACTTTGTCAACTTCATGTCCATCTTAATCGATAGTGAAGACCAAAAATTACTAATGAATCTATTATCCCTATCAGAAATAATTATTTTGGGAAAACCAAAATGAACCCAAACATGTTCAGAAAATGATTTAGCGGTCTCTTCTGCAAAAATTGCCTTCTTATAGGCCACCATGATAGCCATTTTTTAGAATCTATCTACCACCACATGTACATAATCATGAAGCCTAGACATAAAATCTATTGAAACTAACTACTAGATGGTTTATAAAGAATAGGAAGTGGCAAGTATAAGCCTATTTTATCATTTGTAGGATTAACAATAGCACAAGTTGCACAAGCTTGAATATATGAAATGACATCATATTTCATCTTTGTCCAATAGAAATATTTTTTAAGAACAACAGTGGTCTTACCTATGCCAATTGGCTTGCAACACGATTGTAATACGCCTCCCATATCATCTTTTTGTGTTCTTCAATGGAAACACATATGTGACCAATGTGACAAAGCATTCCATCTTGCAAGTGAAAATTAAGGACAGGCTTTCCTTCAACCAATTTGTTGTAAATTTCAACAAAGTCAGTGCCATTGCGATATAAGTGGGCCCAAGTTGTTGTTTGATGACCACATAAATCCAACACTATTGCTAAAGCTACAATTGGACGTCTGCTCAAACAATCTACCACTTTTTTATTGCTTCCCTTCTTGTGATGAATGTTGAGGTGAAATTGTTATAGATAAGTATACCTCCTTTGATGCCTATAGTTTTGTAGCTTTCCTAGTGTTTGCAAAAATTGAAGGGGCTTGTGGTTTATGTGTATAACAATCTCCTTTCTCAAAATTTAATTCTTCCATTGTTTGTAGGCTTGAAAAAATGACATATAACTCCTTGTCATATGTGGGATATATAAGCACAATATCAAAAAAAAAATCACTGTGGTAGGAAACTAGATGTCCATGTTGCATGAGTATATCCCCAAGGGCATACTCAAATGCATTTGTTTCTATTTCAAAGGATTGGTGCAAGTCTATAAATTTTTGTTCTAATTCCATAAATGCTCATTGTTATGCATTTGTCCCATTAAAATTCAATTTTCCCCACCCCTAAATGACTAATTTAGAGGCTATGACAAATGTGAGAAACCAAACACAAACCAACGATAGAATTTTTCCAAACCCAAGAAATTGTGAAGCCTTGTGAGATTTTTAGGGGATGACCAATCTTTGATAACTTGAATATTTTTAGGATCAACATGAACACCCTCACTATCAATAATTTGCCTCAATTATTGGATGCTTTGCATACAAAAGGAACACTTTTTGGTGTTAACATAGAGTCTATATTGTTGCAGGGTTGAGAGCACTTGTTTGAAACATGCTACAAATGCAACCAGTCTAATTTAACTGAAGTGAGCTATTATATCATTTTGTCTCATTACATAGGATAATGACACTTGTCATGATCTAATCCCTTTATCATTTAAGGTTTCTCGTATAAAGCACTCAACTCTTATTGTATTATCTCATATAAAGATCTACATTGAAGATTTATGAGGTTCATTCTGTAAGTTTTTCTATTTGATGATATAGCAGATTATTGTTTGCAAATCTCTTGCGTGGAAGGTGTTTTTGTTCATTGTTTGATCTTGTGTCTCGTGTTCATTCATAATTTTGATAGAAAAAAAAATATTTTTGTACACATCAATCCATGTTATTTTTCTATATTTTTGTTTATATATTATAATTTTAGTTGGATTTTATTTTAAATAACACATGATTTATTTAAAAGGTTATTCAAATTTATGACTTAATTACTTAGAGGCTTTATTTTTAGTATCGGTTCATATTTGAGAGGTGCCAAGGTAGATTATTATTTTTTATCTACTTTAATCTATTGGTGTTAATTTCCCTAATGGTACATGTTGATTCATTTGAGATCCTCACTCCTATCTAAGGGTTTATGGTCTATATTGAATAATGAAAAATATAAGTTTACTAAGAAGTATGAGAGTTTATTTCAGGAAAAAACTTGATGAGGCTATGGGATTAATTTCTTCACATATTTGTTATAATTTATTATTTCATAGTAAGGATTGTACAATACCAAGACAGGTATATGATAAATTCAAAAACTTATTTGGTAAAGTTAGTGAATTTTGTGGTTTGTAAATAGAGGAAAAATTAACTTCTCTTTCTCCTAATCTATTTCCTTTTATTGATGTTTATTTGGTTATGTTTGAATCTTTAAGATCTCAATTGGCTAAGTGAGAAAGATAAAATTGATAAGGATTCCATATTAATGATTTTGTATAAGTTAAAAGGACTATTTGTAGTTTTTTCTTCTACCTTTCATTCCACTATGGATGCCCTAGGTGATTTTTTTACTATTCCTTCTTTTAAAATATTTTTTGATAGTTTAAATAGAGAAAAAGCTAAGCTTATTGAATTAGATACACTTCCGAAGAATCAAGCATTGATAATACAATCATCCAAAGGAAAAGGTAAGAATATTTTACAAACTAAGACAAAATCAAACTAACCTCCCACTTCTTTTAAAGAGGAATCACATAAGAAGGAAAATCCCACTTGTGATTATTACAAAAAATTAGGCATGATGAATATAATTCTTACAAAAAATAGATTGATAAGTCGAAACATCTTCTTTAGAAGAATGTAATATAAAATTACCTCCGCTTATGTCTTTTGGTTCTTCTTCTACTACAACTACTCCTTTAGTATCTAAATAGTTAGGATCTTCTAATAAAGGCCCTACAAATATTACTAATGGGGTATATAAATAAAAAGGTAAGGCAGCTTGTTCTAGTACTAGTTGATGAGTCTAATTTATGACTCAATTTTCATAGAGTTTATTATCTATTTGTTGTAGTTGTCATAGACTTTGATACTTGGATGTTGATCCTTTTATGATATTTCCTCAAAATCATAGACATTGGGCATGAGTTTATTTTTGTAATCTTTAATGACATTGACATGCTATATGAACTATCTATGTTAATTTTACATGTGGATTAATGAATGTTACTTTGAGATAGTTATAGATATGAAATTGTTGTGCGTACTAATATTGTTATGCATATATAATTAGAAGCCTATAAAGTTGAGGAATTTTTCTGCCAATTGGTCATTCGCCATAAAGGTCAATAAAGTGATCGTTCAAAAGTCAAAGGAGGGAAGAATCTCACTGGAGGGAGATTCCTAGTTCAAATCAAAGGATTATAACCACCTTATAAATGGTCTTATTTTTTTGTTGAGCGAATATAGGAGTTACTATTGTGCTAGATCTATGTTAAGCAAAACATGCTTGACCAGATTCCACACATGCATAACCTTCTCTCCACTTTTTATGCTTTCCCTAAAGTGGCATCCTCCTAATCTGTTGGAGTTGATCGCTTTGCTAGGTAGTTAGTTAGTAGCTTTTCTTCCTATAAATAAGAGTTGGATGCTCCTTCTCAGAAGGTTGATTAATTTGGTGATGTACTTACATTATTAGTTTTTCAGTAATACAATTATGATGCTTGTTTGTACTCATGTTTTCCAATGAATTTATAAGTTTGTGCATCTAAGTTTACATTTGTCTTAAGGGATACTCATCCATGGGGGCCCACTTGGTGAGCATTCCATCCCTTAGTTTAGTTATTAATTTTTGTTCAATTATTAGTTCAGAATCTGGTAATTGTTTGTTCCTACAGCCACTAGAATTCTATTTTGTGACTGTTCCTACAGCCAAAGCAGATAGAGTAGTTTCCTATTTGTTTCCTCAGATTTTCATTTATGTCATGCACTTCAACCTAGTATAGTTGTTGGTTGATGTTCAACATTTATATTATTCTTTTCCAAGCAATTTACTTTCAGCATTGTGTCTTTCTTAGTTGTAGGATGAATATGGCTACTATGGATTCCTAGTGCACATACTGTGTTGTCCTATTTCAAGTCTACGTCCCTAGGTTGAAAATTTAAATTCACCTTCATGGTGATTAAGAAAACTATTTAGATTAGATTTCCAATCTTTGAATCACAACTTTATGGGATTACTTGTTAAATCATCGTAGGAGTCCAACATTTTTGGCGTCGTTGTCGGGGATGGTGTCAAACTAGGGAGTTCTTTGGAGTCAATGATAGTTTTTGTTGTTGTAGTATTTTTGAAAGTTTGTTCTTAGTACACCCCTCATTTACAAAGTAATGACCCCCTATTCTTTTACCAATTCTTTGTGTGAGTTGGTTGATGTTGAGTTGATACCATGTGCATAGAGGAAGGAGAAGAGATGCTTATAGGAGATTCCTTCCTAATGATCTTGATCCATTCCAGCTAGTTGAGCTTCCAAATATGCCAGGAGATGAAGAAGAAGAAGAAGCGTACCCTTTTTTTGATGCATTTCCCCATCTGACTGGTTAAAACACTTCCTTTGAAGATCAAAATCATATTGAGAATCCCTTTGCTTTGGAACTCTATCAAGTAGGAATGGGTGATGAGAATAATGAGAATAGAAATAGAAATAGACCTAACCAACTAGCTTTTCCATTCCCCATTGCTCGTCAGAATGAAATTGACAACCTCAAAAATATCCCTGCTTTATTCCTTCCAAAGTTCTATAGACTTTCCACATAAGATCTGGATACCTTCTTGTTCGAGTTTGATATACTCTAAAGGAGTTATGACTATACCACTAATTCCCATAGGCTTAAGTTGTTCCCTACACCTTGAAAGAAGTTGCATTAAGATGGTTTATGATCCTAGGTAGAAATACTATGGAGACATGGGATGACATGAAGACAAATTTCCTTGAGAAGTAAAAGGAATATTGTAGGGGCAGTGACATGAGAGGAGAGGACATCTTTAGGATGTAGCAAAAGGAAGATGAGAGCCTGGAGGATTACATTTCAAATTTTTTGTTTTTCCTACAAAAATCTACACACCATACACTCAATGAAGACTCACAAAAGCTAATCTTTTTGAGAGGGATTAATGAGAGTTGCATTGAGGCCTTAGACTTGATGGGAGGAGGAGATATCACCAAAGTTCCTTGGGAGGATATCAAGGAGATATGTCAGAACCATTCTAGAGCAGCCTCAAAGAAAGGGAGACTTTACCAATCCTCTATGGGTAAGTCATCTACCAGTGGAGTCTCAAGGATGGAGATTACTCACTTGTTGTTAGACTTCAAGCAAGACATTATAAACAATATAGATACCCAGCTAGATACACTTCAAGCTAAGAAAAAAACAAGAGGAGGCAGAGGCAATGTTGGTAGAATATTGCCCTCATTCAAGACAAAAGAAGGACTACAGATGTAAGATGGTAGCTAATATTGACAATAAGAAAATTCCACCTTAGTTCAATCCAATATAGGTTGAAGAGGATCAATTCTACTATGTTGCACAAAGGAGGCCATGGGCTCCAAGACAAGGTATGCCACCAGATCCACTATTTTTTGTTGGGCCATATTTCAATTCTTATTCATTTGGTAACCAATGGAAACCCCCATATCCATCCAATTATGGAGGATATCCACCATATCCTTGGAGTAACCCTTCAAATACCTGATCTAATCACCAAAACTCTCCACCCCAGTGGTAGAAACCTCAGGGGAATTGGAAGCAATTTCAAGGAAATTGGTAGCCACCTCCAGGAAACTGGCAGCAAACATCTCAATGGAGGGGAGGACAACAATGGCCAAACCAGACCACTAATTACATGTAGCCACCTTCTCAGCCCTAGCAACCTACTATAATTCCTTCTCCTACTAGTTCAAGTTCAACTACACCTAGAACTACTCAAATACCATCTCAGCCCACACCTAACCCAAATAACAAACCACAATAGTAGCAGCCAGTATACTCTGTTGATCCAAATCATTTTTTTGCATATGTTGTGAGTGTAAGTGACATCCACTTGTGTTCAAGAACTACTTTACAACCCCTTCCACAACCATTATTACTAAGCTTCCTATGGAAGAGGAGGAGGATCATATGAATGACCCCATTCAACCAAGTGTATCTAAAAATATTGAACCAGTCCTAGTCCAGCAGACTGAACAAGAACCACCATTTCCTCATAAATTGGAAGTTGCTAAACAAAAAGAAGAAATGGAGGAAACAACCTTTGACATTTTAGATCATTTGAAGCATATATGTTTCAAGATACCTCTATTTTAGGCCATAAAGGATGTTCCCATATATGGCCAAGCAATTAAGGAAGCATGCCTCAAGAAGTCAAGCAGGAAAAAGAAAGACCCCACTATAGTTCATGTGGTGGGATAGTTGGCTGACATCATGCTTGGGAAAGTGATTGTCCCCAAGTACAATGACCCAGGTAGTCCTGTGGTAGGAGTCGCCATAAATGAGATCCAAATAAAGAATGCTCTGGTTGATTTGGGAGCAACAATAAATATAATGACTAAGGATATTCTGCAGCAACTAAACATTGCAAGCATGAGATCTACTCCTACTGTCCTACAACTTGCTAATATTTCTACTGTTAAGCTTGATGGTATAGTAGAGGATCTTGCGATAACTTTAGACTCTTGGGAGTACCCAGCAGATTTCATGATTCTTTCTCCTAAAGCTACACTAGGCGAGTATCCTATTATTCCTGGAAGGCCATGGTTAGCAACAAAAGATGCCTATATTGGATGTCAGTCAGGAGACATGACCATTTCTGATGGAAAGAGCACCCAAAAAAAATTTCTTTACCCTCCTGCTTAGCCATCCAATGATGTGGATAACCCCATATGGCCACATGTTGGTGAAGAGGCCGAGGAAGTTAATTTTGTGGCACAAATTATGATATTAGGAAAAAGTTATTTTATGCAACTTCAGGAAAAAGATGAAGTATTGTCTAACATAATCCAAAACCATTGTGAAGTATAGAAAGCATCATCCTCTCATACATCTAGTTCTACTAGTCTAGTGAAGACCCTTCTGCCCGCTCTTCCTGAAGCAATAGCTATGGCTAATACATTATTGTCACATGAACTCAAGGTACCAAGCATTAGTGAAACAACTATGATAGAGCTAACCACATGGGTGCAAGTTTCAGAAGGAATATATCTAAATATCAACAGCAAACTAAGTGCAGAATAGTAGCAACCTTTGACAAATCTACTGAGGACCCACCAGTATGCATTTGCATGGGACTACCATGATATGAAGGGCTTGGACCCTAAGATCTGCACTCATAGGATATACATCCAAGATGATTTTACACCAATGAGGCAACCATAAAGAAGAATTAACCATGCACTAAGAGAAATTGTAAAAGGGGAACTACAAAAATTGCTAGATGCAGGATTCATCTACCCCATTTCAGATAGCCAGTGGGTGTCTCCATTGGTGATTGTTCACAAAAAGGGAGGGAAGTGGTGATTTTGTGTTGATTACAGGAAACTCAATGCTTCCACCAAAAAAGATCACTTTCTCCTTCCTTTCATAGACCAAGTTCTAGATTCACTTGCAGGAAAACAATACTTTCTTTTTCTAGATGGATTCAGTGGCTATAACTAGATCCAAATTGCTCCTGAGGACCAGGAGAAGACCACCTTTACCTATCCATGGGGGACCTATGCCTACTTATTACTTCCATTTGGCTTGTGCAATGCACTTGCAACTTTTCAAAGGGTAGTCATTAGCATATTTCCATACATCTCTCATGATTGCATGGAAATTTATATGCATGACTTTACTACCTATGGTGTTGATTTCAATGAAGCATTGGAAAATCTCAAGGGTCTCCTCTAGAGATGTGAAGAACATAATCTATCTTTAAATAGTGAAAAGTGCTTCATGATGATGCAGGAAGGTGTAGTCCTTGGCCACTTCATCTCTTCCAAAGGAATTCAAGTAGATCCTACAAAGATTGAGGTGATCACAAATTTTCCTATACCTACAAAACAAAAATATGTTAGGAGTTTCTTGGGACATGTAGGTTACTATAGGAATTTCATCAAAGACTTCAACAAAATGGAAGCACCATTTTACACTCTCCTAACCAAAGATGTTGAATTTCAATGGACAGAAGATTGTGACAAGGCATTCTATGAGTTGAAGGCAGTTTTAACTCAGGCTCTTGTACTCAAAGGTCCTAATTGGAAGCTTCATTTTCACATTCATACAAATGCATTAGACTATGCTATATGAGCAATCCTGGTACAGAAAGAAGGAGCAATTGAAAATGCTATTTATTTTGTCAGTAAAAATTTGTAGGGAGCTAAATTCAACTATACAATGATAGAAAAAGAAATGTTGGTAGAAATCCATGCCCTAAACCAATTCAAGTACTACATAACTAGCTATCATATTTTTGTGCACACTGATCATGTAGCCATTGGATACCTCATGAATAAACCCCTGATCTCAGGTAGGCTAGCAAGATGGTTGTTGTTGATGCAGGAGTTTCACATAACCATTGTGGATAAACCAAGGAGGGACAATGTTGTTATAGACTTTCTTTTAAGGCTGACTACATCAGAGGACAATCAAGTCATTGATGACTCTTTCCCTGATGAACACTTATTTTCCATCAGTGTGTATACACCCTAGTATGCTGACATAGCTAATTATTTGGTCACAGGGAGAGTTCCTCCTAATTTCTCCCCAAAAGAGAGAAGGGTGCTCATTGAGAAAACCTTTCCTTTCTCATGGATTGCAGGATGTTTGTTTTACACTGGACTAGACCATGTCATGAGATGTGTGATGGAAGATGAGACATATGATATATTACATGCATGTCACAATGAACCCTATGGAGGGAATTTTGTAGCCAAGACAACAGAAATGAAAATTATAAACACAAGATATTACTAGCCCACACTCCACAAGGATGTAGGTAAATATACAAGGAAGTGTGACAGATGCTAGAGGGTGGGCCAGCCAACCAAATCTGATGAGATGCCCCTTTACCCTCGAGTAGTCATCACTCCATTTGACAAGTGAGGATTGGATTTTGTAGGACCCATTGATCCTCCATCAAATGGTAAATCCTATATCTTGGTATGCACTGATTATGTAACCAAGTGGGTAGAAGTTAAGGCCATGGAGCATGCAAGAGATAATAAGGTTGCAAAATTCCTTTATGAGAAAATTTTCACATGGTATGGGGTTCTAAGAGAGATAGTGGTTGACCAAGGGGCTCAATTCACTTCAACCCTTGTTACAGCACTGGTCAATGAGTACAACATAAGGCACAAGAAGTCTACTCCTTATCACCCTCAGGCCAATGGCCAAGTTGAGGTGACCAATAGAGAAATTGAAGCCATTCTGACCAAAACAGTGGCTATCCATAGGAAGGATTGGGAAAATAGGTTACCAGAAGTTGTCTGGACCTATAGAACCAGCTAGAAAACAACCACAGGCTTCACTCCATTTGAGTTGTATGGAAAGACAACTATGATGCCCATTGAATTTGAGCATAAGACTCTTAGGATCGCAATAGACTTGGGGATGGATATCTCTGAGGCACAAAGGGATAGAATCATGCAGTTGAATGCTTTGGATAAAATGAGGAAGGTATCCAGGTTGCATCACACAGAGGTAATGCAGAATCAGAGAATAAAGTGGCATGAAAAATTCAAGGACAAGAAATTCTAGCTAGGTGACTGGGCACTGCTCTACAACTCAAGGTATCAAGATAATGCAGGAAAATTGTAGACAAGGTGGTTAGGACCATATGAGGTTGTTGAAGTTTTCCCCAATGGTGTTGTTTAGCTTACTACCATTGACCCTATCAGATTTAAGCTGCTTGTCAATGGTCATCGCTTCAGGTTGTATCACAGGCCAACTTCCAAGGAGGAATTCCTACAACAATTTACTTAGCATGCAACATCTGAACTTCTTGCAGCTAAAGAAAGTAAACCTAGTGTCCCTCCTTTTGGATAACCAAGGTACATAACTTGTCATAATAAAGAATTCCACTTTTTTGGGAGTCCATTTCTTCATTCATTCACCCATCTGCCCATCCATCTCCACCTTTCTCTCTCTTCCATCATGCCAACATAACCTCACTTCATTCCACTCCACCTTCATTAATTTCTCAACTAACTTCTTAAAAGGTTCCTGATACTTTCTCCAAAATCTTTGCAATAGATCTTCCAAGAATTCTAAGTACGTGTGTATCAATTTTTTATATCTTAATTGTCTTCTAGTACATTCATTTAATTGTTGTACATTAATGTAGATGTTCTCCATGGCATGTAATTATTTCTTGTCCCTATCAAATCACCATTACTACCTCGCATGTGAGGACACATGCTAAAATTTAGGTTGGGAGGGAAGTGTATTACCATGACCACATGCCAGTCTATGATGGTCCATGTCAACAAAGTTTAAATTGAACCAATTTGAATTTTGAGTGAGGTCATGGCTCGCATATGTGAGATGACATCAACTGCTGCCATTTTTCTTGATTATATCCTGCATTTATTACCCTTTACTTCCTTTATTGCTTATATCATAATCCTAAGTCACCAAAAAGGTAAAATTCATATGGCATTGGCGTTGGGAATTCAGCAGTGTTGCAAGAAGGAGAGATTTGGCTTTCAGACAAAGATTGCAGGAAGGGAAATTTTGCATAAGTGCTTTTTTAATTATAGATAGCTGAACAATGGGAGGCAGGTTAATTTGAAATGAACCCACGGTTCATGATGTATTACTGCAGGATGCACCTTGCAGGCCAAGTTCATAAATTGTAGGTGGTTAGATTATTTCCTAAAGCTAAATGGTTATAATGAAAATGTTGGATTGGAATTTGTGCAAACATTGTCTAAAGGAAAGGCCGCGGTAAAAGGGTTAGAGGTAATGGCTACTGAAGAAAGGATTGCAGAAGTTATAGGGTTGCCTACCGATGGTGAAAATTACCCTACTACCAGAGACGCCAAGTCAACTAGGGCTGAATTTATAGAACATGTGACCCTCCATTAAGTGTGGACAAGCAAGGTGCAAAGAGAACCTCTCTATTTGAGCCATGGAAGAAAATAGTTGTCTACATTATAAAGTACATCACCTGTGAAGGTCGCCTATCGAACCTACATTTTGTGCACTTCAAACTCTTGAATCATATGTGGCATAGGAGAAGAATGAATGTGCCAAATGTGTTATTTCATCTCCTCTCAATCATGGCGGCCAAGACTCAAAATGGTAGGGATAATTTCATTTCCCACCATTGTCTGATCAAATTACTAGTTGAAAAGTCTCTGCAAGATGCGTCTGATGTGACCTGGGAAGAATTCTTAAATATTGATCAATTTAGACTAGAGCATTTGTGACCTAGGGTTTTTCCTCAACCTCGTAGGGTTAGTATGAGAGTGAGCAATGTTGAAGCCACTCCTGGAGCCTCAAATTTTGGCGCAAGCCCTAGTGTAAACCCTCCTACAGCCAAGCAAACTATAGAGATTAGTTCTTCTGAGATAGAACAATTAGACAAAGCAAGTTGCTCTTCAGATTCTAATGATGATGTCCCTCTAGGAACCCTAATGCAAACTATGGCACAAAAGAAAGAGGTAGAAATAAGAAAGGGAAAAGCTAAAAGGAAAATGGCAGAAAAAGAAGTGCCAAGCTCTAAGAAACAGAAGGTTGACACTTTCTTCCTGTAGCTGAAGAAAAACATGAGAGCCCTCCTAGGAAAACAAGACCAGCTGGGCCAGCCTTTGGTGTATCTCTACAGGAAATCCCTAAGCCTAGAGAAACATCACGAGAGGACACAAAAGCTCCAGTGGGGCAGGTTAATGTCGAGGAAAAGGACATATTTGAGGAAGCAACAAATATAACATTGGAAGATCTTGCTGACATCACATAACAAGTTGAAAGTCAAGAGTATGAGGAAAATTAGGAGCTCCTACAGCAAGAGCCAGAGCAAGAGTTCATATAGCAAGAGCAAGAACAATCAGTACCCCTACAGTTGGAATTGGTTGAAAAAATAGAATCCTATAGTTGGAGCCATATGAAGAGCAAGCAACAGTGCTAGGAAAATTTTTGTTAGGAATACATAAGCCCTCTGATTTTTAATGCACATGGTAGCCATGAATTTATGGTGTGAGATGCAAAGGAGGGAAGAGGAATGGAAAGAGTAGAAATGCAGGCTAAAGAAGGAAAATCAAAAGAGAGATGAAGAGATTGAAGATAAGAATGCATAAATTGCTACTTTAAAGGAGAAGGTGGACAATGTGGTAGCCTTAGTACCTCAGATATTAGAGTGCAAGACTCCTCCAAGGGTCTATGCTCTATATTTGAAGGAGAAGAATCTTTATTTTAAAAGGATTGTTTTAGGTTTGAATCATTCCATTGAGACTCTTGAATTTTTCCATGCCTATCGGATTGCTCCTCCTGAAATGAAAAATTTGTTGTGTGAATTTTATTTGCATAATTATGTTGTGTCCCAAGACCATGATTGGAATCCCTTGTTGTATGTTGGGGATTTCCAATTAAGGACATTTATGTCCTAGATATAGGATGAAATCAGTTGGGGACAACAGTTCAGGACTTATAGGCAAATAGAATCCAACACTCCCCTTTCCATCAAGGCTGAATCTAGAAATCCAAGGGACATTTTTAGGGATTGGTACAAAATTCTTTACAGACCAAGCTATGGCAGTAGGATCCTGCCTGAGAGAGAAGCAGTTCACAGAGAATATGAGAAGGTAGCAAAAACCACAGGAGAATCTGTAAAGGAATATTTGGCATAGAGGTGGAACAGCCTAACTGATGAGCAAAAACAAGTTGAGCCTCACTCCCTGCAGAACTATGTTGCATTGCTTAAAAGAGTTGATAGATATATATACAAATTGGAAGGACAAAGGGACAATTTTGGTTTCCACTAAGTTTTTAGCCACCTATCCTACTATGGCCTATGCCAAATTTTAGGTATTACTAGTATGATATAGCTGTAGAGAGATAGAGATGGAGTAGGTTGGAAAAACAACAAGGGTTCTATTAGGGCCCTAATTCACGTACTGCAAGAACTAATGTAGGACAGCTGGCAGTTGCAAATTTTAGGGAATTGACCAAGAAAAAGAAAAACTCTTCCTCTGCTTGTGGAACAACAAAGCCTTAGGTTGGGGGGAGTGATGAGTCCAGTTTATGACTTAATTTTGATATAGTTTATTATCTATTTGTTGTAGTTGTCATAGACTTTTATACTTGGATGCTAACCCTTTTATGATATTTCCTCAAAACCATAGAAATTGGGCATGAATATATTTTTGTAATCTTTAATGACATTGACATGCTATATGAACTATTTATGTTAATTTTACATGTGGATTAATGAATGTTACTTTGAGATAGTTATAGATATGCAATTGTTGTGTGTATTAATATTGTTATGCAGATATAATTAGAAGCCTATAAAGTTGAGGAAGATTCTACCAACTGGTCATTCGCCACAAAGGTCAACAAGGTGATCATTCAAAATTAAAAGGAGGGAAGACTCTCACTCTAGGGAGATTCCTAATTCAAATCAAAGGATTGTAATAGCCTTGTAAATGGTCTTAATTGTTGAGAGGATATAGGAGTTATTGTTGTGCTAGATCTGCATTAAGGAAAACATGATTGACTAGATTCCATGCATGCATAACCTCCTCTCCACATTTTATGCTTTCCCTAAAGTGGCATCCTCCTAATCTGTTGGATTTGACCGCCTTGCTAGGTAGTTAGTTAGTAGCTTTTCTTCCTATAAATAAGAGTTGGATGTTCCTTCTCATAAGGTTGATTAATCTGATGATGTACTCACATTATTAGTTTTTCAGTAATACAGTTATGTTGCTTGTTTGTACTCATGTTTTCCAATGAATAAAATGAAGTTATAAGTTTGTGCATTTGAGTTTACATTTTTCTTAAGGGATACTCATCCAAGGGGGGCCACTTGGTGAGCATTCCCTCCTTTAGTTTAGTTATTACTTTATGTTCAGTAATTAGTTCAGAATTTAGCAACTGTTTGTTCCTACAGCCACTAGAATTCCATTCTGTGACTATTCCTGTAGCCAAAGTAGACAAAGTAGTTTCTTGTTTGTTTGCTCATATTTTAATTTTTGTCATGTACTTCAGCTTAGTATAGTTGTTTTTTTTTTTTAATAAAAAGAGGGTAAAAACTTTATTGAATCAGAATAACAAAACAAGGATCAAAGAAACAAACCCACAAGGGGCCAACAGAATAGGAATCAATTCACACCCAATAAGCACCTCATATCCTCAGCAACCCACTCCTCAAGAACAGGGGTCATGTCGTTAGGAAGATCGCCCCAACCATCCACAAACCAAGAATTAGTATTCTGCGTCTAACCAACCCATCAGCCACCCTATTCCACTCCCACGGAATATGGCGGAAGACAATGGACTCCTAAGAAGCACACATAGAAATAATCTGCTTGACAACCACAGCTAACTTCCAATTCACATCCTCCAACTATCGCTTATGCAACATATCAATAATCACCTGAGAATCAGATTCACAAACAATCTGCCACCACCCAAGGCCAACCGCACGCTCAATAAGAATAGCACTAGCCTCCATAATATTATTGGTTTGTAGACCACGATACATAGAAAAGAAAAACACCACCACTCCAAGGTTGTCTCTACCAACACCACCAACTCTAGCATGTCCAGGATTACCCCTAGATGACCCATCCGTATTGATTTTTAGCTCCCCTAGAGCAGGCAGACACCAAAAGCCATCACGAGCCACCCTCTCACACCCATGCCTACAATGCACAATGCTCAAATTACTCCTATCCCCTGCAACAAGACCTAAGGCATTAACAACACCCAAGTCCCCAGGATCAATTGGCACAGAAAAATCACACTTAGCAAACAAAGTCTCCTGCAGAGCCCCAAGAATAAGCCTCCAAACTTGCTCCAAGATCATTTTTTTATCCAAGAAAATCCATCTATTACCCTCCAACCAAACTTGCCAAACAATCAAACTAGGGCCAATGCTCCAAGAAATTTTAAGAAAAGAGGTTTTGGTAGGAGATGATCCCTGTCTCCTCCAAAAATCATCCAAAGCAGAGACATGGCAACACAGTAAGCTCTAGAGATTCCACCAGTGATGCCAGATATCCTTGACAAAGGAACACTGAAAAAAGAGGTGTGAGAAGCATTCTTCATGCTGACCACACATATCACACATGGAGGGGCCCTGGAACCCCTGCTTCCAAAGATTGTCCCAAGTAAGACACTTACCTTGGACAATGAGCCAAGAGAAAAAATTACACTTAGGCCAAGAAAATTTATTCTAGACATGCTTCCACCAAGAAACCTCAGAGCTCCTAAAGACCTATTTATCCAAAGCCTGATAACCAGAGGCAACCAAAAATTTGCCTCTCAAATCAAGACCCCAAGCAAGCACATCGCTCCCATGAAGAGAATTGCAAGCGTGATTCGATAGAATCTTAGCAAGCTCTTGGCAATCCTCCATCACACCCCCAGGAGGCCAAACCAAAGGGTCCTTCCACCTGGACACAATAATCTGACTCAAAGACTGTTGAGATTTGAAGTCTACCACATGACACCAACTCACCTCTTCAAAAATTTGACATAAGTCTTGAAGGTGGGGATGAGATGACAAAATAGGGGGGTGACCATCCCAGGAGTCATGCCAGAAGAGGGCTTCCCAACCCCCATTAAAAATCCAAAAAATTCCATGTTTAACAAGCTGAGCACCCCGTTTGAGAGTACTCCAGATCATAGAACCTTTCCCTTCCATACTAAATCTAGCAACCTCCATGCTTTCCACCACACCCAAGTATTTAAGGGTAAGAATTTTAGCCCACAACATATGTTGTTGTGAAAACCAACGCCAATATAGCTTGGTAGCCAAGGCCTGCCCATTCAAATCAGTCCATCATAGACCAAGACCCCCCTCCTGCTTCGGCCTATAGACAACATCCCATTTCACCAAGCTCCACTTTCTATGAAGAAGGTTGCCAGACCACATAAATTGTCGAGACAATCTCTCAAAATCTTTAATAAAACTTGAAGGAGCATAAAGAACAAAGCACCTATAAAGAGGGAGAGCCTGAACCACCGACTTTAGAAGATTCACTCTTCCAGCTGAAGAAAGCCACCTGCAAGTCCAATGGCTGACCAATCTTCGAAACTTGTCCAAAGTCTCTCGCCAAAACCTTTTAGGGATAGAATAAATGGAAAGCGGGATTCCAAGATAGATAAAAGGAAGCGAACCGATCTGGAAATGAAGAATACCTACTATTCTCCTTTGGATAACCTTAGGAATATGGAATAAGTAGATGAAATACTTCCCCTCATTAATGCATTGCCCAGAGGCTGCTAAGTAGCTGTCCAAAACACTACTCTAGTTGAAAGCCTCCTCCACCTTCACCCTACCCATCAAGGTAGTATCATCTACAAACTAAAGATGGGACTGAGGAGGAATATCATTTCTCCAGTTCCAACCTTGAATCAAGCCGCCAGCTACCTGAGCACGAATAATCCTTCCCAATCCTTCCACAAGTAGGATGAATAAGTAGGGGGACAAAGGATCTCCTTGTCTGAGGCCTCTAGAAGCACCAAACAACTCAGTGGGCTCACCATTGACAAGCACCGAGAAGGAGGAGGAAGTAACACAACTCCTGACCCATTCAATCCAACCACTAGCAAAGCCAAAAGCTCCAAGAATCTTAAACAGAAAGTTCCATTTGACACGATCATATGCTTTAGCCATGTCCAGCTTGATAAACATAGATTTTTCTTTAGAGGATTCCATAGAATGGATGGTCTCAGCAGCAATCACAACACCATCCATGATATGTCTGCAAGCAACAAAACCCCCTGCTCCTCAGAGATTAACCCACCAAGCCAAGGTTTCAGCCTTTCAGCAATCAACTTAGTAATAATCTTATAAACAACATTGCATAACACAATAGGTCAAAAAAGATCCAAAGAATTAGCCCCCACTTTCTTTGAAATGAGAGCTAAAAAAGTTGCATTCAGAGGCTTCAACATTTGTTTATTCATGAGATATTCCTTAACAACCTCTAAGAGGTCCAACTTAACCACCTCCCAGAACTCTTGAAAGAATTCAACTGGGAATCCATTAGGGCCCGGTGCTTTACCTTTCTTCATCTGGAACACAACCTTCTCAAGCTCCGACAAGGTAATAGGAGAGAGCAGTAATTCATTAATTTCATTAGACACTAGCTGTGGGATACAATTCAGAATCCTAGCTTCATCCAACTCCACAGGAGGGGAATCTTCAGCGAATAATGAAGAGAAAAACCGAGTGCATTCTACAGAAATAGAAGCGGAAGAGGACAAAATTTCCCCATCATACAATAAGAGAGAAGAATTAACATTACCTTTCCTCTGATCTTTAATAGAGTTGTGAAAAAAATAAGTATTTCTATCACCAACCTGAATCCATTCAATACGGGACTTCTATTTCCAAAAAAATTCTTCGCGTAACTCCCATTCCTCTACCTCTTTTGTTGAAGCAATCTCTAACAAACTCAACTCTTCTGTTAGGCCTTGATCCCGAATCTGCCTAGTGATTAAGTCCAAGTTATCCTAAGCCTTTTGTTTTTCATGAAACAAATTACCAAAATGTTGCCTATTCCATCTTTTCAACTTGTATTTGACATACTATAACCTCTTAGAAAATGAGTACATAGCAGTACCATAAGCTAGCTTCCCTAGATCCCACCAGCCAGAAATCAAATCATGAAGAGATTCATCGCAGAGCCACATGAGTTGGAACTTGAAATTTTGTTTGGCACATCATTGAGGCATTTCAACTGCAAGCTTAATTGGCCAATGGTCAGAACCTCATCCATCCAATATTTCAGAGCCAATCATCCACCTATCCCCCATCCAAAAATTGGACACCAAAAATCAATCAAGTCTTTCTGAAATAGCAGCATCTCCAGTCCTCCTATTATTCCATGTGAAGACTCCATTAGTTGGCTTGATATCAACTAACTTCAAAAGAGCCATATTATCCTGCAAGAGCCTAGAGGAAGGCCCCAAATGAGCACTACCTCCTCTCTTCTCCTCTAAAGAAATGGCAACATTAAAATCCCCAACCAGGATCCAAGGAAGGTAAGGATCCAAAGATCTCACATATCTAACATGATCCCATAGCTGAGCTTTACCATGGAAATCAATTGAAGCATAAATATTAGAGAAAAGAACTTTCTCCCTTGACTCTAAGTGAGAAGCAACACAAGAAATTGAACTCCTGTAGGAGAACCACCAAATTGGACTAACCTTCCAAGGATCCAAAAAACAAGCCACTCCACCAGAATTACCAAAAGCACCCACACATTGACATTGGCCACGACCCCAAATCTTCGAAGCCACACATAACATAATATCCACTGATAGCTTAGTTTCCTGCAAGAAAATCATATCAGGAGAATGAATACGAACTAGATCTCGAATAGCCTTTTGTCGAGGGATGCTATTCATACCCCTCACATTCCAAGAAAGAACTATCACCGTTGGGGTTGGGAGAAGTGAGCATCAATAGTCTTCACCGAACCAGCCTCAACCAAAGTCTCTCCAGCCAGCTTCACCTTTTCTTGGTCCTTTTTGCGACCAACCTTAACTAATTTCTCAAGAATTCCTTTCTTATAAGATTTTTGTTGCACACTTAGAATAGAGGAAGAATATTTAGTCTTACCTAAGTTAATGCTACCCCAAACCTCTGAGCAAGCCTTACCAACACTAGAGGGGCCACCAGAATCAACAATCACCCCACCCTCCACACCAAGAGCCAGAGCGAAAGGAGAAAGACCAAAAACCATCTGAGGATCTTGGTTGCCAGGCAAATCCAATCCAGGGATCACCGAAGGTTGTACCTCAACCAACTCCTTAGAGCCATCCACCACCTACATGTCAGCTGTAAAACCTTCCTCCTAAACTAACTCATCCAAAGCCTCAAATCTATTAAATGTCTCCCCGTCCTGCCTTCCCTCAAAAGGTCTCTTTTGACCCCGTCCAGGATTGCTAGGTTTAACTGGAACAAAACCATCTTTGTCTGCTACCATTCCCTGCATGGGATCCTTACCCTTATCCACCCTCAGATTGGATTGGGTACCCACATTATTT
Organism: Sequoia sempervirens; assembly: GCA_007258455.2. Classification (NCBI taxonomy): domain Eukaryota; kingdom Viridiplantae; phylum Streptophyta; class Pinopsida; order Cupressales; family Cupressaceae; genus Sequoia; species Sequoia sempervirens. The sequence goes on from VDFB02075321.1 coordinate 67,458,935, forward strand.
ACCCCTCCTACACCAAAAGCCTGAGGACACCTTCGCAGCAGATACCCATATTCATGACATAACTAGCACCAAAAAGGAAAAATTTCATAATCCAATGGTTGAGTCCAGGAATTAGAGCCAATGGTCAACTCAATCGAATCAGGCAAAGGCTGACTCAGATCAATCTCAACACAAACCCTCGCATTATAAAATATCCTTTTATCCAAACTATGTTGAGAAGGACCAATAGGCTTATCAAGCAATAAAGTAATCAATTGTAATATATCAGTTCTCCAACATTCAAGCGGCAGCCGAGGAAGGTGAACCCAAACTGGGACCCTAGAAGGAAACTCTTCCACCAAATTAAAGACTGCATGCCATGGTTTTATGAAGAGACCTACTTGGTTATAAAAATAAGGTCCCCCTTCAAATGCCCTATTTTGATCTGAAATGCACAAGAAATCTACCAGAAAGAAATTGTTCGCAACCAATAGAACATTGAAGTCACCCTCTAGAGACCATGTCTTGCGGATCCAAGTGTGGGTAAGTGCACAAAGTTGAGTCCACGAAACGTGGAAGTTTTTTGCCTTAGCCAAAAAATTGAAATCAGCATCAAACAAACGGGATCCCGATTTAATAAACGGGATCCCGATTTTTAAAAATCGGGATCCCCTTATGGTTCAGGATCCCGAGCTTGAGAACAAACGGGATCCCGCTTTTTAAAAATCGGGATCTTGTTTCCCGTCGGACTCCGAACCAATGGAGACGGAACAGGATCCCAATTTAATACAAACGGGATCCTGATTTATAAATAACGGGATCCCGATTTATAAATAACAGGATCCCGAGTTGTATAAATCGGGATCCCGTTTTATACTGCTATTTTATTTTTTTTAAAACAACAGTTTTCACTTCTGTGAATGGGACCCCGAGTGACTTGGCGACAGCGACCTCAACAGCAACTACAGGTACCCCACCTAAACACCATTTCTTTGCATTTTTTTAGTTTGAATTGAAATTTTAAAAGAAATACGTTAATTTAGGATTTTTTTTTTAATTTATGTCACATTTTAATCATTTTTTTTAATTGTTAGATTAGAATTCAATAATTGTCAAATTAGACGAAAACTTGCAATGAAATTTAAACGTTTTTTAATCAAAATGAAAAAAAAAACCTTGAATTGTGTTTTAGAAACAAAATTTAACTCTTAAATCTTAAATTGTTCAATTAAACCCAAAAAAAATTGATTTTGAAAACCCTAATTGAAACAAAACAAAAAAAATTGCATTTCAAAACACTAGAGATCGAAATGAAATAAAACATCGCATTTACAAATCCAAATCGAGCTTTTTGAAACCCTGAATTCAAATCAAACGAAAAAAATTGAATTTGAAAACCCTAGTTTGAATTGAAACGAAAAAAATTCATTAAAAACCCTAATTGTTTAAAACTGAAACCCTAAATTGAATTGGAACAAAAAAATTGTTAAAACCCTAAATTGGAATCGAACAAAAAATCATTCACATTGCTTAAATGTTTTAAATTTTATTTGCTTTGTATGGAAAAAATGATATATATTAAACTTTAGTTTCAATTTTAAATTATAATTAGATTAGAAATCAATATGTTAAAGAATGGTTAAAATTCATAAAGTTTATCTTGATGTTTGTTTGCAAATTTAGTTAACAAATTCGTAAATCTAAACACGTACAATCGATTCCAATTGACACTAACTTGCAACTTTAAATTATGCCAAGGGCCACCCAAACTTCACCCTAAGTTTGCTAAATCCTAGACCCTAAACTGTAAAATCTAAACCCATAACACTAAAGCATTTGAAATTTATGAACCCTAGACCCTAATCTTTCATTGGACATACCTAAAATTATGTAGGTTCAATGTCAAGAATGGGTCTATTTGGTAGATTTATGAAAACTATTTTGAATATCTAGAATGCCATAAAAGTATAATTATAGCAATTCCAATTGGAAACACTTCCAGGTACATATATATCCTAGATAATAATCCACCCATCCTCAATCATAATGGATTATTTGGCAATTAAGAGAGATTCAATTTAACCATAAAATTACCTATATTTTGATACTATATAGATTTATGTGGAAGGATAGAAATGCATCAATATGCTTTGTGCCATATTTTATGAATATTAATATTTAAGAAAAATCTAGATAAGATTGACCTAAGTAGATGATTTATGTAAGGGCTTTTTAGTGAACAAGTGACACACCATGGAGATAGGGATGGTATTTAAATTCTTATTTATAAATATAGTGTACCCCCTTTAAATTTGTATTTGGTTTTTATAATGAGTTGAAATTATCAATGTGTTACATAAAAGAAATTTGTGCTTAGATATATTTAAATTAGATAATAAAGATATAGTTATATAAAATAGGGAATCCAACATGAGGAATAAACCTTTAATGTGCCATTGTGTGCATCTAATTTATGCCAATGATTTAGTAAGAGTGATCGTCTAAGAGGATGAAATAAGCCTTGAAAAATTGTAAGATCTAACACTATTTTAATGTAGTTTTATATGTGTGTACATGTCCACTATGTTTTTTGAGTTTATGTTAATGTAAGATAAGGAGGATTGGTGGATATATTTGAAATCTAAAGAAAAAACAAAAATGATGTGAATATATAGATATATATTTTTAAAATGATTCTTTAACTTATCTATATTAAACATTGTATATTATCTCTATATTACTATCATGGCTTGATTTTCATTATGTCTACTAAATGTTGCTATATTTATTCATTGTTGTAATTAAATTATAGGGCTCAATGTGTAATCTATTTTACATCAAATTTTATAGTAGACTTATAATCCTAGAATGTTTGTAAATTTAATAGCTAACAAATAACTTGATAGGTGCAACTAAAAACCAAAAAGTGTGGTTTGATTTATCTCCATTAGGCTCGAAAGCTAAAAAATCTACTAGGTTTATCCCTATTAGGTTGAAAACCCAAAAGTGTAGCTTAATAAACTTACAAGTGGTGAAAACTCACAAAAGCACTAGAAACTAATATTTGCAAAACTACCCTTGACATATCAAAAAAAGCCAAAGGTCACCATATGTCATACCTGTATAGGTTGTATAGTTATATTAGATACCTTATAGTATCTCCTATTGGTTAAATATGTTTGAAGATGACATTAGCGACACATCCCTACATTTATATGAGATATATTATTAACATGTCATGTTACACATATGCTAAGATACTCAAATATGGATAAGGAGAACTAGGGAATATATATTAGAAGAGAAAGATATACTAAGCTATCCAATATTATATTTTTGTACTTAGTGTAGAAGAGAAATTCTAGACCAAGAATGCAAGTGCAAACTCAATACTCTACTTCTAATGAAAGGTAAATAAAATAATGAAAGATTAGAGAAGCATAATATGTTCCATAACATTCTTTTATGGCTCTAAATGTATGTGTTGATGTTGCTCTTTGGTTCTCTAATGTGATAACATATACATACAAATTTTATCATATGGAAACATTTGGGGATGTCATTATTTTATAGAGTTGAGGGGAAAGGAATGGAGGACTAGGTTTTTTTGGAATCGAGGACTAGAATTTCATGAGAGAATTTTTGAATTTGAATTTGAGAGGGAAGAGAGAATTAAATGTAGGTGGTTGGGTTGATGGAGGGCTTGTGTTGACTTGATTAGGTAGATGGGAATAATTGAATGCTAATTTGAATTTGGATTGAAGGTAGTTGGAAATGAATGGCTATGATTAGTCTAATTGATTTGATGGCTAGGATAGATTATTAATTTCATTTTAGATTTGATGAAGTGGAAGTAAGTTACATTAGTTTGAGTTTGGATTGGTGATTTGGAATTATTTTAATTTTAAGCTATGGATGTGACATGATTATCCCCTTAATGGTTGATTAAAAGTTAGGATTTGGGGATTTTAGCTAATTAAATAATAAACTCTAAAGTCTAAACCGTAAACCCTAAAGCCATCATTTTTTCTTAGGCTCTTAATGAAATTTGGTTGTCTTAGGCAACTCCACCAAATTTCATTACCTTATGCCATGTAATTGTTTCCTAGGATCTTGCAGCATGTAGATCCCCTTAAGCTATCCTATTACCTTAAACCCTAAACTCTAAAGTCTAAACCCTAAACCCTAAAGCCATCATTTTTTCTTGAAAGGCTGTTAATGAAATTTGGTTGCCTTGGGCAACTTCACCAAATTTTATTCATTTGAGCCATGCCATTTTCTCCTAGGACCTCACTAGATAAATCCCCTTAAGCCATCCTATCACCCTCGTCGTAATTCCAATTTCTTAAGGGTTTAATATGACATTTCTTAAGGATAGAAGTTCTTAAAATTTGGTGATCCAAGTTGTAAAGGCCCCAACAAATTTAACAATAATAAGATCACCGCAAGATTATACAATGCTCGATAGTTAATTGTATTT
>VDFB02075321.1:67463493-67557283 GCA_007258455.2 Sequoia sempervirens
ATTCCTCTATGGGTAAGTCATCTACTAGTGGAGTCTCAAGGATGGATATTACTCACTTGTTGTCAGACTTCAAGCAAGACATCATAAACAATTTGGCTACCCAGCTGGATACACTTCAAGTTAAGAAGAAACAAGAGGAGGCAGAGGCAATGTTGGTAGAATATTGCCCTCATTGCAGACAAAAGAAGGACTGCAGATGTAAGATGGTAGCTAATATTGACAATAAGCAGATTCCACCTGAGTTCAATCCAATCTAGGTTGAAGAGGATCAATTCTACTATGTTGCACAAAGGAGGCCATGGGCTCCAAGACAAGGTATGCCACCAGATCCACTATTTTTTGTTGGGTCATATTTCAATTCTTATTCATTTGGTAACCAATGGAAACCCCCATATCCATCCAATTATGGAGGATATCCACCACATCCTTGGAGTAACCCTTCAAATACCTGATCTAATCACCAAAACTCTCCACCCCAGTGGTAGAAACCTTAGGGGAATTGGTAGTAATTTCAGGGAAATTGGCAGCCACCTCCAAGAAACTGGCAGCAAACATCTCAAAGGAGGGGAGGACAACAATGGCCAAACCAGACCACTAATTACATACAACCACCTTCTCAACCCTAGCAACCTACTATAATTCCTCCTCCTACTAGTTCAAGTTCAACTACACCTAGAACTACTCAACTACCATCTTAGCCCACACCTAACCCAAATAACAAACCACAATAGTAGCAACCAGTATACTCTGTTGATCCAAATCATTTTTTTGCATATGTTGTGAGTGTAAGTGACATTCACTTGTGTTCAAGAACTACTTTACAGCCCCTTCCACACCCATTATTACTGAGCTTCCTATGGAAGAGGAGGAGGAGCATATGAATGACCCCATTCAATCAAGTGTATCTAAAAATCTTGAACTAGTCCCAGTCCAGCAAACTGAACAAGAACCACCATTTCCTCATAAATTGGAAGTTGCTAAACAAAAAGAAGAAATGGAGGAAACAACCTTTGACATTTTAGATCATTTGAAGCATATATGTGTCAAGATACCTCTATTTTAGGCCATAAAGGATGTTCACATATATGGCCAAGCAATTAAGGAAGCATGCCTCAAGAAGTCAAGCAGGAAAAAGAAAGACCCCACTATAGTTCATGTGGTGGGACAATTGGCTGACATCATGCTTGGGAAAGTGATTGTCCACAAGTACAATGACCCAGGTAGTCCTATGGTAGGATTTGTCATAAATGAGATCTAAACAAAGAATGCTCTAGTTGATTTGGGAGCAACAATAAATGTAATGACTAAGGATATTTTGCAGCAACTAAACATTGCAAGCATGAGATCTACTCCTATTGTCCTAAAACTTCCTAATAGTTCTACTGTTAAGCTTGATGGTATAGTAGAGGATCTTGCGGTAACTTTAGACTCTTGGGAGTACCCAGCAGATTTCATGATTCTTTCTCCTAAAGCTACACTAGGCGGGTATCCTATTATTCTTGGAAGGCCATGGTTAGCAACAACAGATGCCTATATTGGATGCCGATCAGGAGACATGACCATTTCTGATGGAAAGAGCACCAAAAATTATGTTCTTTACCCTCCTGCTCAGCCATCCAATGATGTGGATAACCCCCTATGGCCACATGTTAGTGAAGAGGCCAAGGAAGTTAATTTTGTGGCACAAATTATGATATTAGGAAGAATTTCTTTCATGCAACTTCAGGAAGAAGATGAAGTATTTTCTAACATAATCCAAAACCATTGTGAAGTAGAGAAAGCATCATCCTCTCATACATCTAGTTCTACTAGTCCAGTGAAGACCCTTTTGCCCGCTCTTCCTGCAGCAATAGGTATGTCTAATACATTGTTGCCACATGAACTCAAGGTACCAAGCATTAGTGAAACAACTATGATAGAGCTAACCAGATAGGTGCAAGTGTCAGAAGGAAAATATCTAAATATCAACAACAAACTAAGTGCAGAACAGTAGCAAGCTTTGAAAAATCTACTAAGGACCCACCAGTATGTGTTTGCATGGGACTACCATGATATGAAGGGCTTGGATCCTAAGATCTGTACTCATAGGATATACATCCAAGATTATTGTACACTAATGAGGCAGCCACAAAGAAGAATTAAACCTGCACTAAGAGAAATTGTAAAAGGGGAACTACAAAAATTGCTAGATGTAGGATTTATCTACCCCATTTCAGATAGCCAGTGGGTGTCTCCATTGGTGATTGTGCCCAAAAAGGGAGGAAAGTGGTGATTTTGTGTTTATTACAGGGAACTCAATGCTTCCAGCAAAAAAGATCACTTTCTCCTTCCTTTCATAGACCAAGTTCTAGATTCACTTGTAGGAAAACAATACTTTTCTTTTTCTAGATGGATTCAGTGGCTATAACCAGATCCAAATTGCTCCTAAGGACCAGGAGAAGACCACCTTTACCTATCCATGGGGGACCTATGCCTACTTATTACTTCCATTTGGCTTGTGCAATGCACTTGCAACTTTTCAAAGGGTAGTCATTAGCATATTTTCAGACATCTCTCATGATTGCATGGAAATTTATATGGATGACTTTACTACCTATGGTGTTGATTTCAATGAAGCATTGGAAAATCTCAAGAGTCTCCTCTAGAGATGTGAAGAACATAATCTATCTTTAAATAGTGAAAAGTGCTTCATGATGATGCAAGAAGGTGTAGTCCTTGGCCACTTCATCTCTTCCAAAGGAATTCAAGTAGATCCTACAAAGATTGAGGTGATCACAAATTTTCCTATACTTGCAAAACAAAAATATGTTAGGAGTTTCTTGGGACATGTAGGTTACTATAGGAATTTCATCAAAGACTTCAACAAAATGGAAGCACCATTGTACACTCTCCTAACCAAAGATGTTGAATTTCAATGGACAGAAGACTGTGACAAGGCATTCTATGAGTTGAAGGTAGTTTTAACTCAGGCTCTTGTACTCAAAGGTCCTAATTGGGAGCTTCCTTTTCACATTCATACAAATGCATTAGACTATGCTACATGAGAAATCCTGGTACAGAAAGAAGGAGCAATTGAAAATGTTATTTATTTTGTCAACAAAAATTTGTAGGGAGCTAAATTCAACTGTACAATGACAGAAAAAGAAATGTTGGTAGTAATCCATGCCCTAAACAAATTCAAGCACTACATAACTAGCTATCATATTTTTGTGCACACTAATCATGTAGCCATTGGATACCTCATGAATAAACCCCTGATCTTAGGTAGGCTAGCAAGATGGTTGTTGTTGATGCAAGAGTTTCACATAACCATTGTGGATAAACCAAGGAGGGACAATGTTGTTATAGACTTTCTTTCTTTCAAGGCTGACTACATCATAGGACAATCAAGTCATTGATGAATCTTTCCCTGATGAATAGTTATTGTCCATTAGTGTGTATACACCCTGGTATGCTGACATAGCTAATTATTTGGTCATAGGGAGATTTCCTCCTAATTTCTCCCCAAAAGAGAGAAGGGTTCTCATTGAGAAAACCTTTCCTTTCTCATGGATTGCAAGATGTTTATTTTACACTGGACTAGACCATGTCATGAAGAGATGTGTGAGGGAAGATGAGACATATGATATATTACATGCATGTCACAATGAACCCTATGGAGGTCATTTTGTAGCCAAGAGGATAGCAATGAAAATTATGAACACAAGATATTACTGGCCCACACTCCACAAGGATATAGGGAAATATACAAGGAAGTGTGACAGATGCCAGAGGGTGGGCCAGCCAACCAAATCTGATGAGATGCCCCTTTACCCCCGAGTAGTCATCACTCCATTTGACAAGTGAGGATTGGATTTTGTAGGATCCATTAATCCTACATCAAATGGTAAATCCTATATCTTGGTATGCACTGATTATGTAACCAAGTGGGTAGAAGTTAAGGCCATAAAGCATGCAAGAGATAATAAGGTTGCAAAATTCCTTTATGAGAAAATTTTCACATGGTATGGGGTTCTAAGAGAGATAGTGACTGACCAAGGGGCTCAATTCACTTCAACCCTTGTTACAGCACTGGTCAATGAGTACAACATAAGGCACAGGAAGTCTACTCCTTATCACCCTCAAGCCAATGGCCAAGTTGAGGTGACCAATAAAGAAATTGAAGCCATTCTGACCAAAACAATGGCTATCCATAGGAAGGATTGGGAAAATAGCTTACCAGAAGTTGTCTGGACCTATAGAACTAGCTAGAAAACAACCACAGGCTTCACTCCATTTGAGTTGTATGGAAAGAAAACTATGATGCCCATTGAATTTGAGCATAAGACTCTTAGGACTGCAATAGACTTGGGGATGGATATCTCTGAGGCACAAAGGGATAGAATCATGCAGTTGAATGCTTTGGATGAAATGAGGAAGGTATCCTTGCATCACACAAAGGTAGTGCAAAATCAGAGAATAAAGTGGCATGACAAATTCAAGGACAAGAAATTCCAGCCAGGTGATTGGGCACTGCTCTACAACTCAAGGTATCAAGATAATGCAGGAAAATTGCAGACAAGGTGGCTAGGACCATATGAGGTTGTTGAAGTTTTCCCCAATGTTGTTGTTTAGCTTGCTACCATTGACCCTATCAGATTTAAGCTGCTTTTCAATGGTCATCACTTCACGTTGTATCACAATCCAACTTCCAAGGAGGAATTCCTACAACAATTTACTCAACATGCAACACCCGAACTTACTGCAGCTGAAGAAAGTAGACCTAGTGTCCCTCCTTTTGGCTAACCAAGGTATATAACTTGTCATAATAAAGAATTCCACTTTTGTGGGAGTCCATTTCTTCATTCATTCACCCATCCGCCCATCCATCTCCACCTTTCTCTCTCTTCCATCATGTCGCCATAACTTCACTTCATTCCACTCCACCTTCATTAATTTCTCAACTAACTTCTTAAAAGGTTCCCGATACTTTCTCCAAAATCTTTGCAATAGATCTTCCAAGAATTCTAAGTACGTGTGCATCAATTTTTTATATCTTAATTGTCTTCTAGTACACTCATTTAATTTTTGTACATTAATGTAGATGTTCTCCATGGCATGTAATTATTCCTTGCCCCTATCAAATCACCATTACTACCTCGCATGTGAGGACACATGCTAAAATTTAGGTTGGGAGGGAAGTGTGTTACCATGTCCACATGTCAGTCTATGATGGTCCATGTCAACAAAGTTTAAATTGAACCAATTTGAATTCTGAGTGAGGTGACGGCTCGCATATGTGAGATGACATCAACCGCCGCCATTTTTCTTGATTATATCCTGCATTTATTACCCTTTACTTCCTTTATTGCTTATGTCATAATCCTAAGTCACCAAAAAGGTAAAATTCATATGGCATTAGCGTTGGGAATTCAGCAGTGTTCCAAGAAGGAGAGATTTGGCTTTTAGACAAAGATTACAGGAAGGGAAATTTTGCAGAAGTGCTTGTTTAATTACAGACAACTGAACAATGGGAGGTTGGTTAATTTGAAATGAACCCACGGTTCATGATGTATTACTACAGGATGCACCTTGCAAGCCGAGTTCAGAAATTGCAGGTGGTTAGATTATTTCTTGAAGCTAAATGGTTATAATGAAGATGTTGGATTGGAATTTGTGCAAACATTGTCTAAAGGAAAGGCCACGGTAAAAGGGTTGGAGGTAATGGCTACTGAAGAAAGGATTGCAGAAGTTATAGGGTTGCCTACTGACGATGAATATTACCCTACTACTAGAGACTCCAAGTCAGATAGGGCTGAATTTACAGAACATATGACCCTCCATTAAGTGTGGAAAAGCAAGGTGTGAAGAGAACCTCTTTGTCTAAGCCATGGAAGAAAATATTTGTCTACATTATAAAGTACATCACCTATGAAGGTCACCTATCGAACCTACATTTTGTGCACTTCAAACTCCTGAATCATATGTGGCATGGGAGAAGAATGAATGTGCCAAATGTGTTATTTCATCTCCTCTCAATCATGGTGGCCAAGACTCAAAATGGTAGGGATAATTTCATTTCCCACCATTGTCTAATCAAATTACTAGTTGAAAAGTCTCTACAAGATGCGTCTGATGTGACTTGGGAAGAATTCTTAAATATTGATCAATTTAGACGAGCATTTGTGACCTAGGGTTTTTCCTCAACCTCGTAGGGTTAGTATGAGAGTGAGCAATGTTGAAGCCACTCCTGGAGCCTCAACTTTTGGTGCAAGCCCTAGTGTAAACCCTCCTGCAGCCAAGAAAACTATAGAGATTAGTTCTTCTCAGACAAAACAATTAGACAAAGCAAGTTGCTCTTTAGATTCTAATGATGATGTCCCTCTGGGAACCCTAATGCAAACTATGGCACAAAAGAAAGAGGTAGAAATAAGGAAGGGAAAAGCTAAAAATAAAATGACAAAAAAATAAGTGTCAAGCTCTAAGAAATAGAAGGTTGACACTATCTTCCTGTAGCCAAAGAAAAACATGAGAGCCCTCCTAGAAAAACAAGACCAGCTAGGCTAGCCTTTGTTGTATCTCTGCAAGAAATCCCTAAGCCTAGAGAAACATCACGGGAGGACACAGAAGCTCCAATGGGGCAAGTGAATGTCAAGGAAAAGGACATATTTGAGGAAGCAACAAATATAACATTGGAAGATCTTGCTGACATCACATAACAAGTTGAAAGTCAAGAGTATGAGGAAAATCAAGAGCTCCTGTAGCAAGAGCAAGAAAAATCAGTACCCCTATAGTTGGAATTGGTTGAACAAACAGAATCTTGTAGTTGGAGCCATATGAAGAGCAAGCAATAGTGTTAGGAAATTTTTTGGTAGGAATACATAAGCCCTCTGATTTTTAATGCACATGGTAGCCATGAATTTATGGCGTGAGATGCAAAGGAGGGAAGAGGAATGGAAAGAGTAGAAACGCAAGCTAAAGAAGGAAAATCAAAAGAGAGATGAAGAGATTGAAGATAATAATGCATAAATTGCTACTTTAAAGGAGAAGGTGGACAATATGGTAGCCTTAGTACCTCAGGATATTAGAGTGCAGGACTCCTCCAAGGGTCTATGCTCTATATTTGAAGGAGAAGCATCTTTATTTTAAAAGGATTGTTTCAGGTTTGAATCATTCCATTGAGACTCCTCTTGATTTTTTCCATGCCTATCGGATTGCTCCTCCTGAAATGAAAAATTTGTTGTGTGAATTTTATTTGCATAATTATGTTGTGTCCCAAGACCATGATTGGAATCCCTTGTTGTATGTTGGGGATGTCCAATTAAGGGCATTTATGTCCTAGATATAGGATGAAATCATTTGGGGACAATAGTTCAGGACTTATAGGCAAATAGAATCCAACACTCCCCTGTCCATCAGGGCTGAATCTAGAAATCCAAGGGACATTTTTAGGGATTGGCACAAAATTCTTTACAGACCAAGCTATGGTAGTAGGATCCTACCTAAGAGAGAAGTAGTTTATAGAGAATATGAGAAGGTAGTAGAAACCACAGGAGAATCTGTAAAGGGATATTTGGCATAGAGGTGGAATAGCCTGACTGATGAGCTAAAACAAGTTGAGCCTCACTCCCTGCAGAACTGTGTTGCAACACTTAAAAGAGTTGATAGATATATATACAAATTGGAAGGACAAAGGGACAATTTTGGTTTCCACTAAGTTTTCAGCCACCTATCCTACTATGGCCTATGCCAAATTTTAGGTATTACTAGTATGATATAGCTGCAGAGAGACGAAGATGGAGTAGGTTGGAAAAACAACAAGGGTTCTATTGGGGCCCTAATTCACGCACTGCAAGAACTAATGTAGGACAGCTGGTAGTTGAAAATTTTAGGGCATTGACCAAGAAAAAGAACAACTCTTCCTCTGCTTGTGGACCAACAAAGCCTTAGGTTGAGGGGAGTGATGAGTCCAGTTTATGACTTAATTTTGATATAGTTTATTATCTATTTGTTGTAGTTGTCATAGACTTTGATACTTGGATGCTAACCCTTTTATGATATTTCCTCAAAACCATAGAAATTGGGCATTAATATATTTTTGTAATCTTTAATGACATTGACATGCTATATGAACTATCTATGTTAATTTTACATGTGGATTAATGAATGTTACTTTGAGATAGTTATAGATATGCAATTGTTGTGTGTATTAATATTGTTATGAAGATATAATTAGAAGCCTATAAAGTTGAGGAAGATTTTGCCAGCTGGTCATTCACCATGAAGGTCAACAAGGTGATCATTCAAAAGTCAAAGGAGGGAATACTCTCACTCCAGGGAGATTCCTAGTTCAAATCGAAGGATTGTAATAGCCTTGTAAATGGTCTTAATTGTTGTTGAGATAGTATAGGAGTTATTGTTGTGCTAGATCTACATTAAGGAAAACATGCTTGACTAGATTCCATGCATGCATAACCTCCTCTCCATATTTTATGCTTTCCCTAAAGTGGCATCCTCCTAATCTGTTGGAATTGACCACCTTGCTAGGTAGTTAGTTAGTAGCTTTTCTTCCTATAAATAAGAGTCAGATGCTCCTTCTCATAAGGTTGATTAATCTGATGATGTACTCGCATTATTAGTTTTTCAAGAATACTTATGTTGCTTGTTTGTACTCATGTTTTCCAATGAATAAAATGAAGTTATATAAGTTTGTGCATTTGAGTTTACATTTTGTCTTAGGGATACTCCAACAAGGCCACTTGGTGAGCATTCCATCCTTTAGTTAGTTATTACTTTATGTTTAGTAATTAGTTCGAGAATCTAGGCTTGTTTGTTCCCTGAATACTAGAATTCCATTCTATGACTATTCTTGTGCAAAGTAGACAAAGTAGTTTCTTGTCTATTTGCTCGTATTTTAATTTTTGTCATGTACTTCAGCTTAGTATAGTTGTTTTTTTTTTTTTTAATAAAAAGAGGGTAAAAACTTTATTGAATCAGAATAACAAAACAAGGATCAAAGAAACAAACCCACAAGGGGCCAATAGAACAGGAATCAATTCACACCCAATAAGCACCTCATATCCTCAGCAACCCACTCCTCAAGAACAGGGGTCATGTCATTAGGAAGATCGCCCCAACCATCCACAAACCAAGAATTAGTCTTCTCCATCTAACCAACCCATCAGCCACCCTATTCCACTCCCACGGAATATGGCAGAAGACAATGGACTCCTGAGAAGCACACATAGAAATAATTTGCTTGACAACCACAGCTAACTTCCAATTCACATCCTCCAACTATCGCTTATGCAACATATCAATAATCACCTAAGAATTAGATTCACAAACAATCTGCCACCACCCAAGGCCAACCGCACGCTCAATCACCATAAGAATAGCACTAGCCTCCATAAGATTATTGGTTTGCAGACCATGATACATAGAAAAGAAAAACACCACCACTCCAAGGTTGTCTCTACCAACACCACCAACTCCAGCATGTCCAGTATTACCCCTAGATGACCCATCCGTATTGATTTTTAGCTCCCCTAGAGTAGGCAGACACCAAAAGCCATCACAAGCCACCCTCTCACGCCCATGCCTACAATGCACAATGCTCAAATTACTCCTATCCCCTGCAACAAGACCAAGGCATTAACAACACCCAAGTCCCCAGGATCAATTGGCACAGACAAATCACACTTAGCAAACAAAGTCTCCTACAGAGCCCCAAGAATATGCCTCCAAACTTGCTCCAAGATCAATTTTTTATCCAAGAAAATCCATCTATTACCCTCCAACCAAACTTTCCAAACAATCAAACTAGGGCCAATGCTCCAAGCAATTTTAAGAAAAGAGGTTTTGGCAGGAGATGATCCCTGTCTCCTCCAAAAATCATCCAAAGCAGAGACATGGCAACACGGTAAGCTCTAGAGATTCCACCAGTGATGCCAGATATACTTGACAAAGGAACACTGAAAAAAGAGGTGTGAGAAGCATTCTTCATGCTGACCACACATATCACACATGGAGGGGCCCTGGAACCCCCGCTTCCAAAGATTGTCCCAAGTAAGACACTTACCTTGGACAACGAGCCAAGAGAAAAAATTACACTTAGGCCAAGAAAATTTATTCTAGACATGCTTCCACCAAGAAACCTCAGAGCTCCCAAAGACCTATTTAGTCAAAGCCTGATAACCAGAGGCAACCAAAAATTTGCCTCTCAAATCAAGACCCCAAGCAAACACATCGCTCCCATGCAGTCTTAGCAAGCTCTTGACAATCCTCCATCACACCCCCAGGAGGCCAAACCAAAGGGTCCTTCCACTTGGACACAATACTCTGACTCAAAGACTGTTGAGATTTGAAGTCTGCCACATGAAACCAACTCACCTCTTTAAAAATCTGACATAAGTCTTGAAGGTGGGGATGAGATGACAAAATAGGGGGGTGACCATCCCAGGAGTCATGCCAGAAGAGGGCTTTCTGACCCCCATTAAAAATCCAAAAAAGTCCATGTTTAACAAGCTGAGCACCCCGTTTGAGAGTACTCTAGATCATAGAAACTTTCCCTTCCATACTAAATCTAGCAACCTCCATGCTTTCCACCGCACCCAAGTATTTAAGGGTAAGAATTTTATCCCACAACATATGTTGTTGTGAAAACCAACGCCAATATAGCTTGGTAGCCAAGGCCTACCCATTCAAATCAGTCCATCGTAGACCAAGACCCCCCTCCTGCTTCAGCCTATAGACAACATCCCATTTCACCAAGCTCCACTTTCTATGAAGAAGGTTGCCAGACCACAGAAATTGTCAAGACAATCTCTCAAAATCTTTAATAAAACTTGAAGGAGCAGAAAGAACAAAGCACCTATAAAGAGGGAGAGCCTGAACCACCGACTTTAGAAGATTCACTCTTCCAGCTGAAGAAAGCCACCTGCAAGTCCAATGGCTGACCAATCTTCTAAACTTGTCCAAAGTTTCTTGCCAAAACCTTTTAGGGATAGAATAAATGGAAAGCGGGATTCCAAGATAGAGAAAAAGAAGCGAACCGATCTGGAAACAAAGAATACCTGCTATTCTCCTTTGGATAACCTTAGGAGTATGGAATAAGTAGATGAAAGACTTCCCCTCATTAATGTTTTGCCCAGAGGCTGCTAAGTAGCTGTCCAAAACACTACTCTAGTTGAAAGCCTCCTCCACCTTCGCCCTACCCATCAAGGCAGTATCATCTACAAACTGAAGATGGGACTGAGGAGGAATATCATTTCCCCAGTTCCAACCCTGAATCAAGCCGCCAGCTACCTGAGCATGAATGATCCTTCCCAATCCTTCCGCAAGTAGGATGAATAAGTAGGGGGACAAAGGATCTCCTTGTCTGAGGCCTCTAGAAGCACCAAACAACTCAGTGGGCTCACCATTGACAAGCACCGAGAAGGAGGAGGAAGTAACACAACTCTTGACCCATTCAATCCAACCACTAGCAAAGCCAAAAGCTCCAAGAATCTTAAACAGAAAGTTCCATTTGACACGATCATATGCTTTAGCCATGTCCAGCTTGATAAACATAGATTTTTCTTTAGAGGATTCCATAGAATGGATGGTCTCAGCAGCAATCACAACACCATCCATGATATGTCTGCAACCAACAAAACCCCCTGCTCCTCAGAGATTAACCCACCAATCCAAGGTTTCAGCCTTTCAGCAATCAACTTAGTAATAATCTTATAAACAACATTGCATAACACAATAGGTCGAAAAAGATCCAAAGAATTAGCCCCCACTTTCTTTGAAATGAGAGCTAAAAAAGTTGCATTCAGAAACTTCAACATTTGTTTATTCATGAGATATTCCTTAACAACCTCTAAGAGGTCCAACTTAACCACCTCCCAGAACTCTTGAAAGAATTCAACTAGGAATCCATCAGGACCCGGTGCTTTACCTTTCTTCATCTAGAACACAACCTCTCAAGCTCTGACAAGGTAATAGGAGAGAGCAGCAATTCATTAATTTCATTAGACACCAGCTGTGGGATACAATTCAGAATCCTAGCTTCATCCAACTCCACAGGAGGGGAATCTTCAACGAATAATGAAGAGAAAAATCGAGTGCATTCTACAGAAATAGAAGCGGAAGAGGACAAAATTTCCCCATCATACAATAAGAGAGAAGAATTAACATTAGCTTACCTCTGATCTTTAATAGAGTTGTGAAAAAAATAAGTATTTCTATCACCAACCTGAATCCATTCAATATGGGACTTCTATTTCCAAAAAAATTCTTCGCGTAACTCCCATTCCTCTACCTCTTTTGTTGCAGCAATCTCTAACAAACTCAACTCTTCTGTTAGGCCTTGATCCTGAATCTGCCTAGTGATTAAGTCCAAGTTATCCTAAGCCTTTTGTTTTTCATGAAACAAATTACCAAAATGTTGCCTATTCCATCTTTTCAACTTGTATTTGACATACTATAACCTCTTAGAAAATGAGTACATAGCAGTACCATAAGCTAGCTTCCCTAGATCCCACTAGCCAGAAATCAAATCATGAAGAGATTCATCGCGGAGCCACATGAGTTGGAACTTGAAATTCTGTTTGGCACATCATTGAGGCATTTCAACTGCAAGCTTAATTGGCCAATGGTCAAAACCTCGTCCATCCAATATTTCAGAGCCAATCATCCACCTGTCCCCCATCCAAAAATTGGACACCAAAAATCAATCAAGTCTTTCTGAAATAGCAGCATCTCCAGTCCTCCTATTATTCCATGTGAAGACTCCATTAGTTGGCGTGATATCAACTAACCTCAAAAGAGCCATATTATCCTGCAAGAGCCTAGAGGAAGGCTCCAAATGAGCACTACCTCCTCTCTTCTCCTCTAAAGAAATGGCAACATTAAAATCGCCAACCAGGATCTAAGGAAGGTAAGGATCCAAAGATCTCACATATCTAACATGATCCCATAGCTGAGCTTTACCATGGAAATCAATCGAAGCATAAATATTAGAGAAAAGAACTTTCTCCCTTGACTCTAAGTGAGAAGCAACACAAGAAATTGAACTCCTATAGGAGAACCACCAAATTGGACTAACCTTCCGAGGATCCAAAAACAAGCCACTCCACCAGAATTACCAAAAGCACCCACACATTGACATTGGCCACGACCCCAAATCTTTGAAGCCACACATAACATAATATCCACTGATAGCTTAGTTTCCTGCAAGAAAATCATATTAGGAGAATGAATATGAACCAAATCTCGAATAGCCTTTTTTCGAGGGATGATATTCATACCCCTCACATTCCAAGAAAGAACTATCACCGTTGGGGTTGAGAGAAGTGAGCATCAATAGTCTTCACCGAACCAGCCTCAACCAAAGTCTCTCCAGCCAGCTTCACCTTTTCTTGGTCCTTTTTGTGACCAACCTTAACTAATTTCTCAAGAATTCCTTTCTTATAAGATTTTTGTTGCACACTTAGAATAGAGGAAGAATATTTAGTCTTACCTAAGTTAGGGCTACCCCGAACCTCTGAGCAAGCCTTACCAACACTAGAGGGGCCACCAAAATCAACAATCACCCCACCCTCCACACCAAGAGCCAGAGCGAAAGGAGAAAGACCAAAAACCATCTGAGGATCCTGGTTGCCAGGAAGATCCAATCCAGGGATCACTGAAGGTTGTACCTCAACCAACTCCTTAGAGCCATCCACCACCTGCATGTCAGCTATAAAACCTTCCTCCTAAACTAACTCATCCAAAGCCTCAAATCTATTGAACGTCTCCCCGTCCTACCTTCCCTCAAAAGGTCTCTTTTGACCCCGTCCAGGATTGCTAGGTTTAACTGGAACAAAACCATCTTTGTCCACTACCATTCCCTGCATGGGATCCTTACCCTTATCCACCCTCAGATTGGATTGGGTACCCACATTATTTAACCCTCCTACACCAAAAGCCTGAGGACACCTTCGCAGCAGATACCCATATTCATGACATAACTAGCACCAAAAAGGAAAAATTTCATAATCCAATGGTTGAGTCCAAGAATTAGAGCCAACGGTCAACTCAATAGAATCAAGCAAAGGTTGACTCAGATCAATCTCAACACAAACCCTCGCATAATAAAAGACCCTTTTATCCAAAGTATGTTGAGAAGGACCAATAGGCTTATCAAGCAATAAAGCAATTGATTGTAATATATCAGTTCTCCAACATTCAAGCGGCAGCCGAGGAAGGTGAACCCAAACTGGGACCCTAGAAGGAAACTCTTCCGCCAAATTAAAGCCTGTATGCCATGGTTTTATGAAGAGACCTACTTGGTTATAAAAATAAGTTCCCCCTTCAAATGCCCTATTTCGATCTGAAATGCACAAGAAATCTACCAGAAAGAAATTGTTCGCAACCAATAGAACATTGAAGTCACCCTCTGGAGACCATGTCTTGCGGATCCAAGTGTCCAAGAAAGAAAGAGAAACCCTCATCACCATAAACTTACAAATCAAAACATGCTTACTGTAGTAATCCAGATCTTCAGCTCGCCTCTGATTGAATCACCAACATAGGACAAACTTGAGCTCTTTCCAGGCATCCATTTATCTTATGCATTTTAAAGGTACTAGATTTTGTCAAACCCTCTCCAGACGAAGCCCCATCACCAACCTTCATCATGACATCCCCCTTCACCTCTCCAATAGATGCATTCCTTGCCATTCAAACCCTACACTAAAAAAACTCCATCCAAGAAGCCCCAAGACAAGACCAGTTTGCCTCACAGCCACCCCCACAAAGCAAGCAAGAGAAAATAACAATAATAAACAATACCCAACACCAAAAAAATAGCAAGAGCCCCACCCAGCTAGCAAAGAGAACAATAAAGCAACCCAAGGAGAAAGGAAACACTGTCAATGGAAAGGTCGGGGCCAGCACCAAACCCCAACTGGTCGCACCAAAAACACACACGAAACAGCACCCACGCACAAAAAAGAAAGCAGAAACTAAGCCACCCCTGGCCCCAACCCGTACCACATAGACGCCCCACCCACGCAGCCACCAGAGACTCAGGAAACACTAGGCTAGGGCGCAGATGCCCTAGCGCATCCACAGACTGCACTCATGTGCACCCGAAAAGCCATCCTCACCTTATATTGTTTTCAGCTTAGTATAGTTGTTGGTTGATGTTCAGTATTTATATTATTCCTTTCCAAGCAATTTACTTCCAACATTATGTCTTTTATAGCTATAGGATGAATATGGCTACTATGGATTCCTAGTGCACATATTGTGTTGTCCCATTTCAAGTCTACGTCTTTGGGTTGACAAGTTAAATGCACCTTCATGGTGATTAAGAAAGCTATTTAGATTAGATGTCCAATCTCTGAATCATAGCTTTATGGGCTTAATTGTTAAATCATTGTAGGAGGCCAACACTAGTCATGGATTAGGTTTATGGCTGCTTGATTCTAGAGCTTCGCATCATATGCCTTTGAATCACATTCCATGTTCTCCACTTTAAGTCTTGTACTATGCCCCCTATTTTATGGGAAACATAATTATATGAATGTAATTGGGAAGGATTATATTGATAGTGGGGATAGTACTTTCAATAATGTTTTTTGTTCCTTATTTGTCAAACACCCTTATTTCTATATATCATATTACTCACAATGGAGCAAGAAAGATTGCAGATTTTACACTCGATTTAGTTATCATCAAATACTAGAAATCATAGAGATTATTTCTAAAGTGATGGTTGATCATATAACTTAGTTATATACCTTAAATATTTTTTCACTAATGATGGTTTTATTCACACTCCTTGTGTGGATCATATTTATAAGTAGAATTTTGGTCACTTGAATCTTGATGTTCTCACATCTTATCTAATTCTTGACACTTGTTTTGCTATCTATTCTCCTTCACTTGCTTCTTTTGACATTAATGTTTCATTGGTTGAGAAGGATGTTGTATTCTTTTTTCATTTTATTGTTTGGAATGATTATTTGACATATATTTCTAACTTGTTTTATGAGTCTCACATTGTAAATATTGAGAACACTCTCAAGGATTTGTATTTTATGTTTGATGGTAGTTACAACACGGCTATAATCCCTTTATCATTGTTTTTAGATGTAATTTAGTCTTTCCCTCCATTGGTTCTACTTCTCTAATTGGGAATTAAATTCCTATTTTGGAGAGGGAATTTTTCTAGGGTGATGAAACTTGAGTTTTATGAATAGAGGAACACACTTCTATTTAGTTTCCCTCTTCATCCTATTTGTGGAAGTGACTTCTTCATCCACCATTGGATTTGTTTCTTCTCAAGGGGAGAAGTGTTATTTGTAGGTAATGAATTATCTTCTATTTTTTAGCATCTTTCAATGACTCTAGAGTTAATTTTATCTATGAGGGAAACTTGATCTTCCCTTTCCTCTTTTTGAAAATTTTTGATTGTATAATAGTTATATCTGTAGACACCTAAAATTATCACTAGCATGTGACTTTATTAAATCTCCTTTTTCATCTTTGATAATTAAATAATTAACATAATTATTTAATTATTATCTAACAGTGCAAAGTCTTCTATTAATTAAATAATATAAACTATTTAATTTATTTATTTTATCCTTCAATGTCTTCTTTTGATTCATTAAATAAATTGTTATTTATTTAATTACGTCATTAATATATTTGACCTCTATAATTAAATTTATATTTATTTAATCATTTATCATTTTCTATTATAATTAAATAATTATGACAATTATTTAATTATTCACTTTTGGCATCTTCCGTCACGAATTAATTAGATTTTATTTAATTAAATGACTCATCTTTTTGTTCCACTTTTTGAATTAAATTTATTTTTAATCAAAAAGTTAACTCCCCTTTTCCTCTTGGAATGAGATAATGTTTCCATTATTTCAAAATACAATTTCCCTCTCAAATTGAAGTGATTTTTGTGAAATCGGTTAATTTCCTCTTACTCTTCCCCTTTCGATCTTATCCTATCTCTCAATTAATTGCAACCATTGATTGAACTAAAAATTAGTCAATCTCAACCATCTATTTCGCATTCACCTCTCTATAAATAGCGTTGTCACTATCATTTTGATCCATCTGGAATTTATTACTACCGTTCTATTCATATAATACTTTCTTTGATATTTTGTTTTATCTTAATCATAGGTTAATATTTGCCTACTTGATCTAAGGGAAATAATATTTAGTAGCGAAATGGAGAAGAGTAATGGAGATAATTCAATGAATGCATGAAGGATTGAGTGATATTATTTCATTTTGTTTTATGCTTTTATGCTTTCATTGTCCTTGATAGTTTATTAGGGTTTTTGTGTTTATTGATCTAATATGCTTTAAACTTGAAAATCTAACCCTGATTATAGATGGTGAACCCGACGTGAAGATATGTTTTTGTTTGATGAAAAAATTTGTTGATGAAAGTTTTTGAAGAATCTTTATCGGCATAAATCGAGCAAAGGGCTTCATTCTGGATTGGTGATAAAAATAATATCTTTTGTGGATATTTAGATTTAAGATTTTAGTTTAGATTTAGATTTTTAAAATTAATTTAGATATAAATTTAAATTTTTCTAATTTAGTTTAGATTTAAATTTAGATTAAAATTAGACTTTAGATTTTAGATTTTTTCTAATTTATTTTTAAATTTAGATTTAATTTAGTTTAAAATTAAATTTAGTTTTTTTAATTTAGTTTAGATTTAAAATCTAGATTTTTCTAATTTAGTTTAGATTTAAAATTTAGATTTTTCTAATTAAATATAGATTTATATTTTATAATTTAGTTTAGATCAGATTTTTTCTAATTTAGTTTAGATTATATTTTTTCTAATTTAGTTTAGATTATATTTTTTTAATTTAGATTAATTAGATTAAGTTAGTTAGCTTAAACTAATTTTGTTTGTTAATTTTCATTAACTAGACTAAATGTTAGTTTTATTTTTAGTTCAGTTTTTTATTTCAGAGATATTTTTTGTTAACTGGGCTTTTGTACAGGTTCATATGTCTAAGACTAGAAAACAAAATCATAAATTCTCTTTTGTCGAAGACCAATGACTCAAACTACTAATTAGTGTGTTCCAGGTTTGATTGTCAAAGAATCTATATTGAAACAATGTGTCTTCTATTTTATATATTAGATCACATTTAGATTAGTTGGTCTAAAAAGAACTCAAGTGTTTGCTTTGACATCACAAGCGGGGTTAAAATTAACAAGTTTTTGTCGTGTCTTGTGGTTTGCATTTTTTTCATTAAATGTGTATGCTCTTCTCTCACGCCACTTGGAGATCTTGAGAATCAAAAGCTTCCTTTGACATCTTGTATAACAACCCACACATTTTGATTTGGATTTAAAATGAACCCCGTGTGAGTGTGAGATAAAGGTGTTGTGTATGCTCTCTCCTCGCGCTTCATGTGATCTTGGAGATCAAAAACAACATACATGGATTACTTTTGTTACCTTTAGAACAACTCCAACCGATTTTTCACTCAGGCTGGTATATAAAATGATAAGACTAAACTATCAAGTCCTCATGGTATGTAGGCCTTATCCGTGCAATGTTTCTCAAAATAGGGTACCTACCATAAAACGTATAAGAGCCCCTAGTAGAGTGATTAAAGCCTTAAGTGGCTTGTTGGATGCTCGTGAGGTTCCATGTCCCCGAGTATTCACTAAGAACCTTTGTTTTAGTGGCCAAAATCCCTTTCACTTGCTAGCGCAAGAATGATCATTCTAAAGCCACCCCACATCTTCACCATTCATGTGTAGAAAAAGAAATTCCTCTTTGGGGAATGAGACTTGGTGTGCCCAAATAGTGTGTGTCGTGTAAGGGGGAGCCAGCGCCACCATCTCTAGTTGTCCACCTTGTTTGGTTGGTTGGAGAAATCCACGTGGGGATCTAGTGAGTGGTATCTCTTGAGAAGCCTAGGTTGTGCATTATCTACAAGTGTCTTCTTACACATTTAAACATTTAAACATTCAAACCAAACAAAGATAAGTGTTTTCAGATTGTTTTCTATGTTTTCCAAAATCATACTTCATAAAATCACCTCAAATTTGATCAAAATTCAGTCAAAACCAAGCAAGACACACTGAACCGCAACTGACTATCCTTCACCACAAGTGTGACACTGAAAACCACAATTTTCATTTCCAAAAACCACAAGTGATTGTCATTCACCGCAACTGAGACTTGAAACGACACAATTTCTTGTCACCAAAAATTTTAGGGGAAACTGAAACAAATACATTTTCTAATCAATCCTAAGCATTACCTAGTCCTTTAATCATATACTTTCAGCCCTATCATTCACTATCCATCCATCTATCCATCATTGCATACCTTGCATTCGCCATAGGAAAACCATTAGGTCATCCTTTTAGCTTGCATAAACCTCTTGATTAGGAATTCCATCAAACTTAGACTAGACCATAGCTTTGAATTTGTATTCTCTTGACCTTATCTTTTAGAAAACAATCCTCCTAGTCCTTATTCATTTAGGTTGGTTCCTCAACTCATCAATCCAGTTTGAGACCACCTTGTCAACACATCTTATCAGTCTTTACTTTACCCAAGGTCATTGATAATCAAATTAGTTGCTATACCTATCTTAGTTTGATTAGCAATTGTATATTAGGTTCGCTAGAGGTTTTAGTCTTCATACTAAATCATAGTATTCCATCCCTTTATTCCACACTTTGCATACCTTAGTCATAGACTATCGTCACCTTGACTATTAATCATGGTATCGTTATTAGGCATCATTATACCTTGAAAAATCTAAAAAAATATAGCATAGGTGCATAACTTCCATTGCATTGGCATCTCTTAGACTTCATACCATCCACCACCATGTCTTCCATTCACCTTGATATGCTTGATATTCAAGTTGAATACCAATTAATCTGTAATGGTCAATACCAACAAGCCATAGAATTCAAGAGACAATGGATAAATTCTATATCACAATCATCCACAACCCATAGTCAACCACCCATATGTCCCTCTTACCAACAACCCGTGAACTCTATTCCTCCATCCATCTACCCTCACTATCAAGAATCATTTAGCACAATCCATGTCATTAATCCACATCAAACATCCATTAATCACCCTTATCCTAACCTTGACAAGGGAAACCAACCTTCCACTATCCCATTCCAAGTTGATACATCATATCCTAGTTCATCATCCCTCAACCCATTCCAAGCCTCCACATATTATCCTAGTCCTTCATCCACCAATCCATTCCTATTCACTCCATCCCAACCTACATTTATTCATGAAAATACATTTGGTCATGGTCTCCAAAATCACATCCCATTGCCTACACTTGAGAGTATATGTCAAGCAGAAAAACCAAGGCATGACAACATAGCTTCACCTTCATGTCAAGATCAAAGTAGTCCATCCCATGACCCCATCCTTAATTCCATCCAAGAAATCCTTTCAGAAAATCATGTCACTCAAGACAAACCTATCTTTGATCACAACACTACCATTGATCAAGAAATCCAAAATGATCCGCTCATCGACCTTTATGCTATTCATTATCAAACATTTGAAGTCAATCTTATCCAAGTACCAAACACATCCATTTCCAAAAATGAGACACTTACCTCCATGGGACACATCGATGATCTTCCTCTAGAACAAGAGTTTTCTACTCTAGGCATATTTGAAAATGATCAAGCTATAGTTGAATTCACTGGACTCTATGATAATGACCATAAGGAAGGT
The DNA here is from genome assembly GCA_007258455.2 of Sequoia sempervirens. Lineage (NCBI taxonomy): Eukaryota > Viridiplantae > Streptophyta > Pinopsida > Cupressales > Cupressaceae > Sequoia > Sequoia sempervirens. The sequence continues at coordinate 67,484,246 of VDFB02075321.1, forward strand.
TTCTACATCAACTTGGAAGCACCAATATCTTTTGAAGAATTATCAAAATCCAATGTTTCACAAAATCCTACCAAATATATCAATCAAAAATATATCCAACATTTCAATGAAGCTACAACATCTTATCAACTAGGATCATCTATCTTTGTCAAAGTAGGCTTTCTTGTAGATGATAAAATACTAAGTACTGATCTACACATACACAATGATGGGATCGTATCTTGCTTCCAAAATGACAAATAACCCATCGCAAAGAGAATATTTCAAAGCATGTAGTATCAAGGAAGAGGACTAGGCTGACATGAGCAAGGAATTCGAGAACCAATACAGTTTTATGAAAATCCTAGACATCAAGGTTTTGGCTATTCTTCAATCAAAAAATCAAACAATGTTAGTGATACCTCCATGATACTAGGGGACACTTTATCTGATACAAACATCAAAATAGAGGCCATGAGTAGTCCTTGTCATAAGGTTGCTACCAACACTCCTTCCATCCACACCATAAACTGTCATTCTAACATGAATAAACCTTCCATTTGAAACCAACAAAAAGAAAATTATTACAAATCCAAAGTTAAAAATAAAATGTCAAAGGCCATTGAATCAAACAAAAATCCAACTGGACAAATGAAGTTAAAATGGATCCCAAAGAAAAATGGATCAAGCAAAGAAAATATTCCAAATCCAAAAGTCAATCAAAATGTGGAGCCACAAGAAAAGAGGACTCTAACATATAATAAATTTCCACCTCCTTCAAAATGATCATCACACAAGGCATATAAGACTCCATCATCCACCATCCCAAGTATGGAAAATAAAAATTTCTACATCCAAACTTCCAAATAATCCTTCCATGTCTACCATCATCTGTCATAATCCTACATCTCACCTAAAGTCCAAAAATCCCATGTCACAAATCCATCGCATCTTGGCAGCAACTCTTTATCATAAGGACTCTCATGGCATTCTATCGTGATGTGTATTTTGATAAGGTCAAATCCAATATCAAAAAGGGTCATAATGACATCAATCAGTTATATACAAGCGCTATGATCTTGACAAAGCAACTACTTCATAAAGGTCATTATTGGCATATCATGGCCCTAGTCTCTACATCAGCACCATCTATGGATTCAGAACATTCCATAATCAGCTAAAATAGCAAGGCCATCCAAAAATATCAAAAATACCAAAAAAATTGAAAAATCAAAAAATTCTCACCTTGATGAAAACCTGGAAAACAGGTGTCTTGGTGACAACAAAAAAAAGCACCAAAAAAAGTCAATAAAATAGTATAGAGATAAAAATCATCCAATAGTGAAAACCACATCAGTGGTGCTTTGGATAAGTACCATGATGAAAACCTAGCAAACAGGTGTCATGTGTAAAACAAATTCTCTCTGTGGACAATTACACTTGGGGGAAAGTTGTCTCATCTCCCATACCCTTTGCATGACATTTATTATGGCATTCCCATCTATCTATCTAAGCCCTATCATTCCCATCTATTTTCCCACCTACTTTGATCTTGATAAGGACTGGGTACAAACATAAATCATGCTTTGGGAAAACTCTTAACATGACTATCCTTTGGTCATACACTGTCCATGAAATATCATGTCATAGCCTTCATAGCATTTTCCAAACACATACCTCAGAGAAAATAAATTATTTCTATGCGACATAGTCCTTGGAGATCATATGCTAATTATACCATCTAATTATCCTCATGTCTCCTATATTTTACCAAAATCAATCCATTATCCTTTCATACCTATTGTTGGACTTGGCTTTCCCTTTTCAATGGTCTACGGATTCTAATCCTCCTATCCAACATCCCTCCATCATCCCATTAGTCCTAACCAAGTCATTCCAAATGCGATGAACCTAATCCATACAATCTTATTATGCAACCTAGTACATCATCCAAAACATTCCTTGGCTTTGTTTCTATCCTTGTTGCAAACCTTGATCCTTTAGTCACATTATCTCCTCATGTTATTTTGGTATGTGTCCTTCCCACGTCAAGCAACATTGTTGTCATCATCATCACTTGTCAATTGGTTTTCAGCTTGACTAGGAGCAAGATCATGGTTGTCCTTGGATTCTTGTGTGTGCTTTCTTGCTTGCTTGTAGGCATCATTCACATGCATTTGTCATGATCCTTATAGTCACCCTTCATTTATAACAAATCCATCCTCCATCATCTTCATGTCTTCCATCATAACAATTGACATCATATTTTTGCCTTCCATAATAAACCCCTATCCCATTCCACTCCTAATAAATTGGTCTTATACTCAACTAGAGGCAAGTACTGGACCTACGTCTTCACTGGATCCTACACTTGCTATTGGAGATCAAAATATTTGAAAAAGACAATAAAAATCAAATATTCACCAAAAAAGAAAAAAATCATAAAACTTCAAAATCCAAAAAATCAAAACATGCGAAAAATCCAAAAACATTTAGATAACTTTCAAAAATCCCAAAAATAGAGTCAATGTCAGTCATATCAGTCTTTGTCATTGTTGAACTACGTTGCCTCTGTGACTGGACATAGGCAAGGTCATCCATCGATGTGCCCTTGAGGCATTAGGTCAGTCCTTTAGGTGTTGTCAAATAAAATCATGATTCATTCCTTTGTCATTAAAAAAGGGTAATGTCAAACTATGAGGTCTCTGCGCATTGCTACATAGGCAAGGCCATCTATCGATGAGCCCCCAAGGCCCCCTAGGTTAGTATTTTAGGGTTCGTCCCGAGTCATTCAAACTAAATCGAACACTACCAACTTAGACATGACATCATCATCTGAATTTCAAACACAAATCTTGAATCAACAGGACAAGCTAGCTAACATGTCTTCAAGTCAAATCAGTCATTTGTCAAATCAATCAAACCAGTCAAATTAATCAAAACCAATGGTCTTATATAAGATGTGTCCTTCCTGAAACTAGACCTTGTCACTATCGCACTTTGTCATTTGCCTTATACAAGTAGTTACATAATCAAAACTAGACTTGAGGTCTTATACAAATGTTTCTTCTCCCGAAACTAGGCCTTGTCAAAACAATCAACCCATCACTCACTTAGTCACTTAACACACTGGCAAACACTTATTGGCAAACAATTTGATTGCCTTTTGACCTTTCCAATCTATTTTGTCTTATCTTTTGGATTTGCTTCGGTCATGTTACTAGCCACCTCAATGATGTCTCATGAAGGATTTAGAGGAGCGATGATGTCTCATGACTCGTATTTTATTTTATTGATGTATGTGGTTTGTCTCGACAAAAATATTAAGGGCAACATGACCCTTAGTATGAGTTAGGACATTCCTTGTTTGCGACTATCTATTTTACAAATGGATGACCTTGCACACCTTGGTCTATGTTATACCATGGTGTTTGTTGTCCATTTTTCATGTTTTATAGCCCAATGATGATTAAATGCAAAGGCTTGCATAGAAAAATATATATCTACAAATTATCTCAACTAGCACTATCTCAACATCCATGTCTTCTATGCTAACATTCATCTTTTCCGCTCTAACATTTCTTCTAGTCTACATCTTCATCATCCTTATCTATTTTCCTCTATCCTTTTGTCATTCATCTCCTAGTCCTCTCATCCATTTCGAGTGCACACTCATGTTCTTTGAACCCACCTGTCCTCTCAAGGGGGCATACCTCTACCTCCTCGTCATCCTTCCTCATCCTACTTTCACCAAGGCATATTTTTGATTAATTTTCTTTGACAAAATGTGGTAAACTACATTTTTTCAAAGAGGTGCAAATGTAGACACCTAAAAATTATCACTGGCTGATGACTTTATTAAATCCCCTTTTTCATCTTTGATAATTAAATAATTAACATAATTATTTAATTATTATCTAATATTGCAAAGTCTTCTATTAATTAAATAATCTAAATTATTTAATTCATTCATTTTATCCTTCTATGTCTTCTTTTGATTAATTAAATAAATTATTATTTATTTAATTACGTCATTAATATATTTGACCTCTATAATTAAATAAATTTATATTTATTTAATCATTTATCATTTTCCACTATAATTAAATAATTATGACAATTATTTAATTATTCACTTTTGGCATCTTCCATCACAAATTAATTAGATTTTATTTAATTAAATGACTCATCTTTTTCTTCCACTTTTTGAATTAAATTTCTATTTAATCAAAAATTTAACTCGCCTTTTCCTCTTGCAATGAGATAATGTTTCCATTATTTCAAAATGCAATTTGCCTCTCAAACTGAAGTGATTTTTGTGAAATCGGTTAATTTTCTCTTGCTCTTCTACTTTTGATCTTATCTTGTCTCGTCTCAATTAATTATAGCCATTAATTGAACTAAAAATCAGTCAATCTCGACCGTCTATTTCCCATTCACCTCTCTATAAATAGTGTTGTCACTATCATTTTGATCCATCTAGAATTTATATACTACCATGTTGTTGAGATAATACTTTATTTGATATTTTGCTTTATCTTAATCATAGGCTAATATTTGCATACTTGATCTAAGGGCAATAATATTTAGTAGCAAAATGGAGAAGAGCTGTGGAGATAATTCAATGAATGCATGAAGGATTGAGTGAAATTATTTCATTTTTTGTATGCTTTTATGCTTTCATTGTCCTTGATAGTTTATTAGGGTTTTGCATTTATTGATCTAATATGTTTTAAACTTGAAAATCTAACCTTGATTACAATATCTTTTGTAGTCTTTTGATATTCTCCACCATCATTGTATATGGATTCCTTATTAGGCCTTGTTATAAAAACCCATCTTATCATCCACCTAAGTTATGCTTAAGGGGGTTGTTAGTGTAGAAATTTATTTTCCTTTATTTATTTTTATTTAAGCTTCATTTGGTAGATAATAAGAGTAGGTTGAGTGTCTAGTTAATGATAGTGATGTGAGGTGTCAACATCTTCTATAGGATTTACTATTTTCTATTTTTTATATTTTCCATCTAAACCCTCTCACATAGCATATTCATACTCATCAACTTACCTGCTTTTGTATGAACCATTTTATGTTTGGACTATTTTTCTTTAGTAATATATTTATGTTATTGTTATCTTGTATGGAAGGATTGACTATAGAGTATTGTTGGCTCTTATGAGATTGTTGTTTGACTCTTATAGAATTAATCTTATAAAAGAAATTTTTTGGTTATGAAAACATTTGAAACCTTCAAATCACTAGCACATGTGTTGTCCTCACACCAGAGATTTTTAAAATAGTTCACGAATTTTGATTGATTTTTTAACTCTTCCATGAAATAATGAATCAAATGTAGATTCATATATTCACTCTCATCCAATGTCATCATGATCATATCTAACATTTCAAATACTTCATACCTATCTCCTATAAAACTAAAATACAAATATAAAAATATAGTTAATTGTCAACATGCATAAAGATTATATATTTAATTAACAAATGCATAACTGAAACCACATACATGTGCATATCCTTTAATCATGCTTTGTAGACATGTCATGTGCAAAAAATACACATTAAAAAATAACCTTAACATAAAGAAATAAAAAAAATAGTATAAGGAAACTGAAGAGAATTTTTACACTTGAACATGAAATAACAGTAAAAAAATGAACTTAATATGTGGCTTGAATTCCAACACTCGCACCATTATATGTCTTTTCCTCATTTATTCACCTCTTTCAATCAGAATATATGTCCTTAACCTTGATAAGTGATTAAATAGCCCATGCAATAAGTACCGTGGCCTCTTACTCAGTAAAATCATACTAAAAACATATTGGCACTATGAAAACAACATGTTGCAATCATCATTAGCATCTACATAATGTGAGGACATAATTATGCAATTAAATTAGGCTTAGATCTTTAATTACATAACTTACATCATGTTTGTTTATCACAAACATTGAACCCATTAAAATAATAAAATTATGCAAATAGTGGACCATCATGTCACACATATAAGGATTTTGAATCACCATAATGAATGGAAAATTACTTCCATGAAACCTTTGGGAATAGAAAATTTTATTCCTCTCTTCTACATACCACAAGTTGATGCTCATGACATCGTCTACATATTTTTGAGAGTGCATATTGTACACCCTTTTTCAAGCATTCATGATATTATTTTTTCTTCAAAATTCATCCTTCTTATTCAACAATCCTAGCAAAATAAGATCCATGATATATATCTCTAAGAGTTTGTCCATTGAGACACCCATCAACAAAAGGGACTCAATAAAATTTTGCATAAATCTAAGCAATTTGGAGTAAATGCAACACATGACTCATTGTTGGTGTTATTTACTCTATGGAAAAATCATCATTGTAGTCACAATAAAACATATGATTGACAACTACTTCACATTAAGGCTAATGAGATTTAGATGTTTGTGACTAATCAACATATGTCACAAGCCATTTATAGGTCCTCAAAATTGGAGTTGTTGAAAGGTTTGTCCCAATATGGACTTCCGCTCCGCTTTTGGTTCGAAACCATCTCCACAGGGTTTGAAGATTTTTGATAATAGTCTTTTTTTGGTGGAACCTGAGAAAGTTGAGATGGGCTCGGCAGGGGGGCCTAGAATTCCGAAGATTAATGGGTGCCTTGAACGGTGTAAAGAGAGGTTGAATGTAGTCATTCCAATGGAGATGTTGGTTGAAGACATTGATTATTATGCCCGACATTCTCTTTATTGCAAATTCTTAGGTTTGAAAATTTCTTTGCAATTCTTGGATATGTGGGCTCAAAAGACATGGATGCCTGAGGGAGAGATGGAGATCTGCCTCCTAGAAAATAACTATTTCATGGTTACATTTGACTATTTAGCTGATCGGAATAGGATTTTTGAATGGGGCCCGTATTTTTATAACCAGGTGGGCTTATTCATTAAGCCATGGCATGTTGGCTTCAACCCGGCAGAGGAACTTCCAAATCGGGTTCTGGTTTGGGTTCATCTTCCAAGGCTCCCTGTGGAATGTTGGCAAGAGGATGTGTTGTTCCTATTAGCCTCGAAGCTGGGGAAACCTGTGGGTTCGTCTCAGCAAACACAATTCAAAAAGGTAATGACTTTTGCCCGATTTTGTGTAGAAATTGATTTAAGTCATTGCCAGACTCTTTAGAAGTGAGTGCAAGAGATTATTCATGGGTGCAACAACTGGATTATGAAACACTCCCTTTTCGTTGTCATTTATATCATGAGTATGGTCACCTCCTGCGCAGATGTCCAAAGGCCAAGCCTTTGGAGGCTCAATCTTCTCAACCTTTGGCTAATCCACCTAGGGTGGATAAGGGCAAGGACCCCATTCAGGGTTCTGGTGGTAGGGAAGATGGTTTTATTCCCGTTAGAGGCTGAAACAGAAATAAAGGTCATAAAAGTACTTTGAAGGATAGGCAGGAGGAGGACACCTTCAATAGGTTTGAGGTGTTGGAGGATCTTAGTCAGCAGGAGGTGAACCCAAGATTTTTGGATCTAGATCATAGGACTTTGGATATTGATCAGCATGGCCCTTCAGTTGAGGCAATGCTTGCTCCCCAACAGGAGGGGGGTATGGGAGTGCCATGCTTTGATGAGGTTAGGAAAGATCCTGGTCAAGTAATACTCAACTCAGAGGTGATTATGGCTCTGCTTGCTGATGGGACTTTGGCTCTAGGGACAGATCGACAAATGGGGGTTCAGGATGAGTTGGGTGGTAGTGCTGAGGTAGTGAAAGATAGTGTGGATAAGGTTCACCTCTTGCAGAAAGTTGGTCTGGAGGTGGGTAAGAAGAATATTAAGGCATCCTCTCAGTTGGATGTTCTGCAAAAAGTTCTCAAGAAGGGGGGGCCGGAGAAAATTTCTAAGCTAGGAAGGAAGAAGGATGAGGAAAAGATTAAGATGATAGGGGAGACTTTGGTAGAGTCGGGGTCAGTCAAGACTCTAGATTCACATTTTTCATGCCCCTCGCAATGATAGTTCTCTCTTGGAATGTAAGGGGCTTGAACAGTGGCCCTAGACAAAAAGTTGTTCGGGATTTGATTAGGTGTCATTCACCTGATGTTCTTTTTCTGCAGGAGACTAAGCTCTCTATGGAGGGTATGATGGATTTAGTTCCTAAGTTATGGGCGAATGGTGGATGCAAATGCACTGGTGCTCAAGGCTCTTCTGGCGGGGTGGTGTGCTTATGGAACCCGCGTAAGATCTACCCCCTTTGGTGGGTGTCTTTTAAGTCCTCCCTTTCCATGGTGGCCTCTTGTTTTATGTCAGGGGAAATTGCTCTCTTCTCCAATGTGTATGCACCTATGGAGTTGTAGGGAAAGAAACTTTTGTGGTCCAACATTCATTTAGTTCGCAACTTATTTTCTTAACATCCTTGGATTATTGGAGGTGATTTTAATGCTATCACGAAGCTTGCAGAGAAACGAGGTGGTATTTCAAGGCTGAAGGCTTCTACATTATTGCTCTAGGACAATATCTCTGCTTTGAATCTTGCGGATATCAAGCCTGGCAATGGTCTTTTTACTTGGAATAATAGGAGAATTGGTGTTGCTTCTATTTCTGAAAGACTTGATAGATTTTTGGTGTCTAGTTTTTGGGTGGGGGACAGGTGGTTGACTAGCTCTAAAATTTTGGATGGTCGTGGTTCTGACCATTGGCCTATTAAGCTAGTGATTGATGTGCCTCAATGGTGTGCTAGACAAACCTTTAAGTTCCAACTCATGTGGCTTAGGGATGAATCTCTTCATGATTTTCTCCCTGGTTAGTGGGATCAGGGGAAGCTAGCATATGGCACTGTCATGTACTCTTTCTCAAAGAGGCTCTAGTATGTTAAATACAGATTGAAAAGATGGAATAGGCAGCATTTTGGTAACTTATTTCAGGAAAAGCAAAAGGCACGAGATAATCTGGACCTAATTACTAGACAAATTCGAGATCAAGGCCTCTCAGAGGAGCTAAGTTTATTAGAGGTTGCTGCAACAAAAGAGCTTGAGGAATGGGAGTTAAGAGAAGAGATTTTTTGGAAACAAAAGTCTCGTATTGAATGGCTCCAAGCTGGGGATCGAAACACTACTTTCTTCCACAACTTAGTTAAGGATCGGAGACAAGGTAATGCTATTTCTTCTATTTTGTTGCCTAATGGGGAATCTTTTTCCTCTTCAGCCTCTATTTCAGCCGAATGCATTCAGTATTTCTCTACCCTTTTCTCTGAGGATTCGCCTCTTGCGAAGGAGGATGAATCTAAAATTTTAGATTGTATCCCGAAGCTGGTGACTAATGAAATGAAAGAATCATTGCTTACTTCTATTACCTTGTCGGAGCTTGAGAAGGTTGTGTTCCAGATGAAGAAAGGTAAAGCTCCTGGGCCTGATGGATTCCCCATTGAATTTTTTCAGGAGTTCTGGGAAGTGGTTAAATTGGACCTTTTAGAGGTTGTCCAAGAATCCTTTATGCAAAAACAAATGTTGAAGTCCCTGAATGCTACATTTTTAGCTCTTATTCCTAAGAAAAAGGGAGCTAACTCCTTGGATTTGTTTAGGCCTATAGCACTATGTAATGTTGTGTATAAAATTATTACTAAGTTGATTGCGGAAAGGCTGAAGCCTTGGCTTGATGACTTAATTTCTGAAGAGCAGGGGGGTTTTGTTGCTGGAAGACAGATCATGGATGGGGTGGTTATTGCTACTGAGGCCATCCATTCTATGGAATCCTCAAAAGATAAATCTATGTTTATTAAGTTGGACATGGCTAAAGCATATGATCATGTTAAATGGAGCTTTCTATTTAAAATCCTTGGAGCTTTTGGCTTTGTTGAGGGTTGAATTGAATGGGTTAGGAGTTGTGTCACTTCCTCCTCCTTTTCGGTGCTTATCAATGGTGAGCCCACTTGTTTGTTTGGTGCTTCTAGAGGCCTCAGGCAGGGAGATCCCCTATCTCCTTACTTATTCATCCTCCTTGCGGAAGGCCTGGGAAGACTCATTCAGGCTCAGGTTGCTAGTGGCTTGCTTCAGGGATGGAGTTGGGGAGATGATATTCCCCCTCAGTCTCATCTGCAATTTGTAGATGATACTACCTTGATGGGCAGGGCTAAGGTTGAGGAGGCTCTCAATTGGTGCAGTGTTTTGGACAGTTACTTGGTAGCTTTTGGGCAGCGCATAAATGAGGGGAAGTCTTTCATATATTTCTTCCACACTCCTAAGAGTATTCAAAGGAGAATTGCTGGTATCCTCTGGTTTCATATTGGCTCGCTTCCTTTTTCCTATCTTGGAATCCCTCTTGCTATTCGCTCTCTCCCCAAAAGGTTTTGGCAAGAGACTCTTGATAAGTTTCCAAGTTTGGTTAGTCATTGGACTTGCAGGTGGCTTTATTCAGCAAGTAGAGTGACTCTTCTAAAATCGGTGGTCCAGGCTCTTCCTATTTATAAATGCTTTGTTCTTTTTGCTCCAAGTTTTATTAGAGATTTCAAGAAATTGTCTCGTCAGTTTCTATGGGCTGGTAATCTTCTTCATAGAAAATGGAGTCTGGTGAAGTGGGATGTTGTTTGTAGGCCAAAGCAGGAGGGGGGTCTAGGTTTACGATGAACTGATTTGAATGGACAGGCCTTGGCTGCTAAGTTGTATTAGCGTTGGTGCTCTCAACAACATATGTGCTGGGCTAAAATTCTGACCTTCAAATATTTGGGGGCGATAGAAAGTAGGGAGGTAGCAAGGTTCAGTATGGAGGGGAAAGGCTCTGTGATCTGGAGTACCCTTAAATGTGGTGCCAAGCTAGTTAAATAGGGACTTTTTTGGATTTGTAATGGGGGTCAAGATGCTCTTTTCTGGCATGATTCTTGGGATGGACACCCACCCATTGTGTCATCTCATCCCCATCTCGAAGATTTGTGCCAGATTTTTGTGGAGGCGGGTTGGAGTCATGTGGCAGATTTCAAATCTCAACAATCTTTCGGTCAAATTTTTGTGTCCAGATGGAAGAGCCCCTTGGATTGGCCTCCTGGTGGTGCGGTGGAGGATCTTCAAGAGCTTGCTAAGATTTTATCTGGTCGTGTCTGTAATTCTCTCCAAGGGGGTGATGTGCTTGCTTGGGGTCCTGACTTGAAAGGAAAAATTTTGGTTGCCTCTGGTTATCAGGTTTTGGATAAACAGGTATTTGGAAGCTCCCAGGTTTCTTGGTGGAAGCATGTTTGGAATAAATTTGCTTGGCCTAAGTGTAATTTCTTCTCTTGGCTTGTGGTTCAAGGTAAGTGTCTTACTTGGGATAATCTTTGGAAACGAGGGTTCCAGGGCCCCTCCATGTGCATTCTATGTGGTTAGCATAATGAATGCTTATCGCATCTCTTTTTTCAGTGTTCTTTTGTTAGGACTATCTGGCATCACTGGTGGAATCTTTGGAGCTTACCATGTTGCCATGTCTCTTCTTTGGAGGATTTTTGGAAGAGACAAGGTTCTTCTCCTGCTTCAACCTTTTTTCTTAAAATTGCTTGGAGCATTGGTCCTAGTTTGATTGTTTGGCACATTTGGTTGGAACGTAACAAAAGAATATTCTTGGATAAAAAATTGCTCGTGGGGCAACTTTGGAGGCGAATTCTGGGGGCTTTGTAGGAGACTTTGACTGCAAAGTGTGACTTGTCTATGCCGATTGATCCTGGGGACTTGGGTGTTGTAAATGCCCTGGGTCTTGCCACAGGGGAGAAGAGTATTTTGAGAAAAGTGCATCGTAGGCGAGGACGTGAGAGGGTTGCTCGTGAGGGATTTTGGTGCCTACCTGCTCTAGGGGAGTTGAAAATTAATACGGATGGGTCGTCTAGGGGTAACCCTGGGCATGCTGGGGTTGGTGGTATTGGTAGAGACAGCCTTGGAGTGGTGTTTTTCTTCTTTTCTATGTATCGTGGTTTGCAAACTAATAATCTTATGGAGGCAAGTGTTATTCTCCTCACGATTGAGTGTGTGGTTGCCCTTGGATGGCGGCGGATTGTTTGTGAAGCTGATTCTCAGGTGGTTATTGATATGTTGAGTAATCAAAATTTGGAGGATGTGAATTGGCAGCTAGTTGTGGTTGTCAAACAGATTATTTCTATGTGCTCTACCTTGGAGTCCATTGTTTTCTGCCATATTCCGTGGGAGTGGAATAGGATGGCTGATGGGCTGGCTAGATGGGCGTCAGAAAAGACTGATTCTTGGTCTATGGATGATTGGGGCAATCTCCCTGCTGATATGGCCCCTGTTCTTGGGGAGTGGGTTGTTGAGGATATGAGGTGCTTCTTGGGTGTGAATTAATTCTTGTTGTTTTTGGCCCCTTGTGGCTTCCTTCTTTGGACTTTGTATTGATGTTATGATTCAATAAAGTTTTTACCCTCTTTTTATTAAAAAAAAAAATGATTGTATATAAAAAGAAATGCCACATTAGGTCTCTAATACATCACTCTAAGAATAATTATGCCTCTTTGAAACCTCTACACTCTTTATTTTATCAAAGGTTTGTTTATATTATCCTAGAGACCAAATGTACACCAATAGCTACAAAAACACAATCATGGTTTTAGTATCAAATATCACATAAGTTAAAATTTTATAAAACCTTATGGTGTTAGATACAAATCATGAGTGCATATTTACTATACAAAACTTAAAATTAGTTATTTCATTCACTATATGATTGTTATGGAATAATATAATCTTCATCATATCAAATAAACCTTCACCTTTAAGAAGACTTTTAGAATTTTTCATGAATAATAAATCTACCCAAGACCTAATGCTTATGACCCAATCACAAAACCAAGAAAATGAATAAATAATGTTATATTCAATATTATGGAGCATTATTATAAAAAGTAAGATATAAATACATAGGCTTCTTAGATATATCAATCAAAGAGATGAAATGTCTAAGAAGGATAAGTTTAACTCTTAATCCCTTCCAACTAAGAGGTAAGATAACTTAGTGTAACTAAAATAAATATGGCCTCAATTAAATAAATGTGGAATTTAACTACCATTGATCAAGGATTGATGAAGTAGTGGGGACACTTGTGTATCTCAATTCAAGGTGTGCATGTCATTATTAGCTAGCTACGTGTGGATAATTAAATATTCTTAATTCCTAAGTAAAATTAATATATAGGTGTAAGGTGAAGAAAATACTACACCAACATCCCCCATAAATGCAACTTATCATAAATGAAAAAGGAGAAATCTGTCTTAGCAATAAGGCCATGTTAGCTACTCATGTATTTAATAAATCCTAGAAGAGAGAATAAAGAGCAAGATAAGATGACCCACTAAAATTGATGCCTATTGAATTGGAGATGGAAGGGTAATAGAAGTAAATAAAATTTGCATGCATTAAACTATATTTCTTTTCTTTGAAATACGTAAACTTAATGGTGCATATTGAAGGTTTCCCAATCAAGCAAAAAGTCTAGAATAAAATTCAAGATGAATACCTCTAGTAACAATTTCCAAGATCAGATCAAGTGTCTAAAGCTTAACTAAAGATGTTGGAAAGTCAAAACATGGTGAAAATGAAGTAGCATAGAATCCAAAGAAGATGTGGTAATAGTTCTAGCGGGATTATCATCGAAAAGGAAACTCAAGTCCTCAAATATTTCCTCCAAATATACATGATAGGACTCAAAAAATAGATACTCAATACCTATTAAGTACTCATCCCACTAAATTCTCTAAAAATCATACATGGTCTTATTAAATTGAATCACTAGAAGCCCCATCTGAGCAAACACAGAACTCAATGAAGCCAAGGAATAATGGTAAATTCTAAGTGCATTTCATTAGACTACAATACTCATCCACTAATGTTATGTCCACACTAGATAACTAAGTATGAACAACTAATAAATATACAAGTTCTAGTGTAGAGGAATCCTTGGTTTCAAAATCAACTAAACTATTATAAGTGATAGAAGAAATGTCTATGTTATTTTTTCAAGCAAGATATTTCCAAACTTCAAACATTACAAAGATATCTTGATGATAGGAACAAACTTCATAAAGAGTTATAAGATCGTCCATCATAGGATCCTCTAGGAATGAAAATTTATTAGAATATCCAAATATCTCCCAAATTTTGGTCCATAATTCATAAGGGCACTTAATATGAGTGTTGGCCATAATGGTATCAATGTCAATATTACACAAAATTAATCTTAAAATATAATTAGTGTAATCCTTCCATACAACTTTTAGCAAAAAGATAGTGGGTTCAAACATTAGTTCATAAAGAATTGGCAAGATTTCCACCCATCTAAAATGTTTCAGGAGTCCATCTCACTAGAGCTTGTAGTTCTATATATTCAATTTGATTATTGTAGGATAATTTTAATACCTATAATAATTCATCAAATTAGATTAATAAATCAAACCAGCATGCAAAACAAGAGTACGCCCAAAAATTTAAACTTCATAAAACCTATAATAATTACAAAATTTTGGAACTTTAGTTCAACATGATTATAAGTCCCACTTACAAAATCAACAAAGTGGCCTAGTCTCAATGTATTGCAAATGCTAAATTAGGCCACAAAGTTAAAATTATAATTTGAATATACAAAGGGATAGATCAAACCACACTAATGAAAAATACAAAAAAAATTATATGCATTCAAAAAAATTAGACCTAAAATTGTTAGTATACAAACCCAGACAAAGTCTTAGAAGTTCCCAAAATAAGAACGACTTAGAATCATCTGTGGGAATCTATATTTTTTACAAAAATCAAACACCAAAGTCAAGAACCATCTACACCACTATGAAGCTCTTGAAATAATAACCCTTAAAAAATTCTTGAAAAAATGAGCAAAAATAAACACATATGAAGCCCATGAAGATCAGATACTGAAATCAAAACTCCATTGGAAAAGAGGGTAAGAGTGAGAATCAAAGTTGGTGATCATGTTGATGTCAACACTACCTATGAATAGAATATCCCTCGAATGATGAAATATCCTCTAACTATGTTGGATTAACCCAAACTACCGTTGATGCTTGAAACTATGTCACTAGGGAGAAAATTGCTAGATTAAATGTAGAAAACTAGATTTTAGGCAAAAAAAATGTGGTGTAGTAGGTGGTTTTGTGTCATATTCTAGAGACTGGAGGTGATGCCATCAGTTTGGTTTGTTGTTATGGTGGTCAACGGTGGTTGCTAGTGATTCTACTAGATCTAATGATTTTGGGATTTCCAAATAGTGGAAAACACTACTAGTCAACCTATCATAACCTACAAGCTAAATGGGGTTTGACAGAGTCTACACAATAAATGCCTTCTAAGTGTCTTAAAAAAATTGAAACTTTGATTTTTAGAAAAAAAAAAAATATATTTTTATTTTTCAAATCAATTTAAAACTGCATATAAAAATAATTTCGCAACCCTATACCTACCTACATCCACAACAATTGTACAATTTGTGTCTCCAATAGTGGAGGATTTTTTTTTAAGGTATAGGACAAAAAGCTTTG
Source organism: Sequoia sempervirens (assembly GCA_007258455.2). Classification (NCBI taxonomy): domain Eukaryota; kingdom Viridiplantae; phylum Streptophyta; class Pinopsida; order Cupressales; family Cupressaceae; genus Sequoia; species Sequoia sempervirens. The sequence continues at coordinate 67,499,748 of VDFB02075321.1, forward strand.
ATTTTGGTGATTTGGTAGTTGACATATAGATTTTTGAGTCTTTTGGATGTTATAGCAGTGTTAGATTTGACCCAAAATAATTCAAAACAGAAATTTTCTATAGGATCTTGCAAGCACCTCCCAAGTAAAAATCCTCATAGATCTAGCCTTCAACACCCAATTCGGACATAACAAAGATAATTTATTATCTCAAATACTCAAAACTTAATGGTGAACTCTATTTTACTCCAAGAATCTTTCAAAACAACCTAAAATATCAATCACAAAGAAGAACCCCCAAAAATCTAAATTAATTACTCTCAAAACTTAGAAATGGACTAACTTTAGGACATCCTAGCTCTAATATCATGTTATAATTTTTCATGAACAACAATTATACTTAATACTTATGAGTTTATTGCAAAACTAGAAATTGAATTAAAAATGTACATTCAATATTATGGAGCATTATCTAAGTATTGTAACATACAAATATATAGGTCACTTATGTGCATGAATAAAGGAAATGACATATCTAAGAGGTATGAGTTTAACTCCCAATTAAGATGAGTTAACGTGATTTGATCGAGGCAAAAGTGACCTTAACTAAATAGAGGTGGCACCAAACTACCATCAATCAATGATTGATAAGATAGTGGTAGTAATTTTATGCCTCAAATAAATGTGTGCAAATAGGTACTTAGGTGAGAATAATTAAATGTTCTTAATATTGTGAGTAAACATATTAAATAAAGGAAATAACACACTTAAAATAAAGTCATATATAAAGTGAATAAAATATTAAAATAATAAATATATTCTACAAAGGGGTCTTGTTTATTAGATTAGTAGGGAAAAGGGTCCCTGACCCCTAGAGTTCAGAACAATAGCGACATAAACATAAACCTTACAAAAGGCACGCAAGCTTGCGAAAAATAAAACAAATAAAAACTAGAAAACTAGAAGAAAAGAAATGACACCACCACTATCCAAAAGAAACAACACCCAAGGCCCAAGAATAGTTATTTGATCAGGTCTCGGTTCTCCAAAAAAGCGTCAAGTGACTCCTCCCAATCTTCTTTGACCTAGACCTTCTTCCCTTGTTTATTGTTAGCTTTAACCAGTGAAGGGTCTTTGTTTTTACCTTGTTTATTTCTCTACTTGTTGATTTTTGAATTTCCTAAGACAATCCCCATAACCTCTTTCAACATAATTCCCTAAGTGATAGAATTAATATTACAAATGGTCAATTCCATTCTTTTAATTTTTTCATTACTGACATTCATCTTACTTTCCATTCCCTTTACTTTCATCTACAGAGTCTCCAATTGAGATCTTACAAAAGTGGGAAAGTCCTCATTTTCAGTTCTATCAACTCTATCACCCTTATCGACCACATCTTTATGTTTGTATAGAGGAGCAGAGATTAACTCTTCATTCTCCTTCAAGTTTCCATAGATCCATTTCCTTCATCATCTTGTTTGTCTTTAGCTTCAGTGTCCTCCTCTTCTTTATCGTCCTTATCTTCTTCATACAACTCCTCCTCAGCATCATCACCAAGCTCCACCTAAAGATCCTCACATTGCTCTTCCTCAACCTAAATCTACAAGTACACCTCTCAGTCCACACTATAGATGTCATACTTAGAGATATCCTCAAAATGAGGGAGAAACTCCTTATCCTCATATTCATCCTCATCCAAGAAGGAAGCAATGTGTTTGCCTTTAGTAAGTGAAGAAGTACCCACTGCAGGTGCTTTGGCTAACCTAGTAGATCTACAACCCCCAAAAGATAACAAGTTGTTCTTCTTCAAGTTCAAATTAGCATGTTGCTCACCTTCGACGTCATAAATATTGATGGAAACCTCATCTTCCTCAACAAAGCTTTCTTCTTTTTGTCTTTTCTTGACTTGACCAGAGGAGGGGCTTTCCTTTTGATGGGGGTGGTGGCATCCAAGGTTTTCAAGCACTCACTTTCAATACAATTTTTAATAGGGGACGACAAAGAAATTTTGCTACCTAATTTGACAAACCCTTTCCTCTTTTCTAGGGAGATGATAAGAAATTCCTTCAACATAGCAAGGCTAGAGTTATTAGAGGGCCCAAAAACACCTTTCTTTTAATGGCCTTTTTCCCCAGACTTGGTACTCAAACTAGTGCTCCCTCTAACAACATTTGCAAAAGGAGGAGGTGGTTCAATCTCTTGTATCTTTACATTGATTTCCCTAAGAGTAGGGTTTTCCTTCGGAATTGCAAAGGATAAATTTATAGAGGGTCATAATTAATCCTTGTTGCAACGGATGATAAGCCCCATTCACAATGCATTTTTCAAGAGAGGAAAGCAGATAAAAAGGGAGATTTATCTTAAAGCCATGCCAAAATGTTTAAAATTGGAAAAATGGTAACCGTGAATAGTTTGAAACCACCTTCCAAAGTAAAATACTTCATTACATGAAGAATTACAATCCCCATGGTGCCGATAATTTTTCTCTATTGTAGCCATTTTGAAATTTCACCATCTTTTCCCCTTTCTCGAAGAAGGCACCGATGAATTTTTCATAGTTGTCATAACTCTTTTTTTTTAATATGCTCTCCTTCACACTTCATACTAGTAGTTTTAGAAATTAATTCTTCCATGACCTAGAATCGTACACCCACAATAAACAAAAACCCTTACTCTTAGGAATTGACAAATTTAGAGGTCAATTTATCATTGTGCCCTTTCATAGCCTTGAAGAAAGGGGGCAGCTCCCTTTTTCAAAAATCTCCAAGAGCTCAATATTTTGCATCAAATCCTCACATGATTGTGGGTCGATTCTTTTATGAGGGCCCTCCATCTTTCTCTTTACAATATTATTCTTATCAATCCCACAATAAAAAATCTTGGAATCCCTTCTATTACAAAAGATAAACTTGAAACAGATTAAAAATGGACCAACGAAAACAATATTGAAATACTACCACCTTTTCTAATAAAATTTGGCACTTTGATGTCCCATCAACCATCACGTCATGGCTTCTCTCATTGAAACAACCATTCCCATCATTATTTCTCCCCCTTTCACCTATAATATAATTCTTATTATTTCCTTTCACACAAAACCTTAAGACTTAACCTCACACACAAGGGAAATAATGAAAAACATCCAAAACAATCCTTTGGAGAATATCATTAAATTTCATCCGTAGGATAAGAATTATTACCTTTAATTTCTTCATTAGGAAAAAGGTCCATCATGGCAATATTACTTTCCACCTCATATAAGATTTGATAATTTTTCCAACTGAAGGCCACATCATCCTTCAACCCAAAGTAGGACAGACAAACAATCGACTTGCTTGGACTCATTTAAATTGTCTTTCAATGGACACACTCTCTTTCCTTTTATGCGGGAGATCAGAGTAAAACCAATAATTCTAATCATGACAACACAACCCTTCATTAGAGACACCATCAACAATCGAGTTGCCTTCTCTATAAATATGATTAATTTTGATTTTAGAGAACCCCAAAAGCATTCTTCTACAGTCATCCATCATGTTTCTTATCTTCCAAGGCAATAGCAAATTACTTTCAAGATTTGGATAATCAAATTTGAGTCTCCTTCAATCTCAACACTATGATAGGCTTTCTCCTTCGTTCTTGTTAATCCACACCAAACAATAGTAGCTTTTTCCTCATTATAGGTTTTTCTACCAATATTTTTAGCATACCCCTTAATCAAAAATCCCTACTCATCTCTTATAACTCATCCAACTATAGCTTCACCTAGATTTCCTTTCGAGCAACCATCAAAGTTAAATTTTCATTGCACTTTTATCATCAATTGGAATTCATTTTTAATCATCAAATGAGAAATGGGGTTCCTCGTCTCCTAAACTTTGGACCACAAGATTTATCAAAATCTAGAATTTATATTTTTTCATGAATATTCATTTTTTAACAAGTGAATGTTATATCATAAAAATATATAAAATACAAAAATTAAAAATATATATATTTAGTTGAAAAATACATTTTATGTTTCAACTTGCACATGTTTTATTTATGATTTCTAGTTTCCCTCAATTTTTTTACCTTTGTACTTCATTCCTTATTTGTTGTGTTCCAAAATTTAAAATACATTTTTCATAACTTTTACTTATGAGTTATAAATCAAAATATTTCACCTATTTACTTTATTCATTTTCGTGTCAAATTTAAAATTCTTAAATTGCAAAAACAAAACAAAAAAAATCAATTAGTTTTTGGTGATGAAAAAATTCAAATTGAAAATGATTCTTAAGATATGTTTTAAAAATTATACTTAATTTCTAATTTGTTGTGATTGAAAACATAAAATTCATAAATTTTATCAACAAAAATTGTTTATTTGTTTGCTAATGATGAAAAATGTAAGTTTTGTTTCTAATTTTTAAGTTTTCATTTTTTTTAATGTATTTTTAAATTTAAGATTAAAGTTAGATATATACATATATATAATTGATTGTTGATCATAAATAATAATTAAAGAACACTTTATATAGTTCAAGATACACAAATTTTGTGTATAATTTCTAAAATTGTCTTTCAAAATAATTACCACTTTACTTTGTTCATAATTTGTTGTTTTTCAAAAATTAAAATTTTCATATAAAAAATTAAAAATTTGTTTAATCAATAATTAATAACAAAAAATGCAATTTTTAAATGTATTAACGCCCCCGCCAAGGAACCCTAAAGGACAACACTAACCATGACATAATAATGGAACAATTTTTTTTTTGAAGGAAATGACAATAGAATGCATAACGTAATATAGCATAAAATCTAAACCTAGGTCCTCTAAGGTTCCTCGACTATGCTACTCACATACTATTAATCAAGATAACTAGGATCATTTCATTAACTACTAAGATAACATGATTTATCCAACAAGCAAGGTTCATTTTAAAACACCACATTAAATGATTCTACATTCTTACTTCCATAACATGTCAACTGATAAACAACATTAAAGATCATTTCTAAAAACTACATATGCAAGATGTATTACATCACAGTATTCATTACAAGAAGAATTCATCATTACAATAGTTACAACAATGCTTCCCCTAGTACATTAGGGAAGATTACATCATATTATAGTAAATGATATGATTGATATACTATCCAATATATAATTACATGAAATATTTTCTTCTCGAACTAGAACAAGAACTAAAGTCCACAACACAAGGAACAATCTCCACACACACGAACATGCAACAAGAATATCCAATGGAGGAAAAAGAACCAACCTCCTAACCATGTGGAACCTTGAGGCCCACCCCTCGTGCTAGGAGATAACACAAGGTCCCACATCATATAGACAGTCAGGAAAACAACAGGCTAACACAATCAAGGGATAAGCATGGACTCCAACACGACACTGTTCGCAACATAAACGTCACTTACAACACTTACTTCACTTCCAAAGGCACTCACACAACAGAAGGAGAAAATACGATTAGGGAATGTTAGACTGCAATAGGGAGGAGTGTCATCACATAGCTTGATATGGGTTATCCTGGTGGATCTTCCTAGGCTCCCGGCCCCCATACAAACTCATGCAAAATCAATGTACCTTTCATGAGGAAAAGGTAGTTGATCTTGCCATTCTAGGCCTTCCCATCTCATCTCAATCCTAAACGAGCACTTGAGCCATGAGTGAGGCATACATTATCTTAATTAATGTGAAATCTACCCATCCCCCTAATTCATTATTAAGGTTATCATTGGATTAGAAAACCCTCTAATAGGTTATCTTGGAACCACTTTGGGTTCTAGCCCCCATTAAGAACCACTCCCCCTACTTGCAACTAGTAAACCCTACACATCAAGCAAAACATTAACCATCTTACACACTTATCATAATCACATGAACACCGAACAGGACAACATGAACCCATATCCTAGCCCATAGCCATAATTCAACCATCAAGAATAGGTGGTACAATGCTTAAGGTTTACATTACACTCAATACCCATATGCATACCTTTCAATAGAATATCATTACAAAATCCCATGAATCCTTTAACGCCCCACCAAGGAACCCGAAGAACAACACTAAAATTAACAAAATTAATTGAACAATTTTTTTTTTAAACCATTTGATTACAACTTAAGAACATAAGTACATAAACACAAACGTTCTCAGGGTTCCATGACAACATTACTTAACAAATACAAGTAAACCACGATGCAAAAACATAAGGATAAACTTTATTCCGAATGAATGATGCAATTACAAATCATGATAGAAACCAGTTACATTCTAAATACATCAAGCGAGATTATGATAAATCTCGTTACAACATAGTTACATTACAATAGGTTCACTCTAACATATCAAGATAGTATACAATAAGAATGACGACCATGTACAGTCGTCCATCTTGTTCACGAGCATGCTCAACATCTAACTCCATGAACCAAGTGAGTCTAGAATCCTATCAAGAACAACTCATCTTGAGCTGCATAACCTGCAAGGGGACAAAATGGAGGAAAAAGCACATTCCTCCCAACTGCGTGGTACCCTAAGGTCCACTCCCTCCGTGCTAGGAGATAATGTTAGGTCCACTAAGGTAAAACAAAGCATACAAGAGAATAGAACATAACATCACATGGCTGACAATCACATCACGATATAATGAAATCAAACCATAATAATCACAACAAATATGCTTCCAGAGATGACCACAATACAACAGTTAACTCTACACAAGAGACTACAAACATTCTTCAGGACAGAGTGTCATCACATAGTTGTTCTAAGTTACCCTAGTGAATCTTCCTAGATTACCGGCCCTCGTCCTGAGTTACTCTGGCAATCTCTACCAATTCGCGGCCCCTAGACAAACTCATGTGGAGTTAGATTACCTTTCAGAAAGACAAGGCAGACGTCTATGCCATTCCAGGCCTTCTCAACCTACCCTTAATCTATACAAGCATTAAGGCACTAGGTGAGGCAATCATTTATCTAAATTTAATTAATGAATCCCAAGTACATTTATTAATATTTTCACTAAATTAATAACTTCTGATAGGTTACCCTGGCTACCACTTAGGGTTTCGGCCCCTATTGAAAGCCACTCTTCCTATAAGCAAAAAAAAATAAGATCTCATATAACATATAGGATAGCCTACCATGCACAAATCAGAATAGGTATGATCACATTTTATCCATGACATAAAACATCATACTTTTACTCACCACATAGGTATCATAAACAACATGCATGACCTGACCATAGCAAATCCCATACAAGAATTGTGAAAATCAACTAACTCAATCAATTCTTTGAAGAACATACAAGTCTCAGGGAAAACATAAGTTTCCACAACACATGAAACACTATTCCCTTAAAGTATAGTAAATCATTTCCATCAATATCTACCGAGATATCAAAACAAAATAACATTAAACTAGAGAACATTTATTTCCACTTCAATTATATACTTAACATTTAACAAAACCAATAATCATTATATTACTTTATCGATCCCAATTTATATTGCACATTAAAATACACTTTTAATTCAAACTTGATAAAAATAGATATCGTTTAAGAAATACAAACTTCTAATAAGTAACTTTAATATTAAAACTCTAATTTATAATGAAATAAAAATCTCAACTCAATTGAATTATATATATATACTTCCAAATAGAAACTTCAATTAAATTTAAACACTATAAATATCTTTTGAATATAAACCCACTCTTTTATCTTATACTAATCACATCCAAACTAGTCTAACTAAAAATCACATGCCTAATTTTGGCCAACAATTTCTACAGAGAGATCAATAATCAAGAGATAATTGTGCGAGCATAATGATATAAGAATACCATGACAAAGCGAAGAAAGAAGACACTATTTTAAAGACTATCGTCAAGCAAATCAGCACCAACACATTTGGAATATATGCAAAATCATCAGGGTAGACAAACTATATTATATAAATATATTCTAAGTTCTAAAGAAACCAAGTGTTATTAATTCCGCCAACATGAGAAACATGTTAGGCATTAAGAGACTTAGATATATATATAATTCTATCGAATAACACACTTTAATTAAAGTTTGTGGCTAGTCTATCCTACCTTTTCCTTTCAAGAATGTTTAATATAGTTTACTAAGCGGTAAAGAATATGATTCAAATATCGAATGTAAAAGAATTATCTATAGACTATCTTACTGCCCAAGGAAATAAAGATGATGCCTTGATGTAAGGAGTTTTCCAGGCATGTCAGTGCAAATTAGAGTAAACCAACAATATAGAAAGGACTTAATGCATGCTTAAAACAAGAGAATATGGGTGATGTTAAATGAAACAATCTAAAGAGTAGGCATGCAGTCAAAGACAACCCTGCACACTCTCAGGCAACATAAAATGGAGTATAGTGCATCAAATGCAAGTAAAAAAATAGGTGGAAAAGGATAAATGGTGCAGCTTGGAGGAAAAAGAATTCCTTGAAGATCTTAACTCTTAAGTCGTCGAATAAATTGAATAGATTTTTCAAATCAATGCAGCTCACTAAAGCTAACAAATTGTATTGATAGTTTATATCGATAACCTTAGAGTTGAACATGTAGAGAGAGAGAGATATATACGCCATGCAACAGGGATTTTTCCATTATGATTGAGTGCTTCAGCTATGACAAGTTGATGGAATCAAGGAGATTATTTAAACCTCTACAACATTCTATTTTCAAGCACTGCAGATGTGAGAAGTTGCCAAAGGAATCAAAAAGGTTTTTTTTTAAATCTCTACAGCTTTCTATGTTCAAGCGTTGCAATAGTGGAAGGTTTCAAAAGAATCAAGGAGGTTATTTAAACGCATGCACCCTTCTATGTTCCAGTGTTGCAACTATGACAGATTGTGTATGGAATCAGGGGGCTTATTTTAACGTCCACTCCCTTCTATGTTCAAGTGTAAATTGAAAAGATGCACAGACAATGACTATCGATACAGAACAGAACATGCAAACCACAGATCATGCAACATAAATAACAACTATATTTAGCCAATGACACAGACAATCAAAACAGCGAAGGAATTATTAGATTCCTCTAATAATTCCTCTAATAGATTTCCCTTCTGCTGGATTTCAATCTCATTTTCAATTTTCCTATTGTTTTCTTTGATTCTTTAAAACTAATCAATGAAAATTTTGTTTCTAATGTTTGTGCAGGCAAATTAGCAAGCAAATTTTGCATATGGAAAAATCAAGTACCATAAATTCAGAGTAAATACAAATCAAAGAAGAAAACCTAGATTTTCAACCATTTTGAATATTGCAACTTTCAGATCCAATCCATGGCCAAAACTCAAACAATCCTTCCAATTTTTCTTTTCCCAGAGCTTTCAAAGACAAAAATACAGTGAAGAAGTTTTTTTAGAAAATTGTCCTGCAAAGCTTCTTTTTTTTTCAAAACCACTATCGTGAAAGATATTTGCACATACAAAGCTTTTTAATTCCCTTTTTTAATTAACTCACAATTAACAAACTTAACTCAAATTCAACATGCAAATCCTATTGATCATTCAGTTCAACTAATTTAGACACCCAAGATAACTTCTTTAAACTTAAAGCCAAGTTTTAAGATATTTTCACATCTTCAGTTGAAACAACTGTTCATTAATATCTTCTTTTTCAAACATTTTAAACTTGCATAGTAAATAAATAAATATCTATTATGCAAAATTAACAATCACTTTAAAATAAATATATCATGTTTGATTAATTAAATTAATCAAACCTTTCACAACAACAATATAATTTAATTATTAAATTATCTACCCATCAATATTTAAATTTAACATTTCAATAACATCAATTAATTCAAATAATTGAACAATTAACCATTAAATTAATTAATATTTCCAAACATGACAAAGACAAGAATGACATGACGGAACCAAATAACAAAACAACGATGGGTGACAAACGAATACTCGTTCAATGAAGAACGATGGCTAATGACGGACCTGACACTATCTCTGAAACCACATATTTCCATTGGGTAAGGGCACGCTCAAACCTGACAAAGTAGATGAAGCTGATACCCGGCACCTGTAAACTGCATAAAACAACACTATTAAACATATCATCATATATCAACAAAAACACCGTGAAGAAGAGTCGCAGTGTAGTAGCGTACTCACAAGTGAGTTATGCTACATTTTCTTCACCAAGACTGACAAGCATCATTATATCATAAACAACAATTGCATCATGATAACCTCACTAAAACTTAGAAACAGCATAAACCATAACACACACATGTCAATATTAAGAAGGTCTAGCAAAGTTTGGTTGCGCAGGTGGAAGAAGGATTACAGTCAAGGGTAAAAAAGATAAATCTTCACGGCCTTCTTTCGACATGACTCTTCGCTCCCACAAGAAAAGTGTTAATTGTAAATCTTGATGAGTTTTGTTTGGGCGCTGGCTTTTTGTTGGCTGCAGGCTGTCCTTTCTGCAGCCTGGCTTTTCTTGTTGTAAAGGGTTACGGATCCCTTCAAAATCTGCTTATCCCCTAATATCAAAAACACACACATGTCAATCATAATGTCATCACACGAACATAACCAGATGATCACGATGCCAAATGTATCATCCATAGAGTACAACAACTAACATAACATATGTGTTGTAACTAATATAAAATGTAATATAGTGTCCAAAACAGCTAAACAATTAGTAAACGAACATAAGCAAATTGAAACACATAGTAGCAACTGGAGGGACACTACAAATCCAAACATAGATAGGAGGGAAACACCCTTAGGATTTACGTTTCACACAATACACATAACCAATAACATAGCCAAACCACTTCAAAGGTTAAACAATCATAAGGACCATATATACAAATATATACCCCCTCCTAGACCTCTAGAAACCAACATACTAATCACTTTCCCCAACGGCACTGAACTTTGAACTTACATTACACAATTGACAACAATCACATAAACACTTAATCCAACAATCAAGGCACTTTTTTAGGCGCAAACAATCAATCATTGCATCATAACCATAAAGATATTCCCTTAAATAGTACATTATTTCAACTTTCTTATCATTCACTTTAACTTAGCCACTTAGTTCAAACAATAGATTACCTACTACAGGAAGAATTATATTTACAAATAACTATATAAAGCAACCACCTCTATGGAACTATTTAATACGAGATCCTAATATTAAAATCACAACTTTAATATAATGTTGTAATAACCATATCCAAAATATTTGTTTCACATAGAAATGCTATTAAATAATTATAAAAATAACTAACATCCATTTACTAAGTGGTTACAAAGAGAAATCTAAATCCTTTAACATTTAATCTAAATCACTTTTAACTAATCTACAAATCATTCAATTACCTATATATGAACAAATCAATTCATTTTAAGTGTTTACCCAATTCATTTATCTATGAAAAATTAAATACTCAGTTCAACCATAACTATCCAATTAAAATCTTCTTATTACCTAAAACTATCCAATTAAATTCTTCTTATTACCTAAAGTTTTTATTTATTCGCTTATATTCATGGAATCATAAATGAATTTACTATTATTTCTAATAGGCTTAGCAATTATAAATTTTACCATTTACTAGTACAATTATAATATTACTCTTGAAATCAAAATTACTCAACTACTAATTTATTTGACACTAACAACCCAATGTGGACATTACCCAAAAACGCTAATACTATTATTATTCACATGGTATATATTCTTAACCAATAATGACAGTAAGTAAAATATATATTACTCTTTCTCACAACATTTTCTCAATAAATGTTAAAGATTTTAAAAGCGAGGACCAAATGATATTAACCCAAGCAATAAAACTTTCAGCTAATCACTATTAACTTATGCCTACCTCTACACACAACAATGATCATGTTGATTACTAAATTTACACAAACTATACAATTTAATAGATTCAACATGCATAAACAATTTGGGCAACCATTAAGCTACATCCACCTTATACAAACTTTCTTTCCATAAATTTATTCAACCCAAACCACAAACAACTACTAGTTTCACATTAGCAACTTTTTACTAATTATTTCATAGATATAATGAAGAAATTTCTAAAATCATCAACTAGATTAAAATCCTACATTGATTTTCTTATTACTAAATCTTTAAGTATATATAAATTTCTATATTTATTAAGAATAAAGTTACTGTTTGGACACAAATAAATCAAAACTATTTATATTTAAAAATAATTGTATCATTAATGAAGCCATCATCTCTATTGGTCTAATTACCACGAAACTCTAATATTAAGGTTACAACTTTAAAATAACAAGATTCAAATTAATTAACTCACATGACAATTCTATACACCAACTATTAAATTATAATAAAGATAAGTAACTTCTATTTTCTAATTAGTTAATAGAGCAAGATCCATAACCATTTAATATTTACTCTAAATCATTTAACATCTAATTTAAAACATTTAAATTGAATAACCTACATTTTACTCTCATTTAATTTTTACTTTATCATTTAACTGTGTAAAGTTGATTCACTTGATTCATTAACAATGCCTAACTCTCTGCTATTTATATATGAAATATATCAATTTACCTTAATTAAATACTCAATTCATTTATGTATAGCAATTTAAATATCCATTTTAATAATAACTATTGAATTAAGATCTTTTATTAAATAACTTCTCTTTTTATTTTCTTCATTTATCATATAATCTTTCACATACTAGCAAACCAATCTTGTACTACTCCAGCTCAAGCACACTTAACCACGAAGTTTTCCCCAGAGTTAAGCCCACGTAGCTTGCAGCCCCTCACAGAAGTGAAACACTAAGCCTTCCCAAAAGATCGCCCATCCCAGTACTACTCCAACTCAAGCACACTTAACCACAAAGTTTTCCCCAAAGTTAAGCCCACTTAGTTTGCAACCCCATTTGCAGAACCTTCAGCATATGTTGTGCCTTACAAACCATTCATTATAAAGACCCTTTAGCTCATCAATTGACATGTAGGAGGGTATTTTTCACAGCCTATCAAATTGTGATATTGCTATCAAGATTCAACTGTGTAGTTTTACGAGTCAAACTCATTGACCCATGTTTCATGAGTAGTGGCTCACAAGAACCCATCTCTCATGATAATGAATGTTCCACTTAGCACACATTGCATCTAGTTGATGCTCACAAAGATGAAAACTAGGTCTTCCCGAGATGTCACCCATCCCAATATTACACCAACTCAAATTTGCCTAACCACATAGTTTTCCCCAAAATGAAGCCCACTTGACTTACAACCCCATTTGCAAAACCTTCAACAAGTGTTGTGCCTTATGAACCATATTGAGTTTGCATATAATGTTTAAATAAATTTATGATTTTTGTATTTTAGATAGATTTATGATATAATTTTACATTGTTGCATAATTAGAACCCTTGGCTCACAAGAACCCGTCTCTCATGATAATGAATGGTCCACTTAGCACACATTGCATCTAGTTGATGCTCACAAAGGTGAAAAAAAGGTCTTCCCCAAATGTCACCCATCCCAATATTACGCCAGCTCAAATGTGCTTAACCACATAGTTTTTCCCAAAATGAAGCCCACTTTACTTACAACCCCATTTGCGAAACCTTCAAAAGTGTTGTGCTTTACGAACCATATTGAGTTTGCAAAAACTGTTAAAATAAATTTATGATAGTAATTTTATATTGTTTGTATTTTAAATAGATTTATGATATAATTTTACATTGTTGCATAATTAGAACCCTTAACGTTAATAAAAAATTATCATACAATCTACTCCCTTTGTTGAATTTTGCTTAACATGACTACAAACTATGAAGAGATTATTAAACCTCTTATCTATGTGAAAAATTACACTCAACTAACAGAACATTACTCATTCACATGCAATGAACAAACTAAGTTCTCGTCTTCTAGAAGGAAGAACAGCTTTCTACCAATGATGATGTTCAGTAATACGCTAGCTGATATATCCAATAGCAAGTTTCAATGCTTTTTCCACAGCCAACAAACATGGGAAGAATACTTTTTACCGATACTCGTAAATCCAACACATATCCCTTGAATATCTCTTCCTATTAAATATAAGCTCGTGAATATAAAAATGTGTTCATAGGGAACGGCCATCAGTGCTACTTGCATGGAGAATAGCCATCTCCTCCAAACAATCTATAGTATGCTGCAGCACATGCAACCGACTCTCATGGCACTCATGAAGAAAAACACCCCCCAATCATTCTATACAGTATTAGTGTTACTATTGTCAGGGATTACTTAATGTAAAAGAAATTCAGTAAAATGGTGCAAAATTATCCCTCCATTTCACCAAATAAGTGCAAATTACCCAGTTTTCAATACAGAACACTAAAACCTTTGTGTGCCCACAGTAGTATTAGTGTTACTATTGTCAGGGATTACTTAATGTAAAAGAAATTCAGTAAAATGGTGCAAAATTATCCCTCCATTTCACCAAATAAATGCAAATTACCCAGTTTTCAATACAGAACACTAAAACCTTTGTGTGCCCACAGTAGTATTAGTGTTACTATTGTCAGGGATTACTTAATGTAAAAGAAATTCAGTAAAATGGTGCAAAATTATCCCTCCATTTCACCAAATAAATGCAAATTACCCAGTTTTCAATACAGAACACTAAAACCTTTGTGTGCCCACAGTAGTATTAGTGTTACTATTGTCAGGGATTACTTAATGTAAAAGAAATTCAGTAAAATGGTGCAAAATTATCCCCTCCATTTCACCAAATAAGTGCAAATTACCCAGTTTTCAATACAGAACACAACCTTTGTGTGCCCACAGTAGAGTAACATCCTCCTAACATCTTTTAATGATTGGGCAGCCATATCGACATTTTTCGTTGCTCAACTTAGTTATTGTTTATTTGTCTATCCATAGCTTTCCTTGGGGAGCCTATTATACTAAAAGCTAAGATGCAGTTAGATGCACTTACATGGAAGGAGCTTGGGCTTCTATTTTAACTCTGAGGGAAGTCCCCTATGAAATTGAAAACATAACTTTAGAATTATAATAAATAAATTGGAGCTTCCCATATTGCAAACTTTTAAGCTGATATAAAAGAGCGGACTGACTGCTTTCCTCCACCACTTAGCTTTAGCTTGCAACGTTTTTCTTAAATCTATTTTCTATTTAAATATGGTTGCCATAGTTTCTGATTTAAAATTCTTTACTTCTTTATGATTAAAATTCACTTGATTTTTTTTACTTTCACGTAGTTACTATAACTTCTCACCCAGACTCATTACTTAATTTTTTTTTAAATATTTAGTTACCATAATTTTCCATCTAAATTCCTAATTTGCATATAATGGCTCAAGAAATTCTCATGGCTAAAGACTCTCATAATTTTCCTCATCAGAATCACATTTAACAACCACTTCGTCGGTAAAGCCAGCAACCACTTCATTGCTGAAGCCATCTTGCTGATGCATAGTGAAGTGCCCGGGTTACTCCTGCCCTGATGTTAATACCGTGTCAAAGGATTCCGGTTGTCTATAAGAAGAAATTGTACTTACTTAAAAGAGAAATCATGGAATGCTATTAAAAATTAACACAGATTTTTCCATAGTCTAAGTAATCTCATCGACTGATAAGTAGGAGGTATCATAATCTCATCGACTGTTAACACTTAATGTTTACCAAGAAATTGTAGTGACAAATCAGTTCCTAATCAAAAACCCTTGAGGAGCTCAGAACCATTGAATGAACCAAATGAAAAATTTGTCCATTGACAAGAAAATCACAGAGGCATGGAGAGTGGTTTGATACCTTTCTAGCATGTCTGTAGTGCTACTCATTAGTTGCAGTAAAATCATTGAAACAACATCAGAAAGGTATACATTCTGTATCAGCATATACATTAACATAATTGATGACAGCGATGGGTGCCTGTGGCAAGATAAGGAACATGAAATTCAACTCAGTCGAGCATCTCTTCTGGAAAGCGATCTGTAGAGACTTGAGTATTTTAGACACAGTAGAGAATACAACTCCGTCACAGATACTGTGGAATTGGTACCCCACACAAAATCAGACCAGCCTTCAATAAAGAACTCACTTTTCAAGAACTTTTCACCATATCAACAAATAAAGACATGTAAGGTATGAGTATAGGCACCAGAAAACTCAAAACTTCAACAGTCGAATTATAAACCACCAAACGATATGCATCTCTAAGCCACTTTCCTTTAAAATTCAAATATCTACTATCCTTCAAAAAAAGAGGTGACCTATCATATGGTCTAAATATCTAAGCAGTAAGCTGTGGACTAAGGCGATTAACCATGGCCTAATCATTGAAGGCATCAGAATGCAGACAACTCAACCGACTTTTGAACACTAACAAGCTTGTACAGGCCCAAGCATCAAGAGAAATGCATTCTGTTAAAACCCTCAACTCGGTGTAAAAGTTTTTGGTATCTTAATAAAGCTATAATGACATGCAGCCTTTATAGCTCACACTAGAAAACAGAAATGTCAAAAACCAATGGAAACGTCGAATTGAACCAGTTATACAATAGAAAATGATAAAAGATGAAAATATTACCTGTCAGAAATGCTCTGAACACACCTTAGCAAGAGATTTTATATAAAAGCTTTTTGCAAACCAGGTTTAACCGTTATTGGTCAAACCTCATAGAAATGCTAAAATGCATAAAACACACCATTAGAGAAGAAAGGATTCATATCACCTTCTGTACCCAACAAGTCCCGTCTTCCAGAACAGCTTGACAGACCTGAACAATCACAATATTTTTTCCACTACCGTTACTGAGGCCAGAGGCATCTATGTTGCTCTATAATAGAATGAATTTTAAAGCAACATTGAACACTTCGGCTGGTCGTTAGGTAAAGGAGTACTCCTCCAACAGGTCAATCCAACTTCAATCACCATATAGGATTCATTCAACCAGAGAAACTACCTTGAATACAAATCTAACCTTAATTCCTTAGTACAGTTATGATCTAGGCAAGCAGAAATAAAGAAAAAAACATTTTTCAAACATATCCATCCATTTTCCCCCATTCAAATCTATTTGTACAGAATGTTACAGTTCAAGAATACAATACCATTTCAGGCTGGTCAAACTTCAATAAAGTATAGTCCCAGCAAACCTCCCAAAGATTGACCCTAAAGCACCTTAGGAGCTTACACATCACTCAGAAAAGAACCTACCATCTAGAGTAGATAAACAGGGAAAAAACTAAGAAATATTAATTGTATAAATCCAGTTTATCGCCGCTTGGGATTTCTATCATCATCATCTGAATCAGTGTCTACTTCATCTCTACTCCTCTTCTGGCCTGCCGCAATATGATTGCCATCCCCATCCTCATCAATATCCTCATCTTCTGGAGCATCTTCAGCTGGTTCAAAATCACTACCACCATCTTCATCTTCTGGCTTGCCAATAGTTCGTGCCAGGTACTCTGTGCCATAATCTTCTTCCTGACAGAAGCAAATACCACAGTTGAAAAAGTACAAAAACACTAGAAAACTTGAAGCTTTCAAAACAATGGGGAAGAACCCTTTTGCACTGAAATCTATGGCAGTTATATTGATAAATAGCAGAATGAACAATTTTCACACTATGCAAACCCATCAAAAAGAGGCAGTTATGAAGAGCTTTATGAACATGCTTACAAACAAACACAGCTGAACCTAATAGACAAAACGGCATCACATCCTTTGAGAGGATATTATTAACCCAAGACCAATTAAAACTGGAAACCTGAAAATGGCATCATATCTTTCAAAAGGATAGTAGAAACCCATACATTTATTGAAAAAAACAACCATACAAAAATCACCCAAAAAAACAATAGTTGACCAAAAGGATCTAGAAAAAGCTCTGAACAAGCTGTAACTAGCAAGATATTATTAACCCAAGACCAATTAAAACTGGAAACCTGAAAATGGCATCATATCTTTCAAAAGAATAGTAGAAACCCATACATCTATTGAAAAAAACAACCATACAAAAATCACCCAAAAAAACAATAGTTGACCAAAAGTTTATAGAAAAAGCTCTGAACAAACTGTAACTAGCAAAGATCATTTCAAGTAAATATTCAACCCTTGTAAAAAAAAACAGGACAACATATCTATCTTTATTCATTCTGCAGATCCATCCAAGCATGTACTGCAACAAAAACACAGTTTCAGTCACACCTGATTCTATACAATAGTTTTAGTCACAGCTCAAACATGTGTCTGATCATCATTCATTTTAAGGAAAAACAATGGACGCCACAGGTACACAGACTTCTGTCAATCAACAACTTTACATTCAAAACAATGTACCATAGCTGATGCAGTAATTGAAACTCATTAACAAGCAAATGCAGTGATAGAAACTCTTTACCAGTCACATTGAAACTCATAACCACTCAGATGCAGTGATAACAACCTATCGCCAGTCACACTATCACTACTATTTGAAATCTTTCCTTATACTACTGAAAGCCAATTCCATGTTCAAAACAAGTGTAGTCAGCCATCAATCAGATTTCCAGACTACAGGCAATCCTAACATTGAAAAACAAGTGGAATTATCTCCCTACAGAGCAATGATAAAATCCTGAAAGACATGCATCCGCATAACTAAACCTGATTGTTTGTCATTTCTAATTAGAAGTTGGCTTATACAATTACAATATACTAGTCTAAGTATCCTCATGAAATAAAATGCAGGGAAACAAAAAAAAAAAAAAGATTGGGATTGCCTGTCCAGTTCGCCACCTGTTGATTGTGTAGGGCCTTCAAAACACTTACACCTCTCCACTGATTGAGTAACGAGCACAAACACAAGCTTGCATACACATTTAGTGATGAAAAAATATGTATACTAACAGCCCCTCAGACTCAGAAAATTACTTATTTAACCATTTGAAATAATCTGGAAAACAGAACTCACCTCATCTTCGCCATCAGCCTGCGCATCATTATCCACTCCCTCATCATCATCATCTTCATCTCCCAGCTCACCATCCTCATCTTCAGCATTATCATCAACCTCCAGAACATCAAGCTCTCCAGGAGCACCACTTGCCTGTTCAGTTCCCTCCCCATCTTCATCATCTTCTGCAACACCATCATCATCAGCAATCTCGTCACTGTCATCATCATCATCTTCACCATCCAAATCCTGAACCTCGGCAACATTCTGAAAATCCTCTTCATCTTCAACATCATCTTCATCAGAGCTATTCACTGTGGTCGCATTGGCAGCAACATGCCCAACAACAGCCGCAGCTGCCCCATGACCATTAATTGTAACACCATCCTGGTACTCCTCCTCCTCCACATCAAGCTCATCATCCTCTTCGTCATCCTCAAAATCCACTTCATCCTGATTCAAAACGCGAGACCCATTAGCCCTCTCCTCACTGTTAAAATTATCAACGTCCTCTTCCTCATCTTCCTCAGAGTCTACTTCTTCTTCCGAATCAAACCTCTCTTTGCCCTCCCGGTCTGCCTTGTCCAAAAACTGTAGCGACTTAACAACATCAAAAACTCTAGCCCTGTAATCAGGCAACCTCGTTACAGGGCACTCATAAAGATCCAGTGAACCTAGACGAAGTTGCGACAAAGGCACAAGATCTTCAAAAGTCCCAATTCTATTATTTGACAGATCAAGATCTTGCAGAGATTTAAGCCCCGCCTGCACCAAATGCTCCAACCCACCAGAGATCCTGTTGTCACTGAGAACTAGGCGCCTCAAATGAGGCAAGCAAGGGAAACCCTCGAGAGAAATTAGGCCTGTGTTTGCTAAAGACAAGTGCTGGAGAAGCGTAAACTGCTCGAACAAAGCCGCAGAAGGAAGCCTGGACGGCGCACATTTCAGGGCGCCGTCTAAAGTAAGAACAAAGGTTTCGTCTGTTTTCTGACCGCCTCGCGCGGCCTCTATGGCTTTCTCCCAAGCTTTTTCCATCTTTCTTGTGATTTAAGTTTCTACACAAACTTTTCTACCGCTCAAAGCAAACAATATTCTCCTAATTCATCTCATCCCGAGCTTGGACTGAACAAAAATTAGCCTTTACACTGCTTCAGCTCCATCAAATTCAAATCCCGTCCTTAAATGCCTAGCAAAAGATAATTCCCCGCAAAGCCTCCAACTTTTTCTCGGCAGATAACGAATCTGAGCAGTCGTTTTATGAATCTGGAAGAGAATATTACAAGCTTGCTCAGTTACTGAAGAAGAAACAAAAACTAGGCAGATGTACTTCACATTAAAAACATTTTAAGAGACTTTTTAATCAATTGCGCCGAAAGCGTGCAAATATTCTCGGTTATTTGTATATAAAATTCAGCCGTTACATGAAACTATAGCAATATGCGTGAAAGCCTAGTCAGTTACTGTAAAAGCCTAACAGAGAAGTTCCAATTTTTTAAAACAAAAACCATTCTAAGCTACTTTTACACAAATCTGCATCACTTGTAACGAAACAGATAAGAGCACGACTAGAGTGGCTTCGATAAATAAACAAATACTCCGTATTACACTTTCTTTTGCTCACTTTTGAATTTTTCAAGGTTAAGATAAAAATAAGCCACAAAAAAATGCACTATATTTTCCCTTTAGAAACTCCATTCTTGGATTTTTACTTAAATCCACCCTGTACTTGCTAGGTTTCTTGCGGAGAAAAACATGCCAAACGAAAACACATCATATTAAGCCGTAGTAAAGGCTAATTACATGAATCTCGGGGAAATTTAAGGACTTTCTGGAAAGTAAACGAAGTCCACCAGGAAAAGCTTCAAAATTAAGAATTTACCTGCAGCTTCGCCAAATTCATAAATCTTTACAGGTAAGAGAAACTAAGGCAACCAAAAAAAACTAAATAGCATAATGTTTAAATTTCGTTCAAAAAGAAAGTCACGTGAATCTCTGCTAAATTCATCAAATTGTGCAGCAAAGAGCAAAAGCCAACCAGAAATTATTCATAATATCAACCAGAAATCCATTCTATTAAATTCAGTCTTAAACCTGCACCAAATTTTGTCAAAACTCACCTGGAAAAAAGCTCAACCACACAAAATAAATTTCAAACCCTCTGAGACCTTTTCACTTACCTATTACAAATTTATGCCTTTCCCTCCGCTAAAGCACCTTCCTGCCTTCGATTGGGTGATATTTCAGGTCTCCTGCTGCATCACCGCCATTACTCAAACCAGAGTGCGGAAACCGGTAGTTGACATAAAATTGAACGTCAACTGACGGAGAACCTCAAACATAACGGCGAGCGAACTCGCTCCCCCTCTTACGCAACGCGTTTACGACGAAAAGCCCTAGCTACCTTCTCAGCCGTCCGATTGAAAAGAGCAGCAACGGATCGTTGACGTGGCGAGAGATCCGACGGCTGTCTGTTGATTGTGCTTCTTTCGAATTGAAAGTGTATGTGTTTGTTCGCTTTTTTGTTTTTATTATGGGTAAATATGAAATATCTCATCCAAAGTATCTTTTTTTTTAAATTACTATAAAACCTTTAATCTATTTTATCTATTTATACGAATTTAATCTACCATATTATGTGGACTAGGTAGTATACGTATATACGTACTTGTTGAAGAATAATGGGGAAAGGACCTTTGGGAATATTCTTCTTTTGTACTCTACCAACTCAAGAATAGGATTCCACTTGATAATGTGGGATGTATATTATTATTAGGGTTCGGTATAGAATTTTTTTTATTTTTTAATATTGAACATATATTTTAATAATTTTTTAAATTTATAATTTTTTGATATCTTTTTATATTGAACAAATCAAGAGTACAAATAATAATAGTTCTCACTAGTATTTGAAGGAGAATAGCAATATAAACTAGTAAAAATCGTAATGAGCATATAAGATCATCATCAAAAGAAACAAGAAGCTAATATTTGAATTTTTCCCCAAGGTTAAGTTCGCTTAGTTTGCAACCCCATTTGCAATACCTTCAGCAAGTGTTGTGCCTTTTGAATCATTCATTATAGACCCCCTTTAGCTCATCAATTGATAAGTAGGAGGTATTTTTCCACAATGTGTCAAGTTATGATATTGCTATTAGGATTCAACCATGTAGTTTTTGAGTCAAACTCATTAACCCATGTTTCATGAGTTTGACTTTGAAAACCGCACGGTTGAATCTTGATAGCAATATCATAATTTTACACATGTGGAAAATACCTATCAACTAATATTTGATCTGAAACACTTTACATAGATGATAGATATGTATTGCAACTATTTTGACTTTGATTAACATGAAAGTTGAGTCATGGGTATTACATTTTTCTTGGATAAACATTGAAGTTGTGAACACAAAAAAGCAACCTCTAAAGCACTAGAATAATAGTTGCTTGAAAACACAATTGACCTTCCAAATATATCTTAAAATCATTTGTATGATAGAATAAACAATCACGTCATTATGCAAACCAAATTCCAAGAGAGATCTTTTTTTTATTTTAAATGTTGATTTAAAATTTGCATTTAAGAAAAATCAATTAAATAGTTTTATTTTTTTAATATATAGTTTTTAATTAAGTATATCAATTTATATTTTATGGGTAATGAATTAATGAATTAATTTTTTTAATTATGAATGGTTGGCTTAGTGAATATGGTTTCTTTAGCATGTCTAATTATGGAATTTTCTACAAGATCAAAATCACTTAAGTTGTTACCACATTTGCTTGATTTTAGGAGACTCTCTATAGTTAAGTGTGAAGTAGTATTAGAATAGGTGACCTCGTGGAAAGTTCCAACACTTTATGAACTACGTGCACTAAGTACTAAATAAACCATTCATGCTTATGATGAATAAATTTAGTTGAACCACCACTTAAATAATAAGAATTAATAAATTTGACATAATTATAATAAAACAATATAATATATACACACAAAATACCTCCTACTTATCATAATCTAACCTCTCAACTTAATAAATACAACAAAAATATTATTACCTTGGTTTTGGTGTTTTAACATGTAATGGTTATTGCTTTAGTCTTGAAAGTTTGCTAGAATAAATTTCTATGTATTTATATAGAAAGAGGTTAGGTTTTAAATTAAGGCATACACATACAAAATGTATTAAAGCATGGGAGACAAGATTCATATAATATGACGAATTTTGTTGCTTTACATTGAGAAGAGGCATACAAACTTAATTACAATAAAGGCATACACATACAAAATGTATTAAAGCATGGGAGACAAGATTCATATAATATGACGAATTTTGTTGCTTTACATTGAGAAGAGACATACAAACTTAATTACAATAAAGGCATACACATACAAAATGTATTAAAGCATGGGAGACAATACTGATATAGTATGATAAATTTTGTTGCTTTACATTGAGAAGAGACATGCGGACTTAATTACAATAAAGTTGTTTTAAGATTTCATATTAGAGTTAGTGATGGGAAAGGAAATTTGATTAATTAAATTATAATGAATATAAACTAGCAATCGCACCTTAGTGTGCAATGGGTACGCCGAAGAAGTGTGGAAGGTCAATTAGGATAAATTTTGGTTTATTTATTTAGGGTTTATAGGGATCCAAACATGATTGAAATAAAACCTCTGGTTCAGGAAGATAATCAAGTTCCATTACCAATAAACTCATGTTATGTTTGCAATAAGGAGAGAGGGAGAAAGAGAGGGGGAGATTGGGATAGAAATACAGAGAGATAGAGGGGGGAAGAGTGAGAGAGATGGGTAAGGATATAGAGATAGAGAGGAAGATAGAGATGGAGATGGAGATGAAGATGGAGATGGAGATGGAGATGGAGATGGAGATGGAGATGGAGATGGAGATGGAGATGGAGATGGAGATGGAGATGGAGATGGAGAAGGAGAGGGAGAGATAAAAGAGAGAAAGGAGAGAGGGATGGATAGCAATGGAAGAAATAAATATATAGAGGGGGTAGAGAGGGAGATGGATGGATGGATGGATGGATAGAGAGAGGGAAACATGTCTAGAGATAAAGGGGGAGAGGAAAATAGAGGTAGAGATGAAGATAGAGGGAGTGAGGAAGCAGGATACAAATAGATAGAAGAGATAAATACAAAGAGAGACAAGGAGATAGAGAGGGAGAGATAGAGAGGATGAGATAGAGAGGATTAGGGAGAGGGAGAGATAGAGAGATATAGATGGTGAGATAGAGTGATAGAGAGAAAAAGATATAATGAGATGTAGAGAGAGGAGGAAAGGGAGAGAAACAAAAAGATAAATATACAAAGAGAATTAGAGATAGGTAAATAGAGAGGGAGAAAGGGAGAGAGAAATAGGGGGGAGATATAGATAGGGAGAAATAATTAGGGGGAGATAGAGATATATGGGAAGAGAAAGAGTGAGATAGAGATATATGGGAAGAGAAAGAGAGAGAGATGTAAGACCCCATCCCTTGTGGCCTTATTGACCCTATTAGTCATTGATGGTTCATGTCCTATATTTATGTTCTTTTATGTTGGACAATATACATTAGTGATTATTGTTCCTATACATCAAGTTGCTTATAGTTTGATTGTTAACCAACTAACTAGTGGTTTTGTGATTTGGTGTGATAGCTAGATGAGTTTCATTCCTTATCTACATAAGTATGCAATGATCAAGATGTTTCGTTGTTGGTAATGGCATTATATATATATGAAATAGATTTCATCATGTTAGGTGATTTAATATTGTGAGTGTGTGTAAGTGTGAATATAAAGGTAATGGTTGATATTCAATATTTGGTTGTAATAGTATTTGTTATAGGTAAGTAGATTATTGATAAGTGGTAATATTTTGATATTATATAACATGATCAATTGTTGCTTGATTATAAAAGGTATTATGCAAGTGGGAAGGGTGAATTATATGTTACTTATATAGAATTAATTCCTTAATCGATTAGATCATTAGAAGGTTATATTTTCATATGCTATTTGTTTCAATTACTATTAATTATATTGACACCTTTCTTCGGTTGAGTAAACAGGTTAAAATTGGCCAATTTTGATGTAGGGGTCACATGGCTACTTTCCTTATGTCATTCTTGTGAATTCCTATTCTTGTCAAGGATATGTGTTTTAACATTATTTTTCAAGGATTGTGCTTGTGTGAAAGGTTGTTTTATTACACCCTTGAGTCACCTCTTTAAATTTCATTATTTATTTCAGGTGGTATAATGTCTTCATGTGGTTTTAATTGTTTAAAAGGTGCCCTAGGTGGTAAGTCTATAGAGTAAGGGTCTTTTCATTCTATAAAATCACTTAAATGAAGTGTAAAACCCACCCTAATTTCCCACTTATGAAAAGTGGCAGAAATGGGAGTTGGTTCTGGTGGTTGGGATGTTTTGGGGAGTTAATTGCCCTTCTTTTCCTTCTATATAAACCTTCTTTTTGAAAGGAAAAGGGGATTCCTATTTTGGCCTTGCTTCTCTCTTTTCGGACCTTATCTTATCTTCCTTGCTATTGCTTCTCTTGTCTCTTGGTTGCTTCCTTATTTTTGAGAACTCTTGGAAAGGATGGGAGAGAAGAATGGGAGAATAGAGCTTGGAGAAGGAGAGGCTATCACTTTTTGGATTTTCATTTAGTTGGTAAGGTCTACCCCTTTTTGGATCTTTGTTTAAGATGCATGAAATATTGTTTATGTATTGAATTTATGTGCAACTTAATGTCAAATCCTTTTTGAGGTATTGTTGAAATTGTGAGTTTGGCTTTGTCTTGTTGGAGTTCCACCTTGTTATAGTGCTCTGAATGTGTATGGCCATGCAAGGCTTAGGGTGATGAATTATGGCATGAGTTTTTGCATTGTGCTTAATATGTGGTGTAATGGGTTTAAGGAACCCTTGTGAATAGTAGAGATGTGTGTAAGGGAAAGCTATGTGACCCCTAGAGTTCAGGGGTGGATTGATTTTCAATCCTATGGTTGGGAGGAGAGCTTGTGGCCATATTTTTTGTTTCGTTGTCTTCTTCTTCTAGGTGCATACATTGAAGTGCAATCAATGGAAAATCTAGCAAAATTCAAGATTCAAGCAAATATAAACGAGCCTTGTGATCTAGGGGAATTCTATGATCCTAAGAGCGAATTTATAGGAAGTATATCATTGCATATGTGGTTAAGGGCTCAAATATATAAATATAATCTACCCTTCAACTAGATGTGTTATTTAAGGAAGACATTAGGCATATTTTGATCTTTAAATTTAAAGGGCTAATGTTGGAGTGAAGGTAGACTTTTAAGAGGAATCATAAAAGCCTTTTTGTTTAATCTTTAAGAAAATAAAAAAGATTGTGTCTTAGACATCAAAACTCTCAACTTATTTGGGAAAGCCTTTTAAAAGGAAGTAAATTCTTATTGAGTCTAAATTAAATATTTCTTCTCCAAAAAAAAAGATAAATGGAAACAAGTATAGAAGGTCTCCACAAATCTTAAATCTAAGGAAAATTAAATGCATGGTCATTTTCTTTCGTATTTCTTTTAATCCATAATATAACTAGTTAGATTTTATATTTCAAAAAAAAAAGAAATTATATGTAGGTACGTATACCTATTGTGTAAGCAAAAATACTTGAAAGATAAAGATAAAAATATCAATACCTATTTACCCTTTTCCCTAAATTAATAATAATTTGATGTCTCTTTTATATTAAATTTTTATTCTTACTATAAAACAATTATATATATAGAAGATGACAATCTAATAATTAAATGTTTTTATTGAATTTATATTAAAACAAGTATTAACATAAATATTGAACTAAATACTAAAATGAATATTTAAATAAATATTCTCATGACTAAAATTTCATTTCTTTTTTCTTAAAAAGAAAGAAAGATTTAGAAGTACTAATATTTTAAAAGATATATAAGAAACTATCTTAAGTTTATAAGTATGAAAGCTTTACAAGAAATATAGGAAACTTTAAAAAGACTGTTTCATATGCTTTAAGGAAATAAAAGGGAACTTAAATAAGGGTTCGACCCCTCTTGGATTCAATCCCCTTATAACAAGTCGACACATATTTAATGTGCAATGAATTTAAAACCCGCGTTTGATAGATATGATTTTGTCCCTTTCGATATGCTCTCAGGAAATTTAATAATGTAGTTTTGGGAATTCCCGTGTGTGCATAAACCTACAACGGGTAATGGAGAGGATGAGGAAACTGTGTAACATATATTCCAACCTATTGATCTTGATATGTATAATTCATAAAATCAATTGCCTGCAACTTTAATTCTGTAACATTAAGCCTGAAATGAAGAATTGTAAGAGAAAAAATTGCATGCCTATGAGTTATAGATCTGACCGTTAGAAATGATAGGATTCCCAAACAATAGAATAAAAGTAGCAAACAGTTAAATAAAATAAAGTTAGTTGAGGATTAGTTGTTGATGCCTTACATTAAACAATCTTCGTGTTTCCAACAGTAAACTCCAGAGAATCAGATGCGAATTCAAGATTAAACTCCTGCACCACAGCGTAATTGTCGTAATATATGCTACAACTAATTTTATTACGCCGAACTTCACCTTTCCAACAGTAAACTTCAGAAAATCAAACATGAACTGGTAATTTATAAATCTCTACGAATTCATGATTAAACTGCTACACCACAGTGTAATCGAGTAACTGCAGTGTAGGCAAAATTGATGGTTAAACAATCTACGGCTGCCATTTATCACACTGTCAACCAGGCCCTCTTGGTGTTTATAAACCATTGATTGACAAATTGAGCTTCGAAAGCTCAAATAGGGACACGCCTTCGGCGTAAATATATTTGAAAAACAATTGGGATTAATTAAATAATTGAAATAAATGTGTGGAATTTAATAAAATAAAATAATATTTAATTTTAAATTTGATAAAGATTTAATTGTGATAAATGTTGTCAATGGATTAAAAATTAAAATTATTAGATGATTGTTTTAAAATTGAAAAAATTGTTCTATGTCATTGTAAACATCAAAATAGGTACATATAATTTTGGGGGCTTGGACCAAAGTAGACTTAAAAAAAACTTTGAAGGATTCATAAAAGCTCTAAAAATAGGTACTCTAAATGAAACCTTGTATTACCTCGAAACTTCACTTGGTGAAGTGTTAGGTTGATTTTGACAAATTGTGTATGTGATGGGGTAGTCGTTTGACAAGTTAATAAAAAGTTGCAAGGCTATCAAGAATCTTACAAGATTGTAAAGATGCATAGTTATAAGAAGGAAAAATTACAAAAAAAATGTTGTAAGAGGTTCTATTGTGTGGACAATGTTTTAAATACGAGTCTCATTTTGAATGGAGAGATTTTGAACAAACTTTGAAGTTTGTTACTATAGGGTTGCATAATTACAAGCAAAGTTTTGGCTAACTATTTATGCAAGAAAAGTGTTCGTTGTCAATAAGTTTTATATTGTAAGGATCGACTTGAATGTTGCAAGTTGCTAATATTATTTGGATTAAACTTCTTATTTGTAATTTTTGAATGTTGTTTGATAGATTTTCCTTAAATGTTTGAGTACGTTGAATAATGTGTCTTGTTTTGTAGTGTTTACCAAGGTGTACGATTACATGGTAAAGCTTGGTTAGGTTAGCAAATCAGAATGCACAAGTGATTAGTCCCATAAGATATTATTTGAGGTTGATTGTTGCCTATGTTTGTTGTTTGTGAATAGATTGGGAGTTATTTGTTTTGTTGTTATTTATGTAAGTGTACATGTTTTCCTAAAGAATGAATAATCTAAAATAGGTTTGTCTAAGAAAGTATATATAATATACTAGTTGACTAGTGGTAAATCTTAAAAACAAATTAATGATGGACTATTAAACACTATTATGGACTGTAGAAATGTTATGATTCTAAAAATATTCACATTGTTGAAATCCATAAACACTGTTAAACACTATTATGGATTGTGGAAATATCATCTCTTAACAAATTTATATATAAAGTAACAATTAAAAGTTCAAAGCTAACTATTTATAATCAACAAAAGATAAATACTAAAATCAAAGAAACAAAATAAAACCTTAATCTTTTAATAAAAACACCTAAGATCAAGAGAAAATTCTATAAGAAAGTTGGAGATGTCTCACATTGTGTTGATGTTGTTATCAACATTAGCACCATCCTTATAATTTGTTGATGCATGGTTGATCATGCAGAGATTCCTAGAACTATATAGGGAAAGGAAAGGAGAAAGACTTTGAATTACAAAATGATAAATAAAAGAGAATGACTTAGGATAGAATAGTAGAATGCAAAGATCATGTTGCTAGCATGTGGAGAATGTGAAATAACAATAGAGGACAAGTTGATGGAACATTGATAGAGGAATATAATGCAAATAACAAGTTAAAATTTAGGAAAAGAACACTAATGCAAAGAACTGGCTACAAGAGATGAGGAACAAAGTACTCGTAGCTTTTTTGAACTGAAGGATAACATATAAATAAAGAAGGGATGACTAAAAAGGGTTTTAAAAACTCCTCTTCAAGATACCAAAGATTGAATATATAAGAGAAGAGTGTCAAGGCCACCAAAGTCTTACTCAAAAGGAGGAAAACAAATTTAAGTGTCACACTTAAATTCCCATTTGGAAAATTTGTGTGAGATCGCCACTGTTAATTTAGATGGGCAATTTCTAATTCATCACAAATGTTACAAAAATGCTATGAAAATTATTAAATTATCACATGGTGAGTTCACAATCACCTCTTTCTAAAAGTGATAATTGTAACATAACTAAATAAATAATCACACAAAAAGGCTAAACGAAGAATAAAGAAACAAATTTGGGGCATTAAGTCTTACAATAATGGGGTGACAAACAAAGGTAGCCTTCAATTGATAATGATAAGCACAGTGAATAATTTAACACCATTTAGAAGTAATACTAAGGAAGACTTAAGATATTCAATTGATGGGAGATGTCATGGTGGTCAAGATCAACTGATGGGAGATGCCATATGAGTCAAGATGATAGGATATGTCTTGGGAAGCAAGATCAATTACCTTTTTTATTTCATAATATATTATGATGATTGTTTAATCATCAACAAATACAAAATTATTGACCCATATAATGACATTCAAAAGTGGGTACTTACAATTACCCCAATTCACTTACACGCCAAAGGTACTAATATGTGCAACTACAGAACTGGCCTTTCTACATGTAAAACTAAACATACATAAAAATCACCAAGAAAAACATCTTAGAACTCATTAAGGAATGGGTAATATTGAATAGATGGGTCCTTTGATTTCTCAAATGATTCCTCTTTAACTTCATATAATTTATGTGATTCGTAGAAGATTAGGTCATGTAGAATAGTTGATTCCTTAAACTCTTCAAGTTGCTCCATCTTGACTACAAACATTTGACACCTTTTTCTTTTGGATCTTTTCAATTGCATTGCAAAGATGTGTTTTATCTTAATTTTATGTTGAATTCCTTGGATCAAGGTTGGGTTTCCTAAATCATTTGGGCATTTGACTATTTTGTCAAAATAATCTACTTTTTCTTTGTGATGTCATAAATAATTCATTCCTAAAACAACATCATATGACCCCAAAGGAGCTACATGGAGGTTGACTTCTATTAACAAAGTTGGTAATATTACTTTGGATTCAAATAGACATTGTTCTATTTGAGCTCTTGACTGGTTTGTACATTCAACTGACCAAGGTTTAGCCATATAGCCCATTCACATAGGAATTATTTTTAACAATCTAGGAGCTATAAAAAATTTAATTGCACTAGTTTCTATTAAAATTCAAATAGGTATTTCAAATAAAGTACATGTACTCTCAATCGATGTAATATGAGATTTTGCTTAACAATTATCAGCAGTTGCATGGATCCTTTGTTGAAATTCCATACTTGTTGAGATGGAAGAGAATAGCTTCAATACTGGCTCGCCTAAATTTTGTGTGGACACTGATTCACATAATGATCTCCTCCATGGTTGAAACATCCGCCTAGAGGTCGTCTCTTTTCTATGGGACGATCATTCTTGAAATTATCTCTTTTCTTGAAATCCTTATTTCATTTTCCATTTTGGGGTTCATTCTTTTAGTCATGGATCCTTCCCCATTTGACTTAGGTTGGGATTATTGATTCCAATTCTTATCTTGATATGTCGAGATGGACTTTAGTTTTTGTTCTTTCTTAATTGCCTTCTTAAAAACTTGGTCCATGGTGGTTAGTCCACAAACATCTGCTTCACCTCCAATTTGGGCATCTAGACCCATGGCAAATTTCCTTATTTGAAATTACTCAACATGTCGATATTGTGGTACATACTTCAGTAGTCTAGTGAAAATTCTCCCATTACTATGTCACTAACATGTCTCCTTGATGCAGATTCTAGAAATTAGTTAATTCTCGATCAAAGTAAAATTGAGGTAACCACCTTTTTTTGAAAATGACCACAAATTGGTCCCAAGTCAAACTCAAGGAACTTAGTCCCAGTTCAATCATCCTATTCATCCACCAAGTGGGTGCTTCACCAGATAACTAGTAAGCTCCCCAATTTTCCTTATTTATCTTTGAATAGTTCCTATTTTCAAAGATTTTATATATCAATTTTCCATGCTTTGGCTCCTATAGAGGATGAGATTTGCTACTCTTGAGTCTCTAGGATAGAGAAGTCTATATGGAGCGAATTATCCTCAACTACCTCAAAGGCTAAGCTCAAGCGACAAAGATGAGTAAAGGGGAGAAAAATATTTCAAAAGCCGAAAGAGCAGGCTCAGAGGTCTCGAAGGAAAATTGGCTAGCTCTTGGCTAGAGGATGACAATGAGGCACACAGATGTCCTCATGAAATGTGATCTCATACAGACCGAAAATAGAGCAAGTCTACCAAGACACATAGACCCTACTAGCTACTC
Organism: Sequoia sempervirens; assembly: GCA_007258455.2. NCBI lineage: Eukaryota > Viridiplantae > Streptophyta > Pinopsida > Cupressales > Cupressaceae > Sequoia > Sequoia sempervirens. The sequence continues at coordinate 67,531,730 of VDFB02075321.1, forward strand.
GAATATTGAAATAACAAAATTGTTGAAATAAAGGAAAGTACAACAACAAGAATATTAAATGTGCAAGTAAATGAATTATTAAAATTAAGTGACAATAGATAAAGGAAAGAAACAAACTCACGGGTGGTCTAGTGCTATGAATCCTCCCACAAAGATCCACTTGAACAACCTACGCACACAAAAACAATAAAAATTGTTGGGTTCGTTTTAGGGCTTGCCTTAGTCAAACCCCTGTTTTGGTGTTTCCACTTCCACAAACAACCAAGAAGACAACAAGATAAAGAAATAGATAATAGATAATAGATAATGACAAGATATAGAAAGTAGACACATTAGAGACAATATGTTACTTAAGCAAATATGATAATGCAATAAAAGAGTGTTTACCCTCCATTCAATGAGCTTGAGAAGTCGAAAGAGAGTGTAACAGCTTGAGAGAGTTGAGACAAAGATGTAGAAGCCATGAATGTGCAATAAGATCTTGAGAAAAATGGTGTAGAAGAGCTTGAGAGAATGAAAAGTGTAAGGATAATGAAAGATTGAGAGAATGAGAATGCAAAAATGAGCTAAATTGAGAGATTAAATGAATTAGAGGGAAGAATTTGAGTTTGAATGAAGATATGCATGCAAGAGGGTCATTTTTGGGTTCGCCTATGACTATAAAGGTGTTACACTTCATGATTGGGTGGAATTAGGTCCCAATGGCCATAGGATCAGGAATCTTTTCAAGACATTCGCATAGTGTGCAAATGTTTGCGCATCACAAAAGTATCCCTAACAAAAATTCCTTCACTGACTGAAAGCAACGAGGGCAAGGATGAATTTGAAGGCAAGAAAAAGTGGGATCTGCATTATTGTCTTTATTAGGCTCAAGTGAATGTTATGTAATGTAAAATTGCATTGGGGGTGCAATTTTACATTACATTTTTCCCCCACTTTAGTGAGCATATGTATTTAAAACATGTGCAAGCTAAAGTAGAAAGGAGTTGAAGAGAATACACCCAAGATGAATAAGTTGTAGGTCTTCAATCCGATATATGTGATGTAGATAAATTGAGGTAGGAGGTGAAGAGGACACAGGTCTTCGATCCTACAAAGTTGATTGAAATCTCACCACAAACATGTTGGCTGCAGACAAACATGTTAGGTAGAAAAAGTGAACAATAGGCATGATAAAATTCTAATATGATCAAATAAAAGATGATGATGATAGGTATGGATAGCAAGGATAGAGACCATACAACAAGTAGATAGGGTTATGGTTGTTGCAAACTGCATTATAGGACAATCATAGAAAAGACAAGACAAGTCTAGTCAGGTTGCCCCCAAGCTAGACAACGAGACATAAGACATCAAGACATATTTTTACAATATTTTTCAAACTTTTTTAAAAATTAAGTAGATATGATATCTCCCCCTTAGAATGATGTGTGCTATGCAGAGGATCATATGTCATTCTAAGGAGAAGAGAAAGACAAGGAGATGTTGTGACACAAAAATACATAGTGATATGTATTTGTGGAATGTTGTCACGTGAGGGACAACACATAGAAACTAAAACATCGTGAAGAGAAAAGTAGAGACAAATAAATCAAGATCATAGGGGGATCCGATTATTCGGGGTTAGAACTACTCATAGACATAGATAGATAGATATAATATAATATGTGTGAACTATCATCACCCCCTCAAATAGATCAGAATAGGAAGAAGAGCACATGAAGACAATAAAAATAAAAATTGAGTCAACATGGAAGAGGCCTAAATTCCCCAACGCTTTGCATCGTTCTTGACATGAAAAATCAAAGTTTACAACATATAGAAGAAGGATGATACAAATAGAAGTGTGTGATAGATTTTCTCTTTTGTATCCATGCATCTACAAGGGTTGCAAGGGTCCTCCAAGAAAGATCACAAACATTAATATAAAATCATGGGTGAACACAAACAAACACACAAAAATAATCTAAAGAGGAAGAAGAGGTGTCACTCTAGTACGAAACCTCTAGTAGGTCATCTTGATCCTAGTATAGATCATCATAAGGGGAGGGAAGACAAGCCTATAGGGGGGATAGGTAGAGTGGTGCTAGCCGGCTCACCTACAACAAGAACCAAGGAAGAAGCCCCCTCAAGGTCTTCCTCATTGAGCTCAGGTGAGACTAACGTCATTGATCTAGTAAAGATCAATGACAAAGTCATAATGTCCTTCAATGATTCAAACATGCACTTTTATGGAGTGACATGATGCGACTAGATAGGAGAAGGATGAGAAAATCGAGTCATTGTTGACCTCAAGAAGAGGGGTAGTGTCAAACTTTGGGGAGAGCGGTGTTGTCCCTGTCATAAGGATAGTACAAGCCAAGGTTGAACAAGACTAAAAAGATAGAATAATTTTTCCATCTTTGGAAACGAGGTCACTCTCCAACTTATGCTTTAGCAAAGGATGTGGGATCCTCACGGTAGAAGTGGAAGAGGGAGAAGGAGATGAAGCCACATAAGACACAACCTTGGTAAAAGGCATGTCAACGAGCTTGGGAAAAGGAGGAAGAATTGGAAGAGAGGTGATAAGAGGTAGCTCCACAAAAGGAGCAATGAACACCTGCACCCTCTTGGGGTGAGGTTCATTAGGATCTACTAACGAATTCAAAAGCAAGATGAAGGAAGTGGGAACCGAAGCAAAAGGAGAAGTAGAAGCAGGAGCCTCATAAGTAGAAAGATAAGGCTCCTCTTCAGTCTTCTACAAAGCCTCATGCTCCTTAGCCAAGGCACATCAATGGCTCTTACACTCTTGTGCAAGCCAGTTATGACGATTGTGGGAATTAGAAGGTGCAGCTTGAGAAGATGTCAGGGGCTCCTATTATACTAGAGGAGTAGCCTCTGTAGCCATTGTCGGTAGAAGGGTAGGCTCCTGAGGAGGAACAAGAGGAGGCGTGTAGATATGAAGAGAGACAAACATCTTGATGGTGGGCCACTTTCCTTTGTCTACCTTAGGGAATGTGGAGGAATAGGGGAAGACCAATACATAGGAACAACCCCATGGAAATGCTTCCCCTTTCCATAAAGGGTGGGTCGAGGACTGTGGGTAGAATCGAGAGCTAGAGACTTGAGGTCTTGAATTCCACAATGTGAACGCTTTTCCCTTTATTGTACCAAGCCTAGTAGAAGGAACATAGGACACCACCAAAGTTTGGGAAGTAGTAGAAGAAGAGGAAGCAGAAGGATAAGGCCTAAGGGCAAGAGCTTGCTTGTCCTTGCCCTTAAGAGGGGAAGAGGAGAAGAACGTTGTTATGCACGTAAAGAAGCCTTTAAAGAAATAGCCCGAGCAAAAGGTGGAAAACCAATTTTAGTCACCAAGCCCCTAGTCTTATACTTGAAATAAGCATTGTATAACAAGTCTCCTCTAGGTGGCAGAGGTCCAACTGGGGCAGACCAAAAGTGATATAGGGAGAAGCCCCCGTGTGACACCAGTGGTTTGTATCTAGTATCTTAGATAGTGTACATGGTACCCTCATGGGAAAACTTCAAGAATTTATTGATAACCAAGGCAATCATGTTCATAGAGACTACCCACGAGATGCCTAGTCTAACTTTAAAGAGATTAGACTCGGGTATCATGACAAATGGAACTTCTAGAGTTTTAGGTCCAACTAGGACCAACAAAGAGATGGGCCAATGGGCATAACAGAGATTCCATCGTGTGTGCTGAGTGTGGTCCATGACTCCTTATATTTCTCCTTATGCAAATTGTTTATGAAAAGAGTCTCCTTCGTGATAATATTGGCCTAACTTGTGGGGTCAACCATAACACAAATTATGACATTATCATTCACAGGATCGAGGATATTCAACAGAGAGGGTTCTTTGTTCACATGCATTTCATGTGGTGTAAATGTTATATCAAGAGTAATATCCTTATGTCCTAGAGGAGGAACAAAAGTAAATGAAACCATGTTCACATAATCAGATGGATTTAGTTTAGAAGAAGAAGAAGAAGAAGCAAGGGTTACAAGATTGGCAGAATGGGATGGAAAGGGATTTGTGTAAATTTATAGTTGGATATTAGGCTTTGCTACATATTTATTGGAGTTTTGTTTTTTTACCATCGAGTTAGATGGTATCATTGTTGATATGGTCTTGTATGACATGACGAAGATGCACACATCTCTTGGTATCATGACCAGACACTTGATGGTATTGGCAGAACTTTTGCACATCATACAACTGGGGATAAGGCTCAAAGAGTGGTTTGATCTCTAGGACAAATATAAGATTCAAATATTTTTGTAAATATTCTATTCCAGCCTACTAAACTTTTATTAATGGTAACATACACCACACTTGCTACTACTTTATTTTTCCTTGATTCTCCAAAGATAGACACAAATAAGCATCCATATCAATGGGAGGATGAGGAATAATCCCTATATTTAGAAACCATTTGTTGGTACTCACACATAGTGGCACATAGATAGGTGAAAGAGGGATATTTCATTAAAATAAATTTATCTCATAGTGTCCGTAGCAAGTTCCCAATGAACACTCATATGTCGAAATCTAGTAGGGCATAAGAGATTTGAGAAAAGAGGGCTTGGTAATGAGCGATGAAATCACACTTTCTCATGTGTAGCTTGCTTACATTGAATGAGATCGATAAAAGTGACCTTTAGTTCAATATTAGCCTAGAATTGTTGGAGGAACTGATTCACAACTTGGTCAAAGGAAAAGATAGAATTATCAAGGAGAGAGCAATACCACTCCAAAGTAGCATCCTTGAGAGAATGTGGAAATATTTTTGCTATTAGAGCATCATGAGGGAAGAGATCAGTACACATGGCATTAAAAGACGAGACGTGTCTATACAGGTCTCCTCTACCATTGTACTTTTTGAACTTAGGAATCTTCAACCCTTGAGGGATGGGGGTATTCAAGATGGTAAAAGACAAAGAACTACAATGAAAGTAAGGCTAGAACATAGGTTGAGAAGAAGAACTAGCCAAATCTTCCAATTGAGATTGTATTCACCCCATGTTTTTCAATAGATCATTGAGGACGAGATCTATAGACAAAGTATGACTAGCTAAAGCACTAGCACCAAAGGTAGAGATGTTCTGAGTCCCAGATGTAGGAATCTGAAAACCTAGAGGAATCCAGTTTATTCAAATCATAGGAATCTCCTTAGGTGCGGTGGTGGTATTATTAGCAATAGTATTGATGGAAGGAATCGTGTTAACCATGTGGGCAAACACTCTAGGTATCAAAACATTCAGCTAGTGGCCAACGATCTCCAAATGAATATTTTTGGGATTACCCAAGATGGAAGTGTATGATGGGACATGGGTCTCCACAATATTCACTATTCCTCAAAGTAGCTCCAAAACACTTCAATTGGTAATTAGTAAATTCTTTAGACCATTAATGAGAGGATCCGCTTGAGAATAAGAATCTTCATTCACTAGGAACTCTGCGAGCTCTTCGAGCCTAACTTCCAAGGAGTGAATTTTCTCAACAAGGACCCTAAGAGAAACTTCCTTAGCTAAGGAAGAGGAAAAGTTTGAAGGAGAGGCTGAAGGAGTACAAGTTTTAGTTCCAATACAAGGAGGGGAGAATTTGGTAGGGAGTCTCATAGAGTACTCAAAATCTAGACCTGAATAGGGAGGAATAAACCTTCTAGACCCCATATCAATATGTTGATAGCTCCTTATTATGTGCTTGGAGATAGTAGATTGGGTTGTGAAGCTCATAAAAGTGTCACAACATGCTATCTAATACACGTCCTAACAAGAGAGAAAAAAATTGACACAAAGATAAGAGTAAAGAAAGGTTCACCAAAATGTAGAGGATGAGATTCGCTACTCTCGATCTATAGGATAGAGAAGAGTCTACAGGGAGTGAATTATCCTCAACCACCTCAAAGGTCAAGCTCAAGTGACAAAGATGGGTAAAGGGGAGTTTACTACAATTTTTTTATGTTTATGACTATTTTCAGGAAAAAAGACTTCAAAAGCCGAAAGAGTAGGCCTTAGAGATTTTAGAGACAAATTGGCTAGCTCTCAGCCACAGGATGACAACGCGACATGTGGATGTCCCTGTGATGTGTTGTGGTCTTGTACAGACCAAAAATAGAGCAAGTAAATCAAGACACACAAAGCCTACTAGCTATCAAGAATTAAAATTTGATAGTTTGCTAAATCAAAAAAATCTTGAAATAAAGGAAAGTACAACAAGAAGAATACTAAATATGCAAGTAAATGAATGATTAAAATTAAGTGATAGGAGATAAAGGAAATAAATGAACTCATGAGTGCTCTAGCGCTACAAATCGTTCCACAAAGCTCAACACAAACAACTTGCACACACGGAAACAATAAAAAATGTTGGGGTTGTTTCAAGGCTTGCCTTAGTCAAACCCTCATTTTGGTGTTTCCACCTCCACAAACAACCAATAATACAATGAGATAAAGAAATAGACAATAGATAATAGAGAATGAAAAGATATAGAAAGTAGACACATTAGATCCAATATGTTACTTGAACAAATACGATAATGCAATAAAAGAGTGTTTACCCTCCCTTCAATGAGCTTGAGAAGTCGAAAGAGAGTGCACCACCTTGAGAGAGTTGAGAAAAATATGTAGAAGCCACAAACATTGAAGAAGCTTGAGAAAAATGGTGTAGAAGAGCTTGAGAGAATGAAAGTGCAAGAAGGAGAATGAAAGATTGAGAGAATGAGAATATAAGAATGAGCTAGATTGAGAGATTGAATGAATTAGAGGGAAGAATGTGACTTTGAATGAGGATATGCATGCAAGAGGGTCATTTTTGGGTGTACATACAATTGTAGAGGCGTTACACTTCATGGACAGGCAAAAGTGTAACATCCCAACAACCATAGGATCAAGAATCTTGTTAGGACATTCACATAGTGTGCAGATGTCTATGCATCGTAGAAGCCTCCCCGACAAAAAATCCTTCACCAACTGAAAGTGATGGTGTCAAGGATGAATTTGAAGGCAGGAAAAAGGGGTATTTGTATTATCATCTTTATTAGGATAAAGTGAAGGTTATACAATGTAAAATTGTATTAGGGGTGATATTTTATGACATTACAGCTCCATCTATCATTATTCCATCAAACTTTGGTGGATTAATTTTCTTCATATCTCTTGCAAGTTCATTAGTTAAACGAGTTCTCAACTCTCCCTGACTTTATTTGTCTTGATTAGCTTCCCTTTCCCCTTCATGAGTACTATGCTCCTTATCCTTATTTTCACCATTTTCTTGACTTTTTTCTTCGTTACTCTTATAGTTGTCTACCCCTCTTACCTCTTGCTCCAAGGATCCCAATCTTTCCTTGGATTTATTTAATATTGTTACCTGATTTGATCCAAGTTTTCCATAGGGTTTTTTGAAGGTTGACCAAATCTATCTTGACTACTTCTAGGGTTTACTCTTGTTTGCACCATGATTGCACCTAGCAGGTCATCATGACCTTATTAGTTCCTTAGCTTAAAGAGAAGAGAGAAAAGCTCAAAATTACTTAATTACAAACATTTATTTTTACTGTTTACTCCTTAATAAAATTATGATTAATTTCCAATCTTTAGGAATTTTAAAAATAAAGGTGTAGACACCTAAAAATGTCTCAATGGATCACATTGGCTAACTAACATCATTTCATCCTCAAATCCATCTTTTTTTCACTTGTTTAATTAAATAATCTTAATTATTTAATCAAATGCCTCATTTTCACCTATTAATCTAATTGACCTAATTGGGTTAATTCACCCCCTCTCACACTGACATTTTATTCTATTTAATTAAATAATGCAAATTATTTAATTTTAACCCTAAGTCCTCTTATTTAATTAAATAACCTAAACTATTTAATTAAATATCATATTTGCATCTCTTTTTCATTAAATAAAATCAATAATTTAATGAATATCCTCACATTCTTCATCTTGCACATTCAAATTTAGTTTTAAATTAACTAAATTGCTAATTTCCCTCTCATCCACTTGCATAGGGAATATTTTAAAGGAATATTCTCCTATTTTCCTCCAAAAAAAAGGTAATGATTACTCCAAACAAACTTTGAAACAACTTTTTAAAGTTGTTGCAAAGTGTGTTTGTTTGCATGATTGTGAGCCCTTGATCTTTTCTTGATCCATGTGATCTTTGATTATCATCCATTGATGAGAATCCTTAATCCATGTTTCATCCTCCTTTCATTTGTGACCATTGATAGATCAAATCAATCTCATCCATTGCTTTTTCATTTGATCTCCATTAAATCAATTATTTAATGAATATCATATAATTCCCCTAATTTGCATAATTGAAACTTTGTTTTAATTATCAAATTACTAATTCTTCCACTTGCAAGGGAATATTCCTCCTTTGCACATTCATCCAAAAGGGGAATATTCCTTCCCCTTTTGCACAATTAAACTTTGTTTTAATTTGAAAAATATTTATTTCCTCACCCATGAGAATATTTCAAAGAATATTATTTCTCCTCATTTGAAAAAGAGAATATTCTTAGAAAACTTCATGTGCAAGTTAACTCAAAACTTCATGTGTAAGTTAACTAAAAACTTCTTGTGCAAGTTAAGTTGTGACCTCTTGTACAGGTTAAAAATGTATTTGTTTGAAGGAATGAGAACCCTTGATTAAATATCAACTTGCATTTTCATCCCTTGATGAGAATCCATGATCCATGCCTCCAATTTCCTCCATCCTTGACTGTTGATTAGCTTTTTCAATCTCAACCCTCAATTTCTCACTTGCTTTCCTATAAATAAATCACTATTTGGAGACAAATGGATCCATCTTTTAACAAAAAACTTATATTGTTAAAATAATTTGCACTTGCACTCACATTTAACATCATTTTAGCTTTATTTACTTGCATATTAGCTTAGCTTCCATTAATGGCTTCCATGATAACATAGGTGCATACATTTAGCATATTTTGTTAATTAAGATTTTAATCTTTTGAAGCTTGCATACATTTAGAGTAGATTTTCATACACCCATATTGATCATCTTAGCATCTATCATGTTAATTTAGTATTTAAATCATGTTTTATCACATATCTCTCATGGTTTCATCAGTTTTCTTCAATGAAACTGACTGAAATAATTTCATTATCTAAGGGATTGGGAAAGGGTCGCCATTCCACATCAATGCGACACCACTCCCCCAATAGGATAAGTTTCAATGTCTTAGATTAGAGGTTTTTCAAGCTTTCATGATTTAGAATGTTAGTTTTAATGGCTTCTTTGTCTCTATTTACAGTGAATGATCTTATTGGAATTGATGCCTAGTGGGTTAAATATGCCTTGAATTCATATGGATCGGGTGTACTTAACCTATACTAATAACATTGGTCACATTTTGGAATTAGAAGGATGGCATGAACTAATCAATCTGACAAATTTCTCTTTAGATTTTTTTTCCTTATGTTTGCAAATACAATGACGCTTTTTTAAGCTAATAGGGTTTTGTAGGTTGGGCAATAAAAGTGGAAGTGAAGAAGCATTCTCATCTTAAAATATTATAATTGTAACAAGTGTTTGATGCTTTTGGGAAAATTATAACCCATCTATCACGTTTTTCATTTTATGCTTTAGGACCACACTAATTTTCATTTGGGTTTAAAAAGAACGCTCAAACGGGACTAAAATTGAACCTTGATTTCTTCATTTTATTTTGGGCTTAAAATTGAACAAGGCAACTTAATATTTCGTTCGGTGCATAAAATGAAGTCATCTTAGCTTTAGGGGTTAAAATTAACCAGTGTTTGTTGTGTTTTGATTTACAACTTTGTTATTGAATGTGTATGCAATTCTCTCGCGCCACTCAGTGATCTTGAGAAACAAAAACATTCCTTAACACTTTGTATAATCACCTGCATCTTTTCAAATTGGATTAAAAATGAACCCCTTGCTAGTGTAGGGAAAAGGTGTGGTGTGTGTTCTCTCCTTGTTTTATGCAAACATGGATGATTGAACTACAAACGTACTTCCTTGCTATTTTTTTAATCTTTAGAGGGTCTTGTTGTGCAGTTTTTGCACACACGCCCCACTTGGAGTAGGGACCCTCTTTATTGGTGTCTTTGACCTTTGGTTCTATTGGATTTATCATCTTAGGGTCTTGACATGTTAGTCTTGCTGGCTTTGACCTTGTCTTGAGGTTTAAATTGATTTAAATTGAGTTTTTGGCTAAGTCCGGGTTTTCACTTGGATCCAGAATTTTTCAACTCTGGCGGATTTTCCCGGGCCCTCGTTCCTTGTCTGTTTCTGGCAGGATTCTCCGATTCCAGGTTTTTGCCTTACTTCGGGATTTTTCGGTCTGTGCGGATTTTCCCGGATTCTGCCAAAATCCCGATCTTCCTAATTTCCCCGGTTTCTGCATTTCTGCGGAATCCGTGTTTCCGCGCATTCTGGGATTTTCCAAAATTTTGCTTGGGGCTCGGGTTTCCGGATTTGTCAGAGATGTCATGTCGTGCATTAATGGTTGAGGTACCTTTACTCAGACGGGTATAAGGGCGGATTTAGGGCATTTTCAGTGTCATTCTGACTTCATTGCTCCCTTGTTTTGCTCTGGCGATTGAGTTTTTTCTATTTGTAGCTTTGAGAATTGATCTTGGTTTGTTTGCGCGAAGATTGCTTGAGTGTTGGTGCTAGTATTTCTATTGCTTAGACGTGTTTTCCGCGTGGTCAATTTTCTGAGCTCGAATTTCATTCGCTTTGATCCATGGTATGTATTCATTGCCCTTCCGTTTGCTTATGAGGTAATTAGGGGTTTTTCGTACTGCGTATTGTTAGGTTTGGGTCAGCCCTTGATTTGATTTTGATTTCGCATTTATAGAGTCGGGGTCTAATCCATTTTATTATGGAACCCTATTTTCCGTGCCTTGTGAACTCCATTTGTCTGTGAGATGGCATATTCATCCTTTAGATAGGATTTTGGGTTGGGTTGATTGCTTGTTTTGGGCGCGAAATGTGTTATTGTACGAAATTAGGGTTTCCTTTGGTGTTCAACCCAAAATGAAGGTTTTATTGTGCTTGAGCGGCTTTTGCCCCGTATCATGTTGGCTTCCCCCGTCTTATTCAGATTAGAGGGCTTTAGGTAAATCCCTAACCGATATTTTAAAACCTTAAAGCTTGTTCTGGTTTTAATGGCGGGTGGTTTGGTCATTCGGATTTGGGCATCTTTATTTTGATGTGGAGATTCATCCTTTGCGTGCTTTCGATGGGTCTAAATCCTTTGCGCCCTGAGTCTTGTTGCTTATCATCGGTTTTGAGATCATTTGAGCTCAGGAGGGGTAGATCCCATGGTCGTTTGAGTTTTGGTTCGCATCTTATCGTTTTTCAGGTTTCCGAGGTCGTCGCGGAATTTCCTCGCTCCCGGATTTTCCCGGTTTGGGTTTATTCTGCGGGCTGGGGTTATTTCTGGGGCATTTTGAGCTGTCCGCGAAAATCCGTTCCATCCGGATTTTTCCGGATTTCTGGTCTGGTTATGTTCTTTATGATATTTTGATGATAGGATTGGTGGAACGATTGTCTAATGATTATTTCTTGTTGCTAATGAGTGAATTTAATGATTATCCTTTGATTTTCCATTTGCACTAATGATCTATATGATTAACGATGCTTTGGCAGCAGGAATCCGTCTGGGTCAGATTTCTCCGAAATTCTGCCCCGACAATATTTTCCCGGATTGCGTGATTTTCCTGGACTATCTGATTTCTCCGGATCTCGATGGATTAGTAGTTAGCAATGGATTTTGATGGATTTACATGATTTGTGCTAACCTTTTGAACTGGAATATGAATAATAATTGGATTCTAATGATGATTTTTGGATGTGTAGGCCGAACCAAGCAAAGCTGTTGTCAGGAAGTCCAAGGGTGGTGCAGGGGCATCATCTATTTCTGAGACAGAGCGGTTGAGACTAGACATGAAGAATCAGCTCCTGGAAAGCAGGGTGTCCTCCGTGTGGGCCGAGGTATCTAACACGAATGTTGGTGCCTGGCGCTATGAGGAGTTCAAGCAGAGAGCGACTGAGAAGGACCAGTCAGCTTTGAGACAAGGAATGATGAACTCTGGATTAGTGCATGTGGCAGGGTTCCCTCCGGCGGTTCAGTGCTATGAGTTGATTTTGGAATGTGCAAGACAGTATGCGGTTGATACCCAGATGGTGGTCAGCACTGAGGGACGAGTCTTGGCAAACTTCAGTCCGGCTTCCATTGCACGAACCTTCAGCATGCCTGATCTTCCTTCGGTCTGTGCTTTGAACATTGACATTTCCAGGACCTATTACGAGAATGAGCCAGTCAAAGCCCAGCAAATCATCAATTCATGGCTGGAGAAGCCAAAATCTCACCACTCCAAGTTGTCCAAACAGCTGCACAGGGTGAAATTCAGGTCGGATGTGTATGATGCCATCACACTGTTGAGCAGGGTGGCTGGACTGAGAACTGCAGGGGTATTGGAGAATTGGATGGTCCATGTGATCTTCAAGATGAGCCAGGGGACAAACTATCATTGGGCAGGACTCATTAGTGCAGAGATTGAAAAACAACTGAGAAATGTCCTGGAAGCAAAGAAGTTCAATATGTCTTCTTACATTATGTATGTGTTGGCCATTTCCTATCCCTACAAAGGTTTGACTCCGAGGGGAACCATTGGGCAGAACATAATCTATGAGGTTTATCCGGAGCTGCATTTGGGACATAAGGATTACAGGAGGACAAATGATGCATTCACAATGCACATTACCTAGACACTTCAAAATGCAGAACATATCAGATTATCCGATGGAGCTAGGGGACTAATCAAGAACTACAGAGCATGGTTTATCTAGTTCCCTACATTCACCTACCTCTGGATTGATGGATGTCCAGTTGCCCCTTACAGGTTGCCTCGGTATCCCACTGACCATATTGTGCTGTTGGAAGTTGTACGACAAATCTGTGAGTTTGATGCAATTGTGAAGAGAGAAAAGCATAAGACAGGATTCAGAGGAGACTTCCCTCTTGGGATTGGTGTGGGAGAAGTGTGCCCATCTATTCAATCAGCTCACACTACAGGTGAGGAGTTGGCAGCTTATGGATTCTCTTTCCATTCGAAGAGAATAAACTTTGACATAACAGGAGAGGCCCAAAAGAAGGCTACCCAAGAGTACAGGCATAAAGAGGACTTAGAAGACTACTGGGTCAATATCAAGGATGACCTCGATGCAAGGAAAAAAAGGTATTACAGGATGCCTGTGGAGGCCATTAGACAATACAATGTTAAGCTGATTCTGGATCAGCTTGATGATGATGGAAAATTGGTTCAGGACCATGTTTACGAGCCCATAAAGGACAGGTCAGTTGCGGACATTGATTGGAGTGAACCCGAAGTGACAGAGTTGGAGGACCTGATGGCTCCTGTGTTGAGGTTTACCCTTTCTTGGATGAAGCACAAAGTCTAGGAATTGGAGAATGCCAATGTGCCCTGCACCTTTGAACTGATGGGGAATATTAACCCCGTGTCAACTTCTGAAGAATCCGGGGAGGAGGACCCCAAAGGGAAATCAGCTAAAACCTCACCCTTCAAGATTAAAGTCAGAGGTCCTAAGGGGGTTGATCCTGCAACGAAGAGGAAACCAATTGGCAAGTGTAGGTAGAAGACCCTGACAATTAGCAAGTCCTCGGATGAGGAAGAAACAGAGAAGGCTGAAGAGGATGATGCTCCTCCACCACCCAAGAAGACAAGAACTACAAGGACAGCCAAGAAGAAAGACCAGACCGCTTCGGAGGATGAACCTCCAATTGTAGATGTAGAGAGCTCCGGAGGAGAGAAAACCAAAGTATATACCAGAAAATCAAGAACTCCTTCTCCCAAGGATGCTGCACAGCCGAGGGACTCTCCTCCAACACAACCAGTTGAAGAGCAGGATAAGCCAGTTTCTCCTCCGCCAAGTGCACTAGAACCGAAGAATCTGGATGAGCAGGGAATTAGCGGGGAGGCTGAGCAGTTCAAGGAGGGGACACTGTACAGTGAAGCAGCCGAGCTTGAGGTAGAAACTGAGGAAAGACACACTTCTCCGCTGGTGCAATACGAGGATTCTCCAGAGAGTGATAAAGGCCGCGGATCACCAGAGCTAGAGGAAAGCATCCCCACTAGGACTCCATCGCCGGTGCTTCCAGAATTAGGACTTGAGGGGGTTGACCAAGCCAAGCAGAGTCCAGAGAAAGAAGATGACAAAGTAACAACTGAGAAGGAGGTTGAGGTAACAGCTGCAGAAGAGGAAAAAGTGACAGAAGGACTGGAAGAAACCAGGACAGAGGAAATCCGGACTACCCTTGTAGCCCCGGACTGGTTAGAGAAGGAGCTGGCCAGGAAGAAACAGGTGATTGTTGAGGACACTCCGTTAGATTGGGATGAAATGCTGTCCCAGATCGGCAAAAGAAGGAAGAAGAGGGTCGCCAAGGTGATTTCCCGGGTGGAAAGAGATGAAGCTCACAACAGGGTAGTTCACATCGCCACCCCTGCAGCGGATAAGACAAGAGATGATGTTACAGGCCAGGACTACAATGTCCAAACTATTAATCTCGGCCCGACCTCCCTAGAGCAAGACATTGAGGAGTTTGAAGGGTCGAGTGCCATAATTGTTGACAGGCTGAAGAAGGAGACCCAATCCAAACGGGAGCTGAAGAAAGAAAATGAGAGATTGAGGAAATGTTTAGAAGAGGTAATGAAGCCTCTACAGTCTCTCCATCCATTCTCTTCTACTACTCCGGGTTTTCTGCCTAAGGAGACAATCTTTGGAATTGAAAAGATGAAGGCCTCCGCCCAAGCTGCCACTGATTGGCTGATGGATGTCCAGACGAAAGGAGATAATGCTATTAAGGCGATCTTGTCTGTGGGGAAGGATGTAGTCCGGGCAAAAGAACTGTTGGAGCACATCTTGTCTCAGGATAAGGGTGACATAGATCTCCTGTTGCAGAAATCAAGGACTATCCTGGGACATGGTAAGGATCAATTGGCTAAGGATGGAATCCTTCCTTCCTCCAAGCTGGATGAACCATGGGAGTGGTTTGAGGCATTGCTGGTCAGACAAAAGGGTCTGAAGAAGATACAAAAATGAAGGAAGTCCATTGATGGCGACCTTACAGCAGTTTATGACGGATGCATTGCCTTCTTTGAGGTGATGACAGGGAGGAAGAAGATAGCTCCCAAATATTTGAGCTTAGATCAACTGAAGGAATGGTGGCATGAGGTTTATGCCCTAGATTCTGATGGAGCTGTCACTAGCCATTTACTTGATGATGCAGCTACATACTTGGTGGTGATAGACAGGTACATGGCCAACAAGGAGGACTGGAACAAAATTGTTGAGCGGGCCAAGGAAGGGATAGATTCTATTAAATGCCGACTCAGGGTCTTACCATCGCCACCTATTGCTGAGTTGGATAGAATATTCTTGAGTGTCCAAAGGACGTCAGTGCAGGAGAAGGGCAAAGGGAGTGGCAGTTAATGCTCAAGTTCGAGATTTGTGCTTCCCTATTATCATAGGGCATGCATTGGACCAGACTTCCTTGGGGACTGTGCCTTGGCCGACTTGGATGATGGCATTAAATGTGTGCCTTAGTTTGTTTTCCTGGGCTGACCTGTTTTGGCAGTTTTTTTATTTTGTAAAATGTTTGGCTGGGCCGACATGTTTTAAGGGGAATTTGATATAAATAGGCATTCTTGCCTCATTGTAGGGGTTAGACATTGGTTATAGACATAGCGAGACAGTAATAGATATTAGCAAGAGCTATAGTTAGAGTATTTGAAGTTTCTTGAAGCAAACATTATATTAGAACGGTTGAATTGTTGCAACATTTGGTGATTAATACAATTGAAGACATTGTGGTTTTCCTGGTGAAATCCTTTGTGTTATTTCATCTTGCATGGTTCCTTTGTTCTATCTTTTAAATTGCTTGAAGATTTAGGGTTTAGTATTCAGAAGTAAATTAGTTTTGGTTGGATAAATGATGTTTGTGATTTCATATTTGGAATGTTTGTAGCTATCTCTGGTCTATACTCCCAGTAACTATCTGATTGTAGTAGGCTGGTAAAGTCAACCTGGACTGTATATTCAGTGTGCTTAAGTTCGATTGTAGATGCAAGTCTGATTTGAAAATTTGTATTCCTCAGAAGATGGCACCGTTCTTGTAAGATTGCTTTGTGGGTCAAATAAGAATTGGTTATTTGAGATAGGTTCATTCCACATATATGTCATTTACATTACTTGTCCTTGCAATAGTTTAAATTTTATTACTTCCTTGCATCCCTATCTTTTGCTGTTTCTTTATTATTCAGTTAGATTTAGGATTCAAGATCACCATATTATCAGATCTGATAAATTGAAAGGATACAGTTTGCTTGTAGTAAGGTCCGATTGTGATTACCAGCATTTCACATTTTATCTGAGTTGTTTTATGCATTGTTATGACCTAACACCCGAGAGACCTTGGGGTGATTTTCAGTGATTTATTATTGAAGATAACCTTTCAAGAGAGATAGGATATTATATTCTGTCTAAGTTGTTGCTGTACAGAAAACACCATCAACAGATTGGCGCTAGAAGGAGGGCCTGAATGAACACACTGGATCGTTTCTTGAACGCCATCTCTCCAGAGAGTTATAGGAGAAATACCAGATCCACCACCAGAGAGGAAGATTTAGAAGAACTTCAATTTCCCAATAGGTCAAGGAAGACTAGAGAGAGGGGAGAATCATCATCACCCATCCCTTCACCCACATCGTCCACATCTTCACATCCTGAGGTTGAGGCTATACCCATCCCTGAAGAGGTTCCTGTTCAACAGCCTCAGCCTGTCGTTAACCAACCACAACCGCCACCTCCGCTCTTACCAATGGCTTTCCTTGCCAATAATCCATCACCTTTGTTCTTCCAAGCCTATAATGTTATGCCTAAGAACCCTAAACACTTCTGTTCAAAATTCCATGCTAATGACCCAAACATGACTGCTGAAGAGCACCTGAGGATTTTTCAGACTTGCCTCAAAGACAGGGGGATAGTTCATGAGGATGTTGCTTGTAGGTTGTTCCCTTATTCACTAGGAGAAGAAGCCTTTTATTGGTATAACCATCTCCCTGCCGGTTCAATTCTTAATTGGAATGACCTTGAAAAGGCCTTTTTACAGAAGTTCTGGATTCCCATCAGTGCCAATGAGCTATACCTGTAGTTCATCAAGGTTAAGAGAGAGGTTAACGAACCCATAGCCAGTTTCAATAATAGGTTCCACTGTGCATTCACTAGATTACAAAACCCATATGTTTTGGACGATGGTACTGCCCTGGGAGTATATTATGAAGCTCTGGATAGCCTAACAACAACCTTTTTGAAATGGAGACTCAACCCTCCAGGTACCCTGACCGATGCCTATACAGAGGCTGTCAAGCTCAGTACAGATCTGAGGCAATACTTGACTAGGCCATTACCTTCTCTGGGACCAGTTACACATCCTAACCAGATTCAGGCGGTAAATCAGGCCCTCACCGATCATACCCCAATTATGAACCCAGTTCCCCAATTACCTATGGTACCACACCCTAGTCATCCCATGAACCAGATCTCTCCTATGAAAAACTTCCCTCAACAACAAGTTAATCAGCCAATGTATCAAACACAGCCGAGTAGCTTCCCTGCTTATCTACAGAATTCTGAGGTGTTGCATCAGTCTTTGGGATCCGCCACAATGCATATCCCTCCTCAGAGTAACTCGAACCAGATCCCTTACCAAGATCCTAATAGGGAGAGGATTGATGAAATGGCTGAACAAATAAAAAAGCTAAATCTAGAGGTGACTTACCTGAGAAATTAGAATAGTCAGTTGCAAGCTGCTTAGAAGGGAATACAATCTAATCAGAACGGGGAGTTTTCACAAGGATAGAACTTTGACAAGGGACAACGTAATGATAGAGGGTTCTACAATTACAGGGGATATAACCAGGATAGGGGTTACAACAATGACAGAGGTTTCAATAATGAAAGGAGGCAGAATTTTGACAGAGGCCAAGGAAGTGGATCAGGATTTGATAAAAGGCCACCACAAGGACAGAACAGAACTTGGAATATAGGACCCAATAATGGGGGATTTCCTACCCCATTGGATCAGCCTGCTAATCAGATTGTTAATCAACCTGCAAACCAACCAGTCAGCCAAGACAAACCTCCTAATGGTGTATATCTGGCAAAAGCAGCCCTATCGGGGTGGTGTAGGCTCCATAAGACGAGCCAACATTTAGAATTGGAGTGTCCAGAATTTCAAACTGCAGCCTCCATTTTCCAATATGAGGTGGAAAATAACGCTAATGGGCAGGAAATCATTCCTTCTAACTCATATGATTCTTCTGTGCTGGTGTTAAATCATGCTCCTTTTCCAGCCAGTAACGAAAATATACCAGAAGAACCTGATTCCTAGAAAGATGAAATAGATCAGATTTGTAATGGAGATGAAGTGGTCCAGTTGTTTAACGAAGGAGAGATAAATGACAATGGTCCCCTGGATCAAGATGAAGCTTATGTTGAAGAAGTACAGATGTTCCAGAGATAAGGATTGAGGGATATGCTTCATAGACGTCCACAGTCTAGAGGACCTTTCACTACCTCCATTCCTCCCAACAATTTCAGTACTCCTCCAGATCTTAATGCCAGCAACAATCCGTCCTATCCACATGTCTCCAAGCAGTACCTTTCGAAAGACAGACAAGCTCAGGCTGAACCACAGAAGGAAAAGGTTGTTTAGGTAAGCAAGGAGAAGGCAGAGGAACCTTCTAAGGAAGTTTCTACTGACATGAGTGAGGAGCAGATGGCTTCATATGTTGCAGAGGAATTCAATAAACTAAAGGTAAACCTTTCTGCATTTGAGTTATTGAGATTTCCTACAATTAGGAAGGCCGTCTTAGGAGCCTATGATGCAAGTTCAAAGTCATTGGATAGGTCTTCTAGTGAGCATGTTGGCCAGACTTCTAGTTTTTAGTCCGTGAACATACAAAATCAGACTCAAAATAGGACCAACCCACCTCCTGGAGATAAGGGAAAAGAAAAGGACAAAACTCAAGTGGCCCAGGTAGATACCCAGCCCACTTTGTTTCAAGGTAAAACAAAAACCCCTCCATTTTTGATCTCAGTCTGAATCTTTGGTAAGAACCTTCACAATTGTCTATTAGATTCTGGTGCTTCCACCAATGTGATGCCTCTCGGAGTTTGCAGAGCTCTGGGAATAACACCTGCTGATTCCTAGAAGAAGGTCACTCAGTTGGACAGAACCGAAGTGAGTGTGGTAGGAGAAATTAACATGATCCAGATACAGATAGCCTCTGATCCAAGGATCCAACAGTTCATCAACATTCAGGTGGCTGACATTCCTGATGCATACGGTTTAATTTTAGGAAGGGATTTTATGAAGGCTCTGAATGGGTATGTGTCCACTGATCACTCTCACATGTGGCTTCCCTGGAAAGGAGTGCCTAATCAGATAAGGATTGAGAGGGAGCCTAGAATGAAGTACATGATAACAGAATACCAAAAGACTTCAACCGAAGTTCTCATATCAGAAGCTAGAATGGGAAATTACCTGCTATCGGCCTAGTATGAAGAATCAGATGCAGAAGAGGTATTGATGTTGCATACGATGCCAGCTGATGTTGGGACAGGGTCTAGCCATACTGAGGTTCTAACATAATTAGTTGAAGAGGAAGCACCTGAAGACAAACAGATCAGCTTATTGGACGATTTCCAGGAATTCATTAGGCAATGTATGGAGAACCAGATTCACCTGGGAAAGAGGACAAGCTTTAAGGAGTTACTCTTACCAAATTGGTGTAGAGTCCACAATGCCTCTCACTCAGAGTTGGAATGTTGTCTGTGTCAAAAAGCAATAAAATAAGTACACAAATGCATGAATCCAGCTCAGGCAATTAAGATAGATGGGCAGAATCTCTAAGAAGAGTGCGAAAGCCAGAAACCTGTGGTGACTGAGGCAGCCTCTAACACTGATAAACCAAAAGACAGAATGAAGAAAAATACCACTACAGAATGCTGGACTCTCAAATTCGATGGATCCAAATCCAAGCATGGAGTCGGAGCAGGGTTTGAGCTGATCAGTCCAAAAGGTAAAAATTTATTTGCAGCTCATAGGCTCCAATTTCATTGCACCAATAATGTAGCAGAGTATGAAGCATTAATTCATTGACTCCTTATGACACTCAAGAAAAAGGTCAGGGTTCTGCAAGTTTTTGGAGATTCAGAATTAGTAGTCAAACAAGTAAGGAAGCAGTATGTGTGTCACAATAGAAGGATGACCAACTATAGGCATAGAGTGTGGGACCTCATTGAGGGATTTGACACTTTTAATATCCAACTGATCCCGTGGAAAAAGAATCAAACTACTGATTCTCTGGCCCAAGCAGCCAACACTTCTCTGTCAGGATTGAAGAAGTTTACTATTGAATTAACTCCTGTGCCATCGATTCCTGACAATGTGACTAATTTTTAGGTGTTTAAGGATGATAAACATATCCTGGACTTTATCACAAACACAGATGTCTTTGCTTCACAGATCATTGATGAAACAAAGCCTCAAGAAGCAGAATTGGATCTAAAGGGTGTGCTGAATTTGAAGTCCAATACTATTCCAAGGGGAATGGTACAGTTAGAGAGAATTTTCGATATGGAAAAAATCAGAGATCAAGAACAAGAGACAAAGAAAGAATCTATTAGTGGACAGTGTGACATTCACAATGTGGGTACTGAAGATAATGTAAAGAATATTTTCATTGGTAAGGTCTGTACTCTTGAAGAAAGACAGGGAATAATCAGAGCCCTATACGATTTTTCAGATATAGTGGCATGGGGTTATGAAGACTTGAAGACTTATGATACATCCATCATAACTCATACTATACCTCTGAAGCCAGGCGCTAAACCTTTCAGACAGAGACAGAGACCTATTAATACACTGTTGGAGCCAATCATACAGAAGGAAGTTCAGAAATTGCTATCTACTAGAATCATATTTCCTGTCAGGCATTCAACTTGGGTGGCCAATCTGGTTCCGGTAAGAAAGAAGAACGGTGAAATTAGGCTCTGTGTTGACTTCAGAAATCTGAACAGATCATCAGAGAAAGATAATTATCTAGTTCCCTCTTTGGATGAAGTGTTACAGGTGGTCAATGGATCGCAGATGATGTCCTTTCTGGATGGGTATTCAGGGTATAATCAAGTGATGGTCCAGTATGAGGACAGACACAAGACCGCTTTTACAACTAAGTGGGGAACCTTCGCTTACAGGAGGATGCCATTTGGGCTTATTAATGCGGGAGCCACGTTTCAACGAGCTATGGATATTGCTTTCAAGGACATCATAGGAAAGTGCATTATTATTTACATGGATGATCTGACTGTTTTCTCCAAAAACAGAGGGGATCATATTTCAAATCTGCGTAAGGTGTTCCAGAAGTGCAAAGAATTTGGCATCTCGTTGAATCCCAAAAAGTGTATCTTCGGAGTTACAGAAGGCAAGCTATTGGGGCACGTGATATCAGAGAAAGGAATTGCTATAGACCCAGAGAGAGTGGAGGCCATCCTAAAAATTCAGCCACCTGCCAGCAAAACAGAGATGAAATCCTTCTTCAGTAAGATTAACTTTGTCAGGAAATTCATCACTGGATTTGCTGAGATTATGAAGCCGTTAAATGCTATGTTGAAGCAAGATGCCAAGGTCGAGTGGACTGCAGAAGCGAAGGAGTCCTTTGCAGAGATTAAAAGAGCTATTGCCGATGCTCCAGTGTTGGTGAATCCAGAATATAGCAAGCCCTTTTATATTTATTCCTTTGCTTCAGACCACTCATGTGCTGGAATGCTGACACAAAAGTCTGATGAGGGGAATGAGCATCCCATCGCTTTCATGAGTGCACCATTGAAGGATGCTGAGCTGAAGTACCCGAGTGTGGAGAAGCAAGCATATGCCCTTGTGCGAGCAGTGAAGAAATTTAGGCATTATATCCTCAGAAATAAGGTGTTTGCAATTGTTCCTGATTCTGCAGTTAAGTTGTTGATGCAAAACGAGTTAGGGGAGCGCAGAGCTAAATGGGTGACCATGCTTCAGGAGTATGACATTGAGATCCAGCCCATGAAGCTGGTAAGAGGACAAGGACTCACCCAAACCATGGCGGAGATAGGCCCTGAATTGTCTGTTCATAACTATAATGTTGAAGAAGTTTCCCCAGAAGGCTGGTATGATGATGTAGTCCACTATCTGCTAAATCAACGACCTCCAACTCACCTTAATGTAGTACAGAGGCGAGCCTTAAGGCTGAAAAGTGACGGCTTCATGCTGAAAGGAGTTGTCCTATACAAAAAGAATCATGAAGGTATTTATTTGAGGTGCCTTGGAAGACAGGAAGCTGAAAAGGTAATGAGTGAATTTCATGAGAAATATGGTACTGGTCATGGTTCTGCGATCGCTACTGCGAATCAGATTTTGAGGGCAGGATACTACTAGCCTACATTGTTCAGGGATGTTCATCATCATGTACGGACCTGTCACACTTGTTAGACTGCAGCAACAAGAGAAAGGTGTGCAGCACTTCCGCTCCAGTTTGTGATTGAGGTAAAGCCTTTTGCTCAATGGGGTATGGACTTCATAGGTCCCATCAATCCACCATCCTCTGCAGGACACATGTATATTCTCACCATAACTGATTACTTTACAAGATGGACTGAAACTTTTGCTTGTAGGCAGTGTACATCAGAGGTAGTAATTGATTTTCTTGAATCTGCCATTTTTAATCGGTTTGGATATCCTGTCGCTGTTGTGTGTGATAATGGTCCTGCCTTTGCATCTCTGAAATTCTCAAACTGGGCCTTTGATCATGGCATTCTTGTTAAGTTTGCATCTAATTATTATCCCCAAGGGAATGGTCTAGCTGAATCCTCTAACAAGAACCTGTTGACTGTCATCCAAAAATTGTTAGAGAGGAACCCAAAAGACTAGCACACCTAGCTTCGGTTTGCTGTTTGGGCAGATCGTACCAGAGTTAAGTCCTCCATTGGTACCTCTCCTTATCATTTAGTGTACGGTCTGGAACCGGTTTTCCCTATCCAATTCAAAATCCCAACTCTACAGTTTATCAACCAGTTTTATGATGAGGACGATAGAAGGGAAGCGAGGTTGGCTAAATTATTGCACCTTGAGGAAAAACGAGACAATGCCCTTGAAAAATTTGCCAAACATCAGGGGGTAGTCAAGCGATGGTTTGATAGGAGAGCAAAAGTTAAGGCTTTTAGGATTTCTGACCTTGTCCTGTATTGGGATAAGCCGCATGATAAAAAAGGGAGTCATAAAAATTTTGATAAACTGTGGCCGGGCCCGTATCAGATTGCCGAAATACTGGGAGATAATGCCTTCCATCTGAGGACTCTCACGGGAGATGACATACCACTACCTGTCAATGGGCAGTATCTAAAACATTATTTCCAGTCTTGAGTTGTTTTCAGCTCTTTGCTTTGTAAATAGTTAGTTTAGGTTGCTTTGTTGTTTGTTTGCTTGCTTTGGTTAGAGTAGGTTTCCCTTTTTGCTTTGCTTGTTTTGTTTGGTTAAAGTAGATTTGCTTTGGTTTGTTTGTTTTGCGTTGCTCTTGCCGTTGGTCCTTTCTCTTTTAGGGATTGTGGGTGCATCTGTATGGCAATGGTGGCAAAGCAGGTTTAATGTTCTTGGTATTTCCCTTACAAACTTTGCTCATTTTTCTAGAATACCAAGGTATGAATTCTTTTACCTATGTCATTTGTCCTTGTGGTAGGGTGGAGGTTTTCCAGTCAGTCTGAACAAGAATATATTGGGGTCTTATACCTTTAATCCTTAATATACCTAAAGTTGTAAAAGTCCTTATAAGGTCTGGACATGTGAAAAATCTTTTTTCTGCTCTAGTGCCACTGCGGTTCTCAGCCCTGAGTGTGAACTTCACTGTTCACAGGTTGAATAAAATGAGTAAAAAGGAAAGAAACATTAGCAAAAAACACAAAAAAAAAAAAATGTATTGAAAATCATGAGGTTGGAATTCAACTTATCAGGGGGATCTGAATATCTCTACCAGGGCTATAGACGCTTGACTGGCAGTAGAGCTATGTTCAGGAGGACGACAACGATAACCTCATCGGGGCTATGGACGCCTGACTGGCAGCGAGGCTCTATCCATGTTACTTTTAGAGTAAGAATCTTTATGTAGCCTGTTCATACCATGTCTGGTTCTTCTTGCAACTAAGGGTAGGTAATAAATGCATATGCACACACTTAGACCCTGGTATAGGAATGTCTGATTGGCTGGGAGTTTCTTTGTTTTAACTTAGGGTGGTGGCTAGGTATCTAGGTTGAAACCATAGGTTCTGGGTTCTTGATTCCAGTTTGTCATCAAAATGCTCAGGAGTATTTCCCCAGTAGAGTCGCCATTTGTTGTGTAGTTTTTGCACACACGCCCCACTTGGAGTAGGGACCCTCTTTATTGGTGTCTTTGACCTTTGGTTCTATTGGATTTATCATCTTAGGGTCTTGACATGTTAGTCTTGCTGGATTTGACCTTGTCTTGAGGTTTAAATTGATTTAAATTGAGTTTTTGGCTAAGTCCGGGTTTTCACTTGGATCCGGGATTTTCCAGCTCTGGCGGATTTTCCCGGGCCCTCGTTCCTTGTCTGTTTCTGGCAGGATTCTCTGATTCCGGGTTTTTGCCTTACTTCGGGATTTTCCGATCCGTGCGGATTTTTTCAGATTCTGCCAAAATCTCGATCTTCCTGATTTCCCCGATTTCTGCATTTCCGTGGAATCCGTGTTTCTGCACATTCTGGGATTTTCTGAAATTCCGTTTGGGGCTCGAGTTTCCGGATTTGTCAGAGATGTCATGTCGCGCATTAATGGTTGAGGTACCTTTACTCAGACGGGTATAAGGGCGGATTTAGGGCATTTTCAGTGTCATTCTGACTTCATTGCTCCCTTGTTTTGCTCTGGCGATTCAGTTTTTTCTATTTGTAGCTTTGAGAATTGATCTTGGTTTGTTTGCGCGAAGATTGCTTGAGTGTTGGTGCTAGTATTTCTATTGCTTAGACGTGTTTGCCGCGTGGTCAATTTTCTGAGCTCGAATTCCGTTCGCTTTGATCCATGGTATGTATTCATTGCCCTTCCGTTTGCTTATGAGGTAATTAGGGGTTTTTCGCACTGTGTATTGTTAGGTTTGGGTCGGCCCTTGATTTGATTTTGATTTTGCATTTATAGAGTCGGGGTTTGATCTGTTTTATTATGGAACCCTATTTTCCGTGCCTTGTGAACTCTATTTGTCTGTGAGATGGCATATTCATCCTTTAGACGGGATTCTGGGTTGGGTTGATTGCTTGTTTTGGGTGCGAAATGTGTTATTGTACGAAATTAGGGTTTCCTTTGGTGTTCGGCCCAGAACGAAGGTTTTATTGTGCTTGAGCGGCTTTTGCCCCATA